>CM067474.1:62448509-62486009 GCA_034552555.1 Semaprochilodus insignis
CTCCACCAAGACAAAAGCGGGACTCGTCACTGAAGATGACCCGCTGCCGTTCTGAGTCACTCCATGACAGTCTGGCACGACACCATTGCAGTCTTTGGTGACGGTGACGTGGTGTTAAGGACAGTCGTGGTAACGGTCTGTGTGCATGTAGTCCTGCGTGGTGCAGCCGTCTGCCAATGGTGCTACACTAACAGGGTGACTCATGGAGGACATCACTGCTCGCTGGATGTCTGTAATCATGGCTGTTGGGTCAGTCAGGTACAGAGATAAGACCCGTCCTTGCTTACAGCACATGCACCGCCAAGTGTGTAACTTGAATCATTAGCATGTCTCACCATGTGTTAAACCTACACACCAAGTTTCAGTCCTCTGGGTTGATTCCTTCTGGGTGCAGCTGCTCTGTCGATGAGGCGTGTATGTGATGTGTAATGAACCTTTTCTATTCTGTAGTGATTTGTTCATGATGTTTATACAGGTTCCGAATAACTAAACCTTAACACCTGTCTTACAGCTCAAAGCCCCACCACTGAACCCCAACCAGAAAACATCCTTCAGCCGACCATCAGCACCACCTTATCTCCTGATGGAGATAAAACTACTGCAGGAGACTTTAACAGTTAGTACTGACACTCTTACTGCATTATGGGGTCTAAACTCTGCAGCTGATCTGCAGACAGTAACAGGTGTAAATAAAAGGTATAGGTATTTTTGTTTATGATAAACTTAATGAGATGTTTTAGTGTGTTTTTTCAAGTATTCAATCATTAAGTGATCCTATAAACATACCATAGAACACATTTACTGTATTAGTATTAAAACTGTTCTCTGATATACATAGAAGATATGTGTGAAAAATGCCAAGATGTAGTTTTACTCTGCTCTAATTGGCTGGTTTACAGCGAGACCCCGCCCCCGATGATCACACAGAAGCACCATGTGGAAACAGACTAAATGAAATGAGCCTCTGTGTAAAGAAGCTCCGCCCTCATACTATTTAGTTAGCTATGCTAGTGACTTGGAGCTAATGCTAGTAGCTAACGTTCCCTGTACTAGCTACTGGCTCTCCATCTGGACATCAACACACAGTAGATTAAAGTTGATCCTCACTATGGAACTCTCAGTTTAAGATGATCTGCTCCAACCGGCAAACACGGATACAATCACACAGCATGGCTGCTACTTACAGGCTGCTGTTGGGGTGGTGATCTAATAAAGGTGGAGTTGCTCCTCTCTTCAGTCTCTTCAGGTTCAGACGCTGAGCGGAGCTGCTCCATATTGTCCAGAGAGGTTTGGGAAACTGTTCGGAGTGAAATGTGCAGACTGCAGGATTAAAGTTGTTCCGGGATCCTGTTAAAGATGTGGGAGCTGAAGTTCCTGTTCTCCAGCTTGTTTTGGGAATTTTCTGTTCCACCTTAAATGGTGCTGCAGGACATTCTGGTGCCTGTACAAGCTGCAGTATTTAAGGTGAAACAGAACATTGGATTAGGAAGCTGGTGAATAGGAAGAACTTCAGCCTGGATTAAAGATGAACATCCACCATGTACCGCTGTGAGTTGGGTTCCTTGGGAAGGGAACGGAAAGTGCCGACATCCCCTTCCCAGCCTGGAACGCTGGATTTCTCCACATAGTGCACCATGTTGGTTCTGTAGCTCCGTTGTGGTTGTATGTAAATGTTGGGGGTGTGAATATTAATGAGTCTGTTCTGTAACAGTTGAGGATTTGGGAATCGGCCCGTTTCCCGTCCTCTTTGGAAATGCAGGATTTGTATTTGAAGGAGGAACAACAGTGTTTGAGGTTCTCAGTATGTGGGTTCTAGGTACTGAACTCTCCTCATTACACCATCACAGTGTAGATACAGGTCTACAGTGTTCTGGAGCTTTAACAGAATCAGTAGGTGGTTATATCAGCTGTTCTACAGGTATATGTAAATGAAAGTGTTCAGGTCTCCACAGGTGAAGGTAGATAAAGTAATGAAGGAGACTCATCCAGTGGAAGATCACCTCAGTCCTCATAAAGCCTAGGACAGTGAATCAGTGGCTGTAGTGCAGGTGGGAGGACAGAGGACAGGTGAAGTACAGACCTGCGTGTTCAGGCTTCACTGTTACTACTGAATACTGAACACTACTGTTACTCTGTCTTTCAATGTTCATGTCTTCCAGATGCTTCGATCATGGAGGATCTATTGGAGCTGTGGGGCTTTTGGCGATTCTTGGAATTATCACTTACTGTGTGTGGAAATGGAAAAATGGTGAGTTGTATCACATGGTTGAAATGTCCTAGATAAAGTGATCTCCAGCTCTAGTCCTGCAGGTGATACCATCTACTAAACCCAGGGTACAGCTAATGACCTACTGACCTCAATGATGTGTCTTTGAGCAGGAACATACCCAGGAGTAAAATACACTGGAGTACTTAGTATACTTCCCTATACTCCTGATTACTGTACTGAAAGTACTATGTAGTATACTAAATATCATCATTACAGCTAATAAACATGTACTTACATACAACTAACTGTACTCAACTGTACTAATCTGAGACTCCACTAAGATTCACGTAGAGATACTTAAGTACATATTAAAGTACATTTCTAGGACATTAAAATATACTGGCATTATAATAACCTGGCTTTTTCCCCTGACAGGCTGACTTAAAATGCCAATCTGGAATATACTAGATTACATACTCAGCCTGCCCAGGTCAATGCCAGATCATAAGTCCAACCCTGGAGCTGACCAAATCTTGAGCTTTCGATTGTAGGACAGTGGTTGAAACAGGCTCAGCTCTGCTGCACTGCAGAAATCTGGTTGGTATGTTGTAGTAGGAAACGCCTCGGTCCTCCACACTGCAGATGGGGCTTTGACTGCCCACCCAGACAGGGACCCTACACTGGACCAATAGGAGGACGCTCTCTTCACCATCCTGTGTTAAATGACTGGCTTTAATTCTGTTGGAATGTTCTGGGTTGATGGTTTTATGGCTGTGGTGTTGCTCAGAGGTGAGTGATCTTAGTCGTGTCTCTCACAGACAATGTAGACAGAAACCAGGCTGATCCTTCAGAGAACATACGACTGAATGAAAATCATCAGGCCGGACCAACAAATCCTCAGGACTCAAGGTGAGTATCACTGCAGCTTCAAGCAGGTTCTGACAGTCATCACTGCTGTTTGATCAGTCTGTGAATTCTAACAGTGAGACGTTTGACAGCAGAGAGCCAGAACATTCCTTCAGTGAAGAAGACGAAGAAGGAGGAGGAGCAGAAGAAGAAGGAGAAGGAGGAGGAGGAGTAGAAAAAGAAGGAGAAGGAGGAGGAGGAGCAGAAGAAGAAGGAGAAGAAGAAGGAGAAGAAGAAAAAAAACAAAAATAACAATTACAGTAAGGAACACAAGAAGAAGGAGGTTAGAGATGGGCGTAGATCACAGGCTGGTTCACAGGCCAGCTATGGTTACTTGGTCAGCCAGTGGAGCTACATCAGAACCCTGGATGACGAAGAACCCTGGGAGCCTGACTGGACACATAAAAGGTTCGGTGAAAATAAAGGACACTCTCTTACACATTCACTGTTCTCCTCTCACAAAGAGAAAGTGAATGTGTAATGCACTTTTCTGGAGTGTTTTTATTGTATTTGATATATATATATTTTTATATGTTTAATAAATACAGGTTTTACCTATTTGTCTCTTAATGTGTCCATCTCTCCAAGAAGGAATGTAGAAATGTGAAACAGTGGGTTCGGTCTAAAACAGATCCCTCAAGTTGTGCCTCATTAAAAGTGTGTATAACGACATATGCCGCTTTTCTGAGGCCAGTTTGGAAACCTGCGCTACAGTGGAGATGGCAGGTTTATGAAAAGGTGAAGTTGTTAAGTCAGTAGGAGAAACTCAGATACAGCTGAGATAAAACATGAACATCAAGCTAAATTTGAAAGCTGATAAAGACTACATAGAAGTTATTTGGTTAGAATACCTCAGTTTAACGCAAACAAAGAGCTTGATCTTAGCTAGTGGTTCTCAACCTTGCAACTTCGTGGTCCACCTGTTTCTGAAAAGCATAACGGACCACAAGAAGACAAAACCTCACCTATTCTTTAGCCATCATAAAAGCTTTGTTAGTCTGTGGAACCAACCGCGCAAAAATCCATATATGATGTAGCCCAGCTTTTACTTGTAGTCGTTTTTGTGCTACTCCTGAGGAACTGTGTCAACATTCTGTCTTCGTTAAAGACACTTCTCCATCAGTTAGCTAATTGTCCAAGTCCATGGCTACATTATTTCAAACTGATGACGTTTGATTTGCCTTCAGTTTCTTCTGTGATGTGTTTTATTTGTGCGTTTCTATTAATGTTTATATGATGTTTGTAGATTGAACTCGACTGATCTCTCAATTTTTACTTACAGACCACCAGACCACCAGAGGGCGCTTCACAGCCCCCTGACCTAAACCATGTCTGCAAAACTGAAACTAACTCAAGTACACGACTAACGGTGGTCACACAGGGTTTAACAACAGTTAGTACAGGGTATTCACTCCATTCATGTACCCAGCAGCATGTGTTAAACTGTAGGAACGTAAATGGTGTTAGTTTATCCTGAACGTGCGGTGCTCAGAGGGGGCCAGACTGAAACACTTTCTTCTTTAATATAACCTTCAGTAATTAAAGAGTGCACGTTTGCCCTGTCATTGATGCCCTGGGGGAACGTATACTACGCTGTACCACTGCTGTATAGGACACCTTCCACCCTGTCTGCGTCCATTCGGACCATCTTCCATCAGCTTGTGGTGAAGACAGCGGAGTAGGTGGGGCTGCACCGGCCACCTCTGGAATCTGGTTGGTCCTCCTGGGAGTCGCCTCAAATTTGAACAGTAACTAACTGATTAAAATTCTTCCACCCACTCATGAACAGAAATAGTCCAGCACATGCAGGTTCCATCAGAGGAAAGTAAGAATGCCATCTGCAGAACGACAATCATTCAGCCACCTCCAGGAATACTGACATGAAAGAAGCCCTTTAGTTTGATTCAGTCTGTCGGTGTGTTCTACCTGATTTCAGTTCTGTGATAATGTGTCTATTAATGCCATGAGTAGTGATCACAGTCTGTCTCTTCCTTACATACAGTCTCAAAAACAAACCCTGAAGTACCCTAGTGTTGGTTCCCTAACCCAGGAACACAATATCTACATCTTAAGACTACAGGTTCTTTGTGAAGATGTTTCCCACTTAAATGTGATTAAACTCCCCTCCATATCAAGTCCATGAGCAGATCTCTTATTAAGTTCTTCAGACTGTTTAGAACCGAGTTGATGTTCATCATGTAAGCAGCGAGCGTGAAGATGAAGGTCGCTCATGGTGAGGTGGTTTAGGTCTCTTTGTGCTTTGTGTCTCTGCACACAGGCTCAAACCACATCCTGTTGAGTCTACAGCTGATTCAATTCGGCTGATTCAGCATGAACACTTAGCTGAGCAGCTGAGCTGAGCAGGTCTTCACGTACAGGACGTCCTGTGCAGTCGAGGGTTCTCCAAGAGCAGGGGCCTCGTTTATAAACGGTGTGTTCACAGATAAATGGGTCTGGAATGTGTGTATGCAACATCCCACACAGAAACTGGGATTTATAAAAAGATACAGGGCAGGAAAACAGGAGTAGACAAGCACTGACCCATCCGTACAGCCCTAAATACACTGGGAGAGAGCAGAAATTGGTGACACCTTGTGGTGCAATGGAGAATTGCAGAAAAATGTGTAAACCATCAACACAGGTGCCAGTTCAGACCAAATTAAGCTCCACTAAGTCATGAAAAGCCTCCATCTTTAAGCATTGGTCTGTTGTGTTTATTGATTTATCTGGGAATACCAGTTAATTAGCCTGTTTTTATGAATTTAGCTACATGCTGCCACTCAATACACCTGTGTTTGTTGGTGATTCCATTACTGAGACCATCAGCCAACACATTTTTCTTTGCCTCGATCTCCAAAACAAGAAATTCCACCTCCTATTCTGCAAAATTTCTCCTTCTCTGTTTGATCCACTATTGTCCCCACCATTCCACTCAACAATGACTGGGGAAACTCCATATTTAATTATTCATGAGGTAATTTGCATGGACCAGTTATGGTTAGTTATTGGTGGTAAGGAGGCGGAACACAATGCTCGGTCACCAGCTAGGAAGATGTTGAAGACGTTTGGAGGTTTAAATGACTTTCTGGTGTGCAGTTTTATAAATGGAACCAGGACTGGAGATTGGAGAACCTCAGGGATGAACCTCAGGGATGTCTAGTCTAGATACTGGCCACTAGATGTCATCCTTTCTCTTTGTGTCCACTTGAGTAACCAACTGAAGAACTCCCATTAACTAGGCTTATAGGGGCATGTAAGGTAGGTCCAGTTCCAGTCAGTGACCTACCTGCAGATTGGGTTCCCCCTCCCAGGTGTGGCCCCTCCCCTGTTTGAAGTCCCTATGCAGGAAGTCTTCCAATAAAGGCCTGCGTTCCCCAACCCAGATCCACCTGTACTACACAGTGTTCTCTGCTCCAGTACCTCCACATGAAGGACTAGATAGTGAGAACATTACTTCAGTCAGGTACACTAGATAAAGGAGAGTGACCAGATAGGGGGAACATTCTTCCTCTCACAGAACACCAAGCCCTTCTCTTATTCTCTCTAATAGATCATCACTGGAGGGTTCTAGCAGGAGTTACTGATGTTGAAGGTTTTTACTGGGATAAACTCCTTAAACTGGTTTCACTGGTTTCACTGGTGTCAGTTTCTCACTGCGACTCTCATACGTTACAGTTCTGGGTTATTCCATATTCACTACTCTATAGAACTCTAATATCTGATCTGTGTAAGTTGCTGAGGAGGATGTGTTCCCCTTTCCAGTCTTGGTTCCTCTTAGGGGTTGGGGGGTTGGACCTGAAGTCTCTGTAAAGCTGCTTTGTGAAACACCTGCTGTAACTAAACCTTGAGCTGACTTGAACTACATTGTCAAACCAAGACCTGCACATGAGCTGTACAATAGATTCCATGTTTACATGCAAGCCGGCATAACCTGACAGCCCCTCCTCCAGGGATAATCAAAAATTAAGATAAGAGAGCCTTTTATTATCCCACATGGGGAAATTTTCATTGTAACATCAGAATATACAGTAAACAGACACAGAGACATTACGAAAAGTCAATAAATCTGTATTTTTAGGCCAAAATAAAATAAATTAAACCAATTTAGAATTACACTTGTGTATTTTGCACAGATTTATATTACACCGTTACTGTTCTCTTACACCAGCTACACAAATACTGATGACCTTGGCAGTCACCTAAATACTGATAGTACTGGTACAGGCAGTCACAATCATGAATTACAGGGTCATAAAACTTTACTGCAGTTAGGACCAAAACAAAACTGAAAGTGAATTTAAGACGAACAAAGGAAGAGAGAAAGGGAGAGAGAGAGAAAGGGAGAGAGAGAGAGAAAGGGAGAGAGAGAGAAAGGGAGAGAGAGAGAGAAAGGGAGAGAGAGAGAAAGGGAGAGAGAGGGGGAGGGAATGTAGATTTCAGACAGTAAGTCCAGACTGAGGGAGGTCTGTTTGTCCTGGTACTCGGGTTTATTTGATCAGAGTTACGGGGATGTTCTTTATCTGAACTCCGTGTGGAATTCAACTTCAATCTGGGGTCATGTAATAATGGGGGACACACTGAAACACAACATGGGCTTTTATGAATATGCAACTTTCTCACCTCGGTCTCTAATGAAATAAGAACGAACTGATGAGTTTCTACCTCCTGAGAAGATGGTTTAATAGGCTGTATCAGTCGCTCGGTTCCACTTAGTGCACTGCTTACTATATACTCACTATATACTCATTACATACTCATACTGAACATATAATCAATATACACTCAATATATACTCATACTCAATATATACTCACTATATACTCATTACATACTCATACTGAATATACAATCAATATATACTCACTATGTACTCATGCTCAATATATACTCACTATATACTCATTACATACTCATACTGAATATACAATCAATATATACTCACTATATACTCATGCTCAATATATACTCACTATATACTCATTACATACTCATACTGAACATATAATCAATATACACTCAATATATACTCATATGCAATATATACTCACTATATACTCATTACATACTCATACTGAATATCCAATCAATATACACTCATTATATACTCATACTCAATATATACTCACTATATACTCATCACATACTCATAATTAATATACAATCAATATACACTCAATATATACTCACCATATAATCATTACATACTCATACTGAATATACACTCAATATATACTCATACTCAATATACACTCACTATATAATCATTACATATTCATACTGAATATACAATCAATATACACTCAATATATACTCATACTCAATATATACTCACTATATACTCATTACATATTCATACTGAATATACAATCAATGTACACTCAATATATACTCATACTCAATATACACTCACTATATACTCAATACATACTCATACTGAATATACAACCAATATACACTCAATATATACTCATACTCAATATATACTCACTATATACTCATTACATACTCATACTGAATATACAACCAATATACACTCAATATATAATCATACTCAAGCTCATCATGGGAAAAAAGCTGTTGTAGTACATTAAAACCACTTCAGTCAGGTGAAGAAATGTCTGATTAGTTTGTGCGAGAGGTGAAGAAATGTCTGACTAGTTTGTGAGGGAGGTAAAGAAATGTCTGATTAGTTTGTGAGGCAGGGGAAGAAATGTGTAATCAGTTTGTGAGGCAGGGGAAGAAGTATCCGATTAGTTTTTGAAGCAGGTGAAGAAGTGTCCGATTAATTTGGAAGGCAGGTGAAGAAATGTCTGATTACATTTAAATTTGAACTGATATTTGTATCTGGTGGTATGTGTACTCCAGCACAGCAGGTGGCTACCTGGGCTGTGTTCTGATTAAGAGTCTTGCCATGATTTCACCTGATCTGTAGCTTCTACTCTGAGTGTATATGCTAGCAGAACTGACTAGCATGAAGATCCACATGACTGCACTATCAGCCAAACTCAGATGTAGTGAAAGGAGGTAAAACCACAGACATGCACACCTACATTCTTGATTCCCTTGAGTTCAGCCGTGTGCCAGGACCCTACGGATCTCCACAGAATGTGAGAACTTTGTTTATGTTTAGTTTGTGTAATCTATGGTGACACCATATTAGAAACCATATTTATGTTTATATACTGTTGGTTTTGCTAGCTGATTTATTCAGGAGAGAGATTGGAAAGTAGATACACATTGCTGGGACTACCGCTCTGTCTTTAGCTAAGCAGCTCTCAGGTTTGGCTAAACCCAGAACTTCAAGGGTTCAGCACTCAGGGGCTTAAACCAGGGCTTACTGTAGTAGTACTATTAATACTTATACTATTAATATTACACTGAATTAATAAACACATGCTGAGCAGATGAACAGCGTTTCACACTTGTGTTTGTTTTTAACTTTGGTGAAAAGGAGGAAGAAGAAAAATTGCCAGCTTATTCAAATAAGACGCTGAAACTGGTTATGTGTGTGTATCACATTCTGCGGTACATGATCATAAAAAAGTAAAGGGATTAATAATTTTAACTTGCCTAAATTTACCTAATTTTTTAATATGTGAAATGACTTTGTGATTTATTTATCTTATTTATTAAGTATATAAATATGAAGATTAAGGGTTTTTCTCAATGTTATGATTAAAAAACTGTGTTTGATTTTCAGTGTTTCATTTTAGACTATTTTTTTAGGGAATGTTTGGCAACCAAAATGATTTGGCCGAACACCAAACTTGTCTTTTTCGCCATTTTCAGCCAAATAAGTTTGACTGGACAATAAGTGAAATAAGATAATAATATCAAACAATGAGGTTTTTAATGACGCCGTTACCTTTATCTAGTTCCTTGATGTAGATGGGAACCAGTGCTAGAACCATCTGCTCGAGGCTAATACCCACTTTAACGCCTTATTGTTCCACCGCGGGTCACACTGGAGTCACACACTAATACTTCCCAGCTTCTATTCAGCATTCTAGCCAAATGGACCTCCAGACAGAGTAAAGAACAGAACAGAGCTACTACAGTCGTGCTGCATCCTCCATAAGGAAACACGGACCACAGTTTTACAACAACGTGACAGACCAATGCAGCAGACATGACGGCTAGGATGGGTTTACTGCCCATATATTTAAACCATATTGTGCTGCGTTGGTGTGTCTGCTGGGATGTTAAACATGTTCAGTGTTGAATAAATATTTTTAATCAGTTTATGAAGACTTTTTCTTTAAAAATGTAATTTATGCTATTATGAAAGAGAATAATAATAAAAGACTGAGAAATACAAGTGACTGAGAAAGACTGTGAATACAGTTCAGAATTCAGCCTCGGGCCAAAAATTTTCATTTTGGTCCCTATCATTTTTCATCTTTCAGCTTAATCTTACATGATCATGTGCTCTTCCTAATCTGCAGGCCATCCAGAACATCCATTTGCCTACTGTTTGCCGTCACATGTGCTGGTGAGTTTTTGCATGTTCAATATACACGGTACGGCTGAAAGTTTGTGAACATCCCTCCTAATAATGAGTTCAGGTGTTTCAGCCACACACCACTAACAGGTGTATAAAAATATACTAGGATAATGTCATGCAGTCTCCGTAGACCAACACTGGCGGGGGAATGGGTCTGGAGTGATGGATCACCCTTCACCATCTGCCAGCTGATGGAGGAATCTGGGTTTGGAGGATGGATTCAGGAGAACGCTCCCTATGGGAATGCAGAGTGCCAACAGTAAAGTTTGGTGGGGGGGGATAATGGTCTGGGTGGGTTTCAGGGTTTGGGCTCGGACCCTTAGTTCCAGCGAAGGGTGGTGTTAATGCTGCAGCACACAAACACATTCCACACAGTTCTATACTTCAGCTTTGAGCAGCAGTTTGGGGAAGAACCCTTTCCTGTTCCAGCAGGACTGTGTCCCTGTGCACAAAGCCAGATCCATAAAGACGTGGACTGGGGAGTTTGGTGTGGAGGAAATCCAGCCCCCTGCACAGAGCTCTGACCTCAACTCCACTGGACACCTTTGTGATGAACTGTAATGTTGACTGTGAGTCTCATCCAACATTTCAATATATGGACACACATTCCCACAGACACACTCCGAAATCTTGTGGAAAGCTTCCCCCAGGAGAGTGGAGGCTGTTATAGCCACAGAAGGTGAAACTCCATGGGTTTAGAATGCGCAACAAGCTTATACAGGTGTGATGGTCAGGTGTCCACATACCTGTAGTGTATCTGACATTCTACTTTCCTGTCACCAAGTCATCAACTGGCGCATCCTCAGTTTTCAGGGTTGAGCAAGAACCAGACGTCCTACCTTTCCTGGAAGTTCCGGGAGTCTCCTGCACCGTAATAGGGGCTACCTCCCTGAAATGGGTTTTTGCAAAGTGGGGTGTCTGAAGAACCCATATGGGTTCTTGAGTATTGGAATGCAACATGGGCATTGGAAGATGATGTCATACAAGGATACAAGGACATGAGAACACAAAAACACATTCCAGGAGGAGCTTAGGAGCGCACAGAGGGAGCTGAAAGTCCACTTGCAAGAGTCCTAAAGGAAGAAGGTGGAGCAGAAGTGAAGGGAGAACAACATGAGGGAGGTATGGAGTGGAAGACCATCGCAGGCTATATGCAGAGGATGGACAGTGCTACAGATGGTGATGTAGAGAGAGCCAATGAGTTCAACAGCTTTGCAACCGGTTTGACTGCCCTGTTCAAGTCTCTGCAGCTCCAGCGGATACCTCCTCCACACTCTCCCTCACCTCGGCGCCTGATACTTCAACTTCTGCCTCCCTGGACGTCAACACCTCACCTTTTTCTTTTGTTATTCATGCACCCCTCCCACAGGCTGACAGCACAGACAACACAGCCCCTGTAACTCTGATCGACTCTGCCGTAAGATGACCATTACAGTGATCGACTCTGCCGCAAGAGGGCCATTACAGTGATCGACTCTGCCGTAAGATGACCATTACAGTGATCGACTCTGCCGCAAGAGGTCCATTACAGTGATCGACTACGCCGCAAAAGGGCCATTACAGTGATCGACTCTGCTGCAAGAGGGCCATGACAGTGATCGGCCCTGCCGTAAGATGACCATTACAGTGCTCGACTCTGCCGTAAAAGGGCCATTACAGTGCTCGACTCTGCCGCAAAAGGGCCATTACAGTGATCGACTCTGCTGTAAGAGGGCCATTACAGTGATCAACTCTGCTGCAAGAGGGCCATTACAGTGATCAACTCTGCTGTAAGATGACCATTACAGTGATCAACTCTGCCACAAAAGGGCCATTACAGTGATCAACTCTGCCGCAAAAGGGCCATTACAGTGATCAACTCTGCTATAAGATTCTGTCGGGTGCAGCTATTTTGATGAGGAGTGTATGTAATGTGTAATGAACCTTTTCTTTTCAGTAGAACATTGTTTATGCTGTTCAAACATACTCAGAATAAGTGATCATTAACACCTGTCTTACAGGTAACGAACTAGCTGGAAGGCCCAACCTTCAGCAGACCAAAGAATCCAGCTCATCTCCTACAGCAGACTCCAACAGTTAGTACTGATGTTCTTACTGCTTATGGTGTCTAAGCTCTGCGTCTGGTCTACCCACAGTGTTCTCTGATGTTCTTCATAGAAAGTATGTTCTTTCCTTGGGGTGAAAAATGTCCAGATGTGGTTCCACACTGTGCCCATTTATCTACTTCTAGAATGAAACCAGCCGTTTTCCCTTTTGTTGGGGAGCTCCTCATGAATAATTAGATAATCAGCTCCTCATGAATAATTAGATGAGCTCTGCTCTAATTGGCTGGTTTACAGTGAGACCTCGCCCCCGATGATCACACAGAAGCACCACGTGGGAATAGACTAAATAAAATGAGCCTCTGTGTAAAGAAGCTCCACCCTCATACTATTTAGTTAGCTATGCTAGTTACTTGGAGCTAATGCTAGTAGCTAACGTTCCCTGTACTAGCTACTGGCTTTCCATCTGGACATCAACACACAGTAGATTAAAGTTGATCCTCACTATGGACCTCTCAGTTTAAGATGATCTGCTTCAACCGGCAAACACGGATACAATCACACAGCATGGCTGCTACTTACAGGCTGCTGTTGGGGTTGGGATGCTATTAAAGGTGGAGCTGCTCCTCTCTTCAGGGTGAAACGCTGAGCAGAGCTGCTCCATATTGTCCAAGAGTTTGTACTGCTGACAGTTGGGATCCTTGGGAAGAGAAAGAAAGTGCCAACATCCCCTTCCCAGCCTGGAACGCTGGATTTCTCCACATAGTCCACCATGTTGGTTCTGAAACTTCGTTGTGGTTTATGTAAATGTTGGGGGTGTGAATATTAATGTTAATCCCATCCTCTTTTGGGAATGCAGGATTTGTATTTGAAGGAGGAATAACAGTGTTTGAGGTTCTCAGTATGTGGGTTCTGTGTACTGAACTCTCTTCATTACACCACCACAGTGTAGATACAGGTCTACGGTGTTCTGGAGCTTTAACAGAATCAGTAGTTATATCAGCTGTTCTACAGGTAGATGTAAATGAAAGTGTTCAGGTCTCCACAGGTGAAGGTAGATAAAGTAATAAAGGAGACTCATCCAGTGGAATATCACCTCAGTCCTCATAAAGCCTAGGACAGGGAATCAGTGGCTGTAGTGCAGGTGGGAGGACAGAGGACAGGTGAAGTACGGACCTGTGTGTTCAGGCTTCACTGTTACTGGATACTGAACACTCCTGTTATTCTGTCTTTCAATGTTCATTTCTTCCAGATGCTTCGATCATTGGAGGAGCTGTAGTGTTCTTGGTGATTCTTGGAATTATCATTTACTGTGTGTGGAAATGGAAAAATGGTGAGTTGTATCACATGGTTGAAATGTTCTAGATAAAGGATCTCCAGCTCTAGTCCTGCAGGTGATACCATCTACTAAACCCAGCGTACAGCTAATGACCTACTGACTTCAATGATGTGTCTTTGAGCAGGAACATATCCAGGAGTAAAAGTACACTGGAGTACTTGGTATACCTCCCTATAAATATATACTTACACAGAACTAACTGTACTTAACTGTACTAATCTGAGACTCCACTAAGATTCACGTAGAGATACTTAAGTACATATTAAAGTACATTTCTAGGACATTAAAATATACTGGCATTATAATAACCTGGCTTTTTCCCCTGACAGGCTGACTTAAAATGCCAATCTGGAATATACTAGATTGCATACTCAGCCTGCCCAGGACAATGCCAGATCACAAGTCCAATGCTGGAGCTGATCAAATCTTCAGCTTAAGAGGACGCTCTCTTCACCATCCTGTGTTATATAACTGGCTTTAATTCTGTTGGAATGTTCTGGGTTGATGGTTTTATGGCTGTGGTGCTGCTCAGAGGTGAGTGATCTTTAATCGTGTCTCTTACAGGCAGAGCAGACGGAAACCAGAACCGTCCTTCAGGGATTATAGTAATGAATGAAGTTCATCGGGCTGGACCAACGAATCCTCAGGACTCAAGGTGAGTGTCACTGCAGCTTCAAGCAGGTTCTGACAGTTATCACTGCTGTTTGATCAGTCTGTGAATTCTAACAGTGAGACGTTTGACAGCAGAGAGCCAGAACATTCCTTCAGTGAAGAAGAAGAAGAAGATAAAGGAGATGGAGAAGGGGAAGATGATGGAGATGGAGAAGGGGAAGATGATGAAGGAGAAGAAGATGAAGGCGATGGAGAAGGGGAAGATGCTGGAGATGGAGAAGGGGAAGATGATGATGGAGATGGAGAAGGGGAAGATGATGATGGAGATGGAGAAGAAGAAGACGAAGGCGATGGAGAAGGGGAAGAAGATGGAGAAGGAGAAGAATAAAAGATGAAAATGAGAAGATTCGGAAGGATGAGGAGAAGATGGAAAAGGAGGAGAAGATGGTGATGGAGGAGAAGGAGGAAAAGATGGAGGAGGAGGCGGAGGAGGAGAAACCTGGGTGACTGACTGGACACACTGAAGGTTCCGTGAGAATGAAGGACCCTCTCTTTTACTCATTCACAGGATGGTGATTGTGTAACGCACAATCGTGTGTTTATTGTGTTTGATATTTATACATGTTTAATAAATACAGGTTTTAATTCAGCTCTTAATGTGTCCATCTCTCCACGAAGGAATGTAGAAATGTGAAACAGTGGGTTTGGTCTAAAACAGATCCCTACACAAGTTGTACCTCATTAAAAGTGTGTATAATGACACATGCCGCTTTCCCGAGGCCGGTTTGGAAACCTGAGCTGCAGCTGATTTAAAAAACACCAGGTAAACTGTAGAGCAGTGGTTCCCAAACTGTTCCCCTCAGACACTACACGTCCTGTTGCCTGCCCCTCTCTGTCGCATGCTTCTACACTCATCATCAAAACAATAGCTGCCTACAGGAACTTGGTGTGTAGGTTTGACATGGTGAGACATGAGAACAATTAAAGTTTCACACTCACTCATGTGACGTAATCAAGGGCGGGTCTTATCTCTGTACCTGACTGACCCAACAGCCACGATTACAGACATCCAGCGAGCAGTGATGTCCTCCATGAGTCATCCTGTTAGTGCAGCACCATTGGCAGACGGCTGCACCACGCAGGACTACATGTACACAGACCGTTACCACGACTGTCCTTAACACCACGTCACCGTCACCAAAGACTGCAATGGTGTCGTGCCAGACTGTCATGGAGTGACTCAGAACGGCAGCGGGTCATCTTCAGTGACGAGTCCCGCTTTTGTCTTGGTGGAGATGACCAACGAATCCATGTGTGGAGGCACCGTGGTCAGCACCAAGATGAACGGTTTGTTGTCCCCTACCGCACCATCTGCAGGAACTGTGTGAGGATATTCAAGCTGCATGGGATGGATTATCAAAAGGACACCATTAGGAACCTCTACAGCTCCAATTAAACATAACTCTGATTATGGGATCTGAACACTAAATGCAGACAGGGACATTAACGCTGATGGAGCTGCTAGTATTATATCAAAGTTCATTTGGAGGTGTCCTGGAACAAACCCCTGAACTACACTAATCCTGGTTCCCTAATTCAGGAACACGATATCTACATCTTCTCAGACTACAGGTTCTTTGTGAAGATGTGATTAAACATTCAGCATGGTCCATATACCTTTGTCTCAAAGGTCTTGAGGTGCAATGCAAATATCAAGTCCATGAGCAGATCTGTTAAAGTTCTTCAGACTGTTTAGAACTGAGCTGATGTTCATCATGTAAGCAGCGAGCGTGAAGGTGAAGGTCGCTCATGGTGAGGTGGTTTAGGTCTCTTTGTGCTTTGTGTCTCTGCACATGGGGTCAAACCACATCCTGTTGAGTCCACAGCTGATTTAATTCGGCTGATCCAGCATGACTTCCTGTGCAGTCGAGGGTGCTCCAAGAGCTGGAGCCTCGTTTATAAACGGTGTGAATTAAGCTACATGCTGCCACTCAATACACTTCCATTACTGAGACCACCAACCAAAACATTTTTCTGTGTCTTGATCTCCGAAACAAGAACTTCCACCTATTCTTTTTTGTTTTCTGATCCACTATTATCCCCACCATACCACTCAACAATAACTGGGGAAACTCCATATTTAATAATTCATGAGGTAATTTGCATAGACCAGTTATGGTTAGTTTATTGGTGGTAAGGAGGTGGAACACAATGCTTGGTCCCAAATTTCTAGGAGGATGTTGAAGATGTTTGAAGGTTTAAATGGCTTTCTGGGGCTTATTGGGTAACCAGAGATCATCTTATATAAAATATTAATAGCTGCACCCAGAAGGAGGTGTGGTATTGCAGGTGTGTTGGGAAGGAAGATAAAGGTGACCAGGATCAATAACTGATGATAAATTTAGACTGATATGATCAATATTTATTGAGCTACACATACAGAAGTCTGTCTCTCAGTATGGCGTCAGGCCGCCGTGTTTGCTAACCCAACACGCCAGACGTCTCGGCATGGAGCTGTAGAGGTTCCTAATGGTGTCCTGTGATAATCCATCCCATGCAGCTTGAATATCCTCACACAGTTCCTGCAGATGGTGCGGTAGGGGTGGAGGTGGAGTGACACCAGTGACCATGGTGCGTCCACACACATATTCGTTGGATTCAATTTTTATGATGGTCCACACCAAATGAGAGACCAGAGGCTGCTTTTCAGAGCACAACCTCTGTACTGTCCACATAATCTGCCCGTTTAAAACCTTTTACCCCTCACAGACTATCATATCACTCCAGCAGCACCAGCTGCTGATAATCTGGGCAGACAAGCAATAAAATAATAGCAGAAAAATAAAACGTTTAATTTTGGCACATGGACCACAGAGACATATTTTTGGCCAAGCATCAAAACCCACTTGGTTCACACAGAGGTTAATCGTCTATATTTCCTATTTATGCTTTTGTATTTTCATGTTTCATGTCCTGTAAAATTTCAAATCAGTAAATGAACCATTCTGGTGAATAACTAGGTCCTTAGGTCCAGGACCAGTGAAGACCGGGACATCTAAGAGTTTAAAACCTCAGTCAGAATAAAGAAGACAGTACAGTCTAGCTGTCCATTTCTCGATAAAGGACGAGCGCTGAATAAGAGTGTAGTATGTTACATGGCCCTGAGGTGGAACGTTCTACCCACTTAGGAATAGCTGGAACATCCATTCATTGTTATTATTCATTTTTTTACCTGTTGTCATTCATGCTATTGGACACTAGATATCATCCTTTCTCTTTGTGTCCACTTGAGTAACCAACTGAAGATCTCCCATTAAACAGGCTTATAGGGGCATGTAAGGTAGGTCCAGTTCCAGTCAGTGACCCATCTGCAGACTGGGTTTCCCCCCAGGTCCCGCTGCAGGAAGTCCTCTAACAAAGGCTTGCGTTCCCCAATCCAGATTCACCTGTACTACACAGTGTTCTCTGCTCCAGTGCCTCCACATGAAGGACTAGATAATGAGAACATTCCTTTATCTAGTGTACCTGACTGAAGTAAAGTGACTAGAAAGGGGGAACATTCTTCCTCTGCCTCACAGAACACCGAGCACTTCTCTTATTCTCACTAATAGATATTAACTGGAGGGTTCTAGCAGGAGTTACTGATGTTGGAGGTTTTTACTGGGATAAACTCCTTACAGTGGTTTCACTGGTTTCAGTTTCTCACTGTTACTCTCACAGGACTCTAACAGTTCTGAGCTATTCCATATTCACTACTGTATAGAACTGTAAATTCTGTGTGATCTGTTAAGAGACGTGTGATCTGTTCATGTGGCTTTTGTACTTGTCTCCCACTGTGGACCAGAGAAGGATGGGTTCCTGTTTTGAGTCTTGGTTCTTCTCGAGGGTTCTTCCTCTTGCTCTGAGGGAGTTTCTCCTTGTCTTGCTTACTGGGGGGTTTGGACCCGGATTCTCTGTAAAGCTGCTTTGTGACAAGATCTGTAGTAAAAGGTACATATATAAATAAACCTTGAACTGACTTGAACTACACCGTCACCTACACTGAGTGGACCAAACCAAGACCTGCACATGAGCTGTACAGTGGATTCCATGTTTACATGCAACCCAGTAAAATCTGACAGCCCCTCCTCAAGGGATAATCAAAAATTAAGATAAGAAAAGTGCAGGTTATACAAAATACAGCACATAGGAAATAATAAAAATAAAGAAATCGCTATTCTTAGGCAAAAACAAACTATACCAATTTATACTTGTGCTTTTGTAATTGCTCAGACATATGTTGCACAGTTACTGAAAGATATTGCACAGGTATTGTATAAATATGGCACCTGTTACTGTTCTCTTACACCAGCTGCATAAAGAAATACACCTAACATAAACCCTGAATTGACTTGAACTACACTGTCACCCACACTGAGAACACCAAACCAAGACCTGCACATGAGTTGTACAGTAGATCCCATGTTTACATGCAAGCCAGTAAAACCTGACAGCCCCCCCAGGGTCATACAACTTTACTGCAGGTAGATCGAAACAAAACCGAAAGTGAATTTAACACAAACAAAGGAAGATATAACGATCGAAAGAGAAAGAGGGAATGTCCAACAGCAGTGATTTCAGACGGTAAGTCCAGACTGAGGGAGGTCTGTTTGTCCTGGTACTGGGTTTATTTGATCACAGTTACAGGGATGTTCTTTATCCGAACTCCGTATGGAATTCAACTTTAACTCGGGGTCATGTAATAATGGGGGACACACTGAAACACAGCGGGTCAAAGGAGGACCTGTATGGATATTCGACTTTCTCACCTCGGCCTCTAATGAAATAAGCCTGAACTGACGAGTTTCTGCCTTTTGGGAACAAGTTTTAATACGCTGTATCAGCCGCTCCGTTCCGCTTAGCGAACTCAACGCAGGTCTGCGGTAGGGCTGCGGTAGGGTCGGTCTCAGAGTCGCAGAGTCAGAAGACTTTCTCCAGTGCTAAAAGTTTACCACTTGCAGTTTATGGTTGCTGACCTTCAACACAGTCATCTACAATTTCCTTTAGGTCGAAACGTTTGCGGTTTGAACAGCACAAAACCAACGGATTTCCACGGGCTTCTGCGTGCGCCGTGAGAGGTAAGGGACCGTCTACAAATTACTGTACACGGTAAAGTTGCAAGTGAAGAGTGCAGACTGCAAGTGCAGATTTTCAGCAGATCAGAAATGACTAAGCAAGAAGTGAGAGTTTTTTAGAGAAGAGCTGAATGATGAATGTATGAGCTGAATGTGCACTCTGTGACAACACTTGTAATTATAAAGTAACTAGAATTATTTGACAGTCATAGTTTCTCCATGTTACAGAAGAAGAATTCAGGACAATTTCTGCACAGAAAATGATCCCTGTACATGACAGAGCTGCATGCAAACATTTGGGAGCACTGATTGCAACAGCTTTAGAAAAAAATGAACAAAATTAACTAAAACAAGGACATAACATTTTTAAACAGGTTCTAGAAAACTAAAGAAAGAACCTTTTAAAGTTTGATGCTTCCCAATGTATTAACTGAGAGTAATCTGATATACTACAACTCTTATACAACATCAGCAAATTTAAAGCCAGGCAAACTCTTTTTAGGGGTTTATATGAAATAATTTCAATAACTTTTCATTCATAATAGAGATTTTTGTTTTCTGTGCTTCTTCCTTTGTAGATTAGAAATTAGGCTACCCATGCTATGTTAACACAGCCCTTGTTATCTTTCTATTGCACGTTTAATGTATGTTATGTATGTTGAGAAAAAAATTAAGGTAAGTTTGGTTCATCCATCAATCGTGTAGTCACTGGGCAAAAAGTCTGGAGAATCTAGTGTATAGCATCCTTCTTCAGTGGACTCACTGAAGGTGCACAAATGAAAATGAAAGTGCATAAAACATGCTGTTTATCTGATTACATTTAGGAGTTCAGAGGTAAGATATTATTAACAACAACAACAACAACTTCATGTTATTGTTAGACTGTTCATAATAAAAATTAACAATAACTTGTAACAGAGATTTCAGATTGACGTTTGTGTTCTAGAACAGCTAAACAGCTTTGGTTTGCTCCCAGCAGAACAATGTTAATGTCTGGATTAAATGGATCTATTTAAAATGTGTCTAAAAGCTCATTTCTCCACATAGTACATTTCATTTTCGTTGTTGTTGCTTTGTTGTGAATAGACGTAGATTCTGCTTCGCTCAAAAAGACCAACTTATTTGAATAGTTTTACATGTTCATCTTAAATATTATGGTATTGTGTTGTTATCTGCACATAAAGGTCCCACTGACAACAAACCCACTGTTCACAGGGAGCATCTGCGTGTGTGAAGAGTACTAAGAAGTTCTACAATGGCACTACGCCACTCCACCAGTGAAGAAGAAACCTCTGACCCAGAGTAAGTATTATATCACTCTAACTAAATGATTCAAAGGCAGTAGACCACACACTCCAGCGGTCGTCAGCCCTGTTCCTTAAAATGTACCTTCCTTCAGATTTTACCTTCAGCACATTCCATTCCCAACACATTACTGCTTTTAGAGGGGTTGGTGAACACAGCTTTAGCCTTGTTGTGGACAAACTGGTCTGAAGGAACCTGTGACTGACCCTTCTGTATCCCAACAGTGAAAAGGAAGAAGATCCACCCAGCTGTGCGTCTGTGAAGACCGACCGGTCCATGGACTATCCTCTTGCATTCAGCAGTGGAGGGGTAAACCCCAGATCTATGTCTTTGAGGAGTGACCGGTCCATGGACTATCCTCTTGCATTCAGCAGTGGACCTCCGTCTTCTCATCCACAGTGAGTTATTCCCCTTCAACGTCACACTGATGAGTAAAGAAGACATAGTGCCTTCGCTTCTTCAACCTGAAACCCACATTACCTGGCTTATAGCCCTCATAACTTCAGAATAGTCTAAGATATAGACATGATAGACATATCACAGCAATTAGCAGACCTTGACCTCTCTAGACAGAGTGGGATCACTGAGGCCACTCTATAACCTGATGTTACTTTCCTAACTTAGGCTTCATAACACAAATTGTTTCTTTTAGAAGGGTTGGTTAACCCAGCTTTAGTCTGGTTGTGTGCAAATTGGTCTCAGAGTACAGCGAGCTGAATGAATCTGTGACTGACCCTCCTGTATTCAGCAGTGGAAAGGAAGAACCCAGCCATGTGTCTGTGAAGACCGACCGGTCCATGGACTACCCTCTTGCATTCAGCAGTGGAGGAAGAGAGCCCAGCCATGTGTCTATAAAGACCGACCGGTCCATGGACTATCCTCTTGCATTCAGCAGTGGAAGGGCAAAGCCTAGACCTTTGCCTGTGAAGACCGACCGGTCTATGGACTACCCTCTTGCATTCAGCAGTGAAGGAACAGGGCCCAGCCATGTGTCTATAAAGACCGACCGGTCCATGGACTATCCTCTTGTATTCAGCAGTGGACCTCCATCGTCCCATCCAGAGTGAGTTATTACTAGAGTACCTAGAGGCAGAGGTACTTTCACCTCTTCAACCTGAAGCCCACATTGCATGCATGCCTGGCTTATAGCCCTCATAACCTCAGAACAGTCTAAGCTATAGACATGACAGACATATCAAAACAGCCAGCAGGCTTTGACCTTGAGGTGCAGGATCAGTGGTTACTCCATAACCTGAGGTTAGTTTTCTTAGGCTTTGTAACACATTAAATGATAAACACAGATTACAGAGACATCCAGAGTGAGTTTATGAAGGTGGAGAAGTATAAGCTGGTTTTGAAATTAACATGAAAACTTGAAATTTGCACTTCTCTTGATTCCTATTTGCTACAGCAGCGCTTTACCCAGTCTACTGAGTGAGGTGTGGAGTTTCTACACCAGTGTGCAGTAGAGATTATTTGGGAAAACCATTAACATCAACCCAACTCTAATACAAGCTGAGTGTATGGCGCTTGTGATAATTGACAAAGTCAACCAGCTGGATTAGAACCAGTGACATTTCACTTTTAGACCTTCTTTTCTTTTCTTTTCTTTTCTTCTCTTCTCTTCTCTTCTCTTCTCTTCTCTTCTCTTCTCTTCTCTTACCATTCACCCTCTGAAAGGAGTGACATGAGCAGTGGTTGGGGCTGGGTATTTAAGCTGTGCCACACAGCTGCGGCTGGTCGGGGCTTATTACCACTGGGGATTCTGGGGCTTGGAGTCTTTTGACCCAGATCCACGAGCTCTTCTACTGCACTGCCCAGGCCCCCTGCTGGTGGCCGGTGGCATGGACTGGCCCCTTACAGGCTGTGCTATTATCTGATTTACATGGTTGTAGCAATAACACAACACGATCCTACAAATATATCACCAGAACCAGTCTGATAGTAATTTTCCTGGTAAGAAGTCAATGTGAATTATATTCAATTTTCTGTAATATCTACAGTATGTTTAAAAGATTATTTTAATCCGTTTGAATAGAACATCACTGCAAACCTTCAGTTGTAGTAGAACCTGTAGTTTTAGCTTTTAACTCCATTATTCAATATACAGTGGAGTTTACAGCAAATACAAAGAAATTTACAGTATTATGATATTAAATAAGTTGAAATGTAATACTTACCAATGAAAAGTTAATGTGTGCAAATTTCTGATTTCAATAAGTAAATAAAAAGTAATTGTAGCACACCTGTTTAAATTGTAGCACACCTGTTTAGGGGATAACCTCCCATTTAGAGGACAGTGCACCTGTTTAGAGAATAAAGTTAGGAAAATACACCCAGTTAGAGGATAGTGCCCCCTTTAAGAGAATAGCCCACCCATTTAGATTATAGTGCCCCCCTTTAAGAGAATAGCCCACCTGTATAGAGCATTGCACATCCGTTTAATTTACAGTGCACCATTTTGAGTGACTGGAGTTGGACTGAAAGATGAAATGGGACATGTTATGAATGTGGACAATGTGTGATTCTGACATGTGTAGCCCTTGCAGAGGCTGTGCTTCGATCATGACCATACTTACCAATAATATAATAATTATTACAGTTATTAGTATTATAATTAGTTTTTATTTTCAAACATATATATTACATGTACATTTCAGTCAAGTTGAGTGCAAAATTGTGTTACATTTTGTTTGTTCATCCATTTAATATTTGCCTGGTACTGGGCAGCATGGTTGGTAAAAAGAGAACAGCAGTATCTTTAACATAGGCGGACCTGATAAACTCAAATGTGAATCAATAAACTTTAACTGTTCAGCAGTTTCTTTTGGTCATATATTGATAACATTTGTGTTATTTGTGTCCCCATTAGGCAACAATGTACTGAATGGATGGATGGAACGGAACACCTGCATGAGACACCTGCAGAAGAGGATGTCCTGCCCAGTGTCTTAGGGAGACACAAAAAAAGCATGAGAAAAAAGTATGGCGGCTTATCTGAGGGAAACAAAACACAAGAGAATAAAATCCTCCTGAACAGGATTTACACACAGCTCTACATCTTAGAGGGAGGGACTTACGGAGTGAATGAAGAACATGAGGTTCTACAGATGGAGAGAACACAGAGGAAACATCTACAATGCACTCCTATTAACTGCTTACAAATATTTAAACCTGGAATAGAAATGGAGGAAGAGAAAGCTGGGAAGTCTGAAAATCTTAGACTCAACGGAGATCAAAATTTAGAAGTGCCAGAGATCAGAAGTGTTCTGACTACAGGCATCGCTGGAATTGGAAAAACTGTCTCTGTGCAGAAGTTCATTCTGGACTGGGCTGAAGGAAAAGCCAATCAGGATGTAGAGTTCATGTTTGTGCTTCCGTTCCGGGAGCTGAACCTGATTAAAGACTATCCATACAGTCTTCATGGACTTCTGTGTGACTTCCATCCTAGGCTCAAAGCTCTGGACCCAAAGATATATGATAAATGTAAAGCTGTGTTCATATTTGATGGTCTGGATGAAAGCAGAATTCCACTGGACTTTGAAGACAGTGAGAAGGTCTCTGACATCACTATGACATCATCAGTGGGTGTGTTGATGGCAAATCTCATCAAAGGAGAGCTGCTTCCCTCTGCTCTAATCTGGATAACCTCTCGACCAGCAGCGGCCAATCAGATCCCTCCTAAATACATCAACCGTGTGACAGAAATTCAGGGGTTCAGTGACCCACAGAAGGAGGAGTACTTCAGGAGGAGGATCAGTGATGAAGACCAAGCCAGGAGAATCATCTCCCACATTAAGACAGTGAGGAGCCTCCACATCATGTGTCACATTCCAGTCTTCTGCTGGATCTCAGCCACTGTTCTTCAGCAGATCATGAAACAGGGTACTACAGAAATCCCTAAAACTCTGACTGAGATGTACTCACACTTCCTGCTCACTCAGACACACATGAAGAACCAGAAGTATGAGGAGAAAGACGAGAGAGACCCAAAGAACCTGCTGGAGTCCAACAGAACCATTCTTCTGAAACTGGCTGAACTGGCTTTCAAACAGCTGATGAAGGGCAATGTGATGTTCTATGAGGAGGACCTGAGAGAGAGCAGCATTGATGTCACTGAGGCCTCAGTGTATTCTGGGATCTTCACTGAGATCTTTAGTGAGGAATGTGTGCTGTACCAGAGGAAGATCTACTGCTTTGTTCATCTGAGCTTTCAGGAGTTCCTGGCTGCTGTCTACGCGCTTCACTGCTGTGAGAGTAACTACATGGAGGCACTGCAGTTTTTGAACCTATCATACAGATGGTGGCCTCAGAGAGTTCCACTGGCTCAGGTGCTGAAGGGAGCAGTGGACAGAGCTGTAGAAAGTCAGAACGGACACCTGGATCTTTTCCTCCGTTTCCTGCTGGGAATCTCACTGGAGTCCAATCAGAGACTCCTACAGGGTCTGCTGACACCCACACAGAGCAGCTCAGAAGGAACCAGCGAGTACATCAAGGACTTAATCAAAACAGATGATACCAAAAAACACAACATCTCAACTGAGAGGGCAATCAACCTTTTCCTCTGCCTGTCAGAGATTAATGACCAGTCTCTCTGCAGAGAGCTTCAAGAGTATTTACAATCAGAGAAGCTCTCTAACAAAGGGCTCTCTCCTGGACAGTGTTCAGCACTAGCCTGCATGCTTTTGGTCTCAGAGGAGGAGCTAGATGAGCTGGACCTAAGGAAATACAACACATCAGAGGAGGGTTACAGAAGACTGATCCCAGCTCTGGCTGCCTGCAGAAAAGCTCAGTGAGTGTCAAATCTAAATTAAATCTAACATCTGTATTTGAATACTGATGTTGAACATGACCACTGACTATATAGTGTTAATTATTAAAAGATGGTTTTAGTTATTTAATTATTTTAGTTTTTTTTGTTTAGTTTACTTTAGTCTTGGTGACACAGGAACCACAGTGATGATTACATAGTGGGCCCCTCAAAAATGATTTGGCCAAAAGGCAGACTGGAGGAGTATCCAGAGTATCCGATCCGTTGAGTGAGGCAGGCCGTTTAGTGAGGTGCATATGTTGGCTGCGCAGCCTGAGGCAGTCGATTGCAGCATTAGATCAACAAAAGCCACCTAAGCCTCTTCAGACTGGAAAGATTGAGCAAAGTGGGCCAAATAGCATCTCCACACACCCGTGAAGTCCAAGCATTTCTCCAGATCCCTGTAAAAGAACCTTGGGTATGTGGAGACAGGTGTGATGGTTCATGGGGGTTTGGAACCACTCCCTGCAGCCTTGTCTGGCAAAGCTTTCTGTGATGAGGGGATCAAGGCAGGTTGCAAGCGCTGAGTGGTTTTCTTAAGGGCCGGCCCAGAAACACAGTCACAACCGGTAGGGGTCAGAACACAGGGGGCAGTATTTGACAGTATCCAAGTGTGCAAATTAGGCAAGTGACTGTAAACAGCAGGATATTAAAAAGTGTACAGTGCAGGTTGTGATCACAACAGCTTAATGTTCAGGTAAACAGCTTAAACAGCTTGTACAGCTTACAGATGCTTGAGTATAGGGAGTGTACAGCTTGTGTACAGATGTTCCACCGGCCACTTCATCAGGTACACCTCCTTGTAACTATACTCATTGTCCATTTTGTCAGTTCAACTTTGTAGTTCTACAATTGCAGACTGTCATCCTTCTGTTTCTCTGCATACTTTGTTAATCCTTTCACTCTGTCCTTCGATGGTCAGGACCCCCACAGGACCACCACAGAGCAGGTATGATGTGGGTGGTGGATCATTCTCAACACTGCAGTGACACTGACGTGGTGGTGGTGTGTTAGTGTGTGTGGTGCTGGTGTGAGTGGATCAGACACAGCAGTGCTGCTGGAGTGTTTAAACACTGTGTCCACTCACTGTGCACTCTATTAGACACTCCTACCTTGCTGGTCCACCTTGTAGATGTCCAGTCAGAGACAGTATAGCTTATAGGACGCTGCCCCCAGGACACTGTTGGCTGAATAGTTTTGGTTGGTGGACGTGAGATGTCCACCAGCACTGCTGTATCTGACCCACTCACACCAGCCCAACACGCACTAACACACCACCACCACGTCAGTGTCACTGCAGTGCTAAGAATGATCATTCACCCAAATAATACCTGCTCTGTGGTGTCCCAATGATGCTCAGTGGTGTGTGCAATCTGCTTCCCCTCCTGAATTCAATAATAGGCTTTTGTTTTGCTAAGCTTGAGGAAGAGGTTGTTGGCAGCATGACATTTCTGTGAGGAGCTTGACTTCCTCTCTATAAGGTCTGCCATCATTGTTGGTGATGTTGCCGATGATTGTTGTGTGATCAGCAAACTTGATGATGATGATGTTAGAATTGTTTTGACTGATGTAGTCATAGGTGTACTGTGTGTAGAGCACGGGAAAGAGGACCCAGCGTTTAGGGCATCCTGTGTAGAGTGTGAGGTGAACCATCCTAAAATGCAAATTAATCCAAGAACAACAGCAAATGACCTTATGAAGATACTTGAGGAAACAGGTACAAACCAATTTATATCAACAGTAAAATGCGTCCTATATCGACATAACTTGAAAGGCCTCTTAGCAAAGAAGCTTCCAGATCTTTCATCAAACGTGAACAACAAGTGCTTTGCCGCAGGAAGGACTGGTGCACTTCACAAACTAGATATCATTATGAGGAAGGGAAATTATGTGGAGATATTAAACATCTCAAGACATCAGGCAGAAGGTGCTTGGAACTGAATGTTTAACCGAAGGTAAACAATTAAAAGGCAATTCTAGCAAATACGTAAATGTCTGAGCCACTGTGAAGAAAGAAATAATTAACTGATCTAGGATAGGAAATGTGTACTGGATTAAATGTCAGGCATTATCAAAAATAGAGTTTAAATGAATGTGGCTAAGGTGTATATAAACGTACAACCTTATAATAATATAATGACAGCACAGACCAGCATAGGAACATGGGAACTTAAAAAAAAAAAAAAATTCTCCAAACTCATGTGCAAGACTGATCACCAGTTACTGGCAATTTTAGTTGTATTTATTGTTACATTTTCAAACATACAGTTTTATAGCAGTAATATAAAGTTCTGAAATAAAAGATATGAAATATTAACATGTACTTATTTCCATATATACAATTTGATGAGTCTGAAGTAGACAGAGATGCAGTGGTATACAGGGGAAAGGGTATTGTCTTTATCTGCTTTGAAAATCTGATCACTGTACAATATTTATTTATTTTTTTGCAGACTAGCTGGATGTTACCTCACCAAGGACTCATGTGAAACTCTCTGCTCTGTTCTACAATCAGCAAATTCTTTCTTAAAATTTCTTGATCTCAGTAATAATGACCTTCAAGATTCAGGAGTGGAGCTGCTATGTACTGGACTGCAGAGTTCATGCTGTAAACTGGAGAGACTCAGGTGGGCTTTTCATGAATTCAATCTTAAACTGAAAAAATAAACCTGTATTGTATTGTGTCAAAAAGTGATTTCTTTTTCTGTGCAGACGTGGTTCTTTGGTGTATACTATGTTGTTACTATTTGTGTACTAATACTATTATTATAACACATTTCACATTTCTATATTATTCACCGTGTATGTTATTTCATTGCAGACTTGCTGGTTGTAATCTCACTACAAAGTCATGTGAAACCCTCTGCTCTGTTCTACAATCAGTAAACTCCTCCCTGAAAGAACTAGACCTCAGTAACAATGACCTACAGGATTCAGGAGTGGAGTTGCTCTCTGGTGGACTGATGAGTTCACATTGTAAACTGGAGATACTCAGGTGAAAATAATATGCTGATGGCTCAATAATCTGTAAACTCTATATACAAAACACGTCATACATAGTATTCTTATTTAAAATGTTATATTTTGTCTTCCACTTGTTCTAGTAATATACAAATGAAATTGTTTTATGTTGTCTAAAAATCTTGCAAATACTGCTTTTTGGGTATTTTGTAAAATCTGTTTCTAATTTCTCTCCCTTTGCAGACTGGCTATCTGTAATCTTGGAGAAAAAGCTTGTAAAGATCTGGGATCAGTTTTACAATTGGCAAACTCCTCTCTGAATGAGCTGGACCTCAGTAACAATGACTTGCAAGACACAGGAGTGAAGCTCCTTGCTGCAGTTTACGGTGTGAAAAGTGTAAAAACTTCATGCAGTAAACTGGAGATCATCCGGTGAGTTTACTGTAAAATCCTAAACGTTAAATTCTGTTATTAAATGATAAACAGAAATACTGTTTTCTTTAGTTGGCTGATTCAAATAAATTGATTTTAGATTATTCAGGAGTTTCCTGAACTGTCTGGCCCTATCAAAGTCTGTATATGGCGAGTTTACTTTGTTTTGCTGAATATAATAGCAAGGCAAAAACGTTAATACAGTGATTTTTATTACTGTATTTGTAAAATAGGCTATACAGAGACTGTATTTTCATGCTGTGTTTGTGCAGCCTGGTTAGTCCAGCTGCTCAGTTCTCAGGTGTGCATTTTGTGTTATTTTGAATGAAACTAGCGAAGGCAGAGTCCCCAAAGAACGTGATTGCTAAGATCACAAAGTGTTGTTGGACTGAATATATTCAGCTACATTTTGCCCCACTGCTTTTGGATGTGTAGCACATCTCCTGTTTGTATCCAGTTCCAGATAGATACTGGGTGGCAATAATAATAATATATTTTATTTATAGTTTATAGTTTATATTTATAGTTTATTTAATTCTGTGATTGATTCCAGTGTGTGAATGTGAATGTGAGCTCCAAAGTTTAGGAGCATAACAGGAGAAGGCCTTGGAATCAACCGGCACTAAAAGTAATAACTGGATTATAACAGGTATAGCACTTATTATGTATACTGCAGTGTCTACAGATGATGATGGCATGTCAAAATGATGTGCCAAATTTCCCTTCCATGTTTGAACAGCTACAAACACATTCCACACATCTAGAGATACACTTATTGGTGGTGTGGAAGCTCACTGATAAGTGATACTGATAGATGAGAAAAAGAGAGCCAGACAACTCAGCAAAGGCTGAGAGCTACACTCACCACAGAGCATTTTGATTTCAGAACGTTTGATTTCAGCTTTCACTCCAACACCAGTCACCTAATGCTGACCTTACACTAAAAGCTTTTCAAGCAATTTTACTGTCGCAGACAATTTTCCAAAGTCGGAACAAAATCATGACAGTCTTGGGTAGGGTTGGGAAGGGTAGTTATGCTATGCTAAAGCTAACTAGCTAGCTAGCTAAAACACTGCCGAACGGGGCTACAGTGTTTACATTCAGCCTACCAGCGAACATGATAAGCTCAAAATCTAGTTGCAGTCTTGTAAATAGTGATTCTGCAAGATTCCCAGTCTTTGCAAAATCATAGCCTGTGACTAAAAGTCTGTGACTTGTCTTTAGATGTGAGAGGGTGTCAGACTTTAGGCTATTAAATGTCTTTTCAGAGTCTTTTCAAAGTCTTCTAGTGTATGGTTAGCATAACTCTGTGCTTTCAGATATCCTGAATATCACATTAGAATCAGTTAGCCAGAGCTGAGTCTGTGATATGTGGGACATTTGGTCTGCTATTTTTAGGTTAGCCAAAAATCTCCAGTCCACTGAATAAGTTCAATTTTGGCTTGGTGCCACTCTAACACAACTTGACTTTTGCTCTGAGACATTAGTGTTTATTATCTATGTTTGTTTCAGTACTGCAGCAGTTTGTCTGAAACTCTACTGTGGTGTGTCGCTCTGTTTGGGTCTGTAGCCACTTCTCTGACTGAACAATCAGATTACACAATCAAGCTACAGATTGAAAAAGAACAGGTTTCTTCTTATCTTCCTGTCCCTTCAGTTCCTCTAAACTTGTGTCTGTGTTAGAATCCAACTTGCCCTGTGGTGAACAGAGCTGTTAGAGTAATGCTATGCAACTCCTTTCTCGCAGTTGTTAGCAACATATTTAACAACACTTTTAGAAAGTCGTTAATTGAATGGTGGCTTGAAAATTGTGTACCACGTTCACTTATTTGGTGACCATGTTAGTAAACTAAACTTTGTACTGTTCAGTGTTTAAATAATGTAGGATGAGATGAACCCTTTCAATGTACTAGGCTTTTAGTTTTGGAGACCATCATGACCAAGTAGACGAGATGCACATGCCTGCACAAAGAGTGTGGTAGCTGGGGTTGCAGAGATGGGAACTATCGGATAGCTTTGAGTATGACAGTAGATGCTACCCAACCTTCAGAATCAGAATGATTTTTTTCATGTCATTTGTAATGTAAAGTTGTTCATATATACTACAGCTGTTTTCTATTGTAAATACCATCTTCTTTACTTTCTTTTCTGCAGACTGTCTGGTTGCATGGTCACAGATGAAGGCTGTGCTTCTCTGGCTTCTGCTCTGAAATCAGACCGTTCGCATGTGAGAGAACTGGATTTGACCTATAATCACCCGGGAGAGTCTGGAGTGAAGCTACTTTCTGAACTAGTGGAGGATCCACACTGCACACTACAAATACTACGGAAAGTTATAGTCTCTGCACATACATTAATTAGCACTTTCTTTTCTTCTTTTTACATGTTTCCTAGGTAAAAACAATTCAAATCTATATGTTAAAGAGAGCATATTTATTAATGTATTAGTACATATCAGTGCCTGTTTAGGTGCCAAAATGGACATCAAAGAAGACCGAAAATCTCAGAGTCAGTGCTATGGGTTCTGAATTAAACTGAAAATGCTGAAAATATTTAGTAAACTACTGTAAACATATGAACCTGATATCAGCTATATGAAACATATGAGCCTGATATCAGCTATATGAAACATATGAGCCTGATATCATTTATAAAAATGAGAACATTTATAAAGAACTTTTATCTACTGTATACAGAGCTGTGGCAAAACAAAGAACCATTCACCATTATGAATATTTTTGTGGAGCTGTGTTCTGTATTACACCATTAACGGCACATGCAAATTAAGTGAAATGATGTTAGTACCACATATCACCCAAATGGCAAAACACACCATGAATCCTCATTTAACATCATGACTTTTTATTTCATTAATGTAGATGCTTTCCTATGCTCAATGACACTTTTTAAAATCAAACATTTACAAAGCTATAAATACATAATTAACAATACATAAAATTACACACACAATCCACAGTTCCCACAGCTCATGGGGTGGATTCCTTAGACCAGGGTATACAGCCACAAGCCCAGAAAAGGATCCTTACTGCAGGGAACATCTCACTTCTTGGCTACAGGGAAGACTCAAATGCCAGATATGTCCTTAGCCACAAAGATTGTGAGTTCATGCAGACGAATAGCACCAGTCCAGGCAGCTTCTGTGCTGTAATGCAACATTGCATTGTCACTCAAGCAGCCGGTCCAGACCACATTGTAGCTGTGATGTAGCAATGCTCAAACGACTGAAACAAGAAGCCTTCCTAGCCACAGCAGAAAAAACCTTAACTGCTGTCTCAGTGGATGTAATGCCAAACTTCACAGCCAACAAGAAAACATCAAAATGTACCCACAAATAATACAAAGCAAATGAAAAAACAATGTAAAGCAGCCATATTGTGCCAGTGATACATACATATGAATGAGACAATGTGTTATCTTAACACTATTCACTCTTAATTTCACATTTAATCTAGCAGGAAATCTTTTATGCCCAATGCATTTGAATGGTTTTATAAATGTGTGTGCATTTCTTCTTTAGGTTGGAACATGGAGGGAAAATAAGGATGAAACCAGGACTAAAGAAATGTAAGACACATACAAACACACATGTGTTTCTGTGAATGGTAGGACCATCAACTAGACTTAACCATATCACTAACCTTAACTTCAACTTTTACCTCACCCTAAATGCCCTGGCCCTAATCTTTACCTTAACCAGAATCTTATACTAACCTCAACCAGTCGAAAACCAGGGAATCAGAGAGAGCAGCGAACAAAACCAAAGGGGTAATGGCAAAACTTGTGTGTTTGTGTGGGTTTTAAATGCAGCAGGGAATGAGCAGCTGGTGTGTGCAATCAGTATTCTGGTGAGGATGAACGTGAGAATCAGGTGTGATTGGATGACTGGGGACATGTGAGGGTGACGTCATTGGATAGTGCTTAACCTTACCATAACGTTAACCCTAACTTTAACCTTAATTTAACTATAAACCTATCCCAACCTTACCTTAACCCTAATCTTACAACCTTATCCTTACTCTGACCTTAATTTTTATCTTACCGTAACCTTACCCTTACACTGACCTCAACTTTACCCTGACACTTACCCACTACTTCCCACTCACACACTCTATTTCTCCTCTAATCTGTGTATTTGTGTGTATACAGATACTTGTGAACTCACTCTGGACCCAAACACAGCAAATAGAAGACTCTTTCTCTCTGAGAGGAACAGGAAGGTGGAGTGCATGGAAGAGCAGCAGTCGTATCCAGATCATCCAGACAGATTTACTGAGTGTCTGCAGGTTCTGAGTGTGGAGACTCTGACTGGACGCTGTTACTGGGAAGCTGAATACAGTGGGGTTGTTACTGTAGCAGTTGCATATAGAAGTGTGAAAAGGAAAGAAAGGGTTGATGAAAGTGGGTTTGGACACAATAGTCAGTCTTGGAGTCTTTACTGCTATAATAATGGTTATTATATAAGACATAATAAAAAGGACATGGTGGTGTCCATTCCCCCCTCCACCTCCAGTAGAGTAGGAGTGTATCTGGACTGGGTGTCTGGCACTCTGTCCTTCTACAGAGTCTCACCTGACACACATACATTGACTCACTTACATTCTTTCAGCACCACATTCACTGACCCACTCTATGCTGGCATTTGGGTTTATTATGACTCCACACTGAAAATATGTGAGATATAAAACATTGTACATCCATCCATTCTGCTTTTTAAACTGCTTAATCTAGCTTGGCCATGGTTGCAGTAGGTAAAAGAAACGAGCTCAGATGCCCCTGTCCCCAGCAACTTCCTCTAACTCCTTCTGGGGGATCCCAGGCCAGCTTGGACATATAGTCGCTCTAGTACGTCCAGCAGGTCCTGGTTGGCTGTGCCCAGTAAACCTCCAACTGGAGGCATCCAGAGGGCATCCAGAGGGCATCCAAATCAGACGCCCAACCCACCACAACTGGCTCCCTTCATTGTGGAGGAGTAGTGCCTCTACTTTGAGCTACTCCTTGACAGCTGAGCTCCTCACCATATCAAGTAGAGTGTGGCCTGTCACCCTGCAAAAGGAAGTTCTTTTCATCTGCTTGTATCCACAATCTCATTCTTTTCAGTTTGCCTTACAGCTCAACTCTCTCTTCACCACTACAGTCCAGTAAAGCGACCACATTACTCCTGCTGCCTGTCCCAGTCTGCAGCTGGTCTTATGATCTCTTTCCATCACTCGTGAACCACACCCTGAGATACTTAAGCTCCTCCACCTGGGGCAGATTCTTTCCCCTAAAACATTTCTGTGGTAATATAGGTAAAATTTTATTTTTATTTCACATTACAGATGAGATTGAGTAGTGTGACTATTTTCGTAAAACACTGTCTGCTTAAGTGATAGCATTGCAGTATATGAGTTTGTGCCGTACGAGGTAAAGTGTGTTCTGAATTTTAGAATGGCAGTTATTTATAGTACCAGCAGTATGAAGTTGTATGGTATAGTCGTTGAATAGTATAGTATCAGTTGTTAAAAATGTCGGTAGCGCTTTACAGATCTCTAATAAATAGGTAATGATATGGTCATTTTACGGTAATAAACTGTATTTAATCATTACTTAAATGCCAATTTAATTAGTTACCATGAATTAGTTTAATTAATTACAGTAAATTACTATTAATTACCATTAATTACCATTTATTTTTTAATTTGTATTTGTTATATGTTTTACTGTGCTGTTTTTGTGAAACCGCTACTGGCTGCTAAATTTCCTTCGGGATCAATAAAGTATCTATCTATCTATCTATCTATCTATCTATCTATCTATCTATTAATTAGTTTAATTAGTTACCACAGCAATGCTCACTTATTATACATAAAGAACTATAAAATAATCATGTAATTTTTAGGTAAGTACAACCTGTTACCATTATTTTACCATTTCATAATGGCCTTGTTAACACTCACTACAATTTCTGATTTATTCTTTAGTAACAACTAGGAAATTGGCATTTAATTAATGATTAAATACAGTTTATTACTGTACAATTACTGTATCATTACCTACTTATTACCGATCTGTAAAGTGCTACCAAAATGTCATTTCAATACCAACAATTGGCCTCATTCACCAAAGTCTGGTTCTTAAATGTGTTCTTAAGAAATGTTCTAAGAAAAAGTCAGATAAACAGTGTGTTCTTAATGATGTGTGAATCATGTGTAACTGTTCGGACCTTTGTGCTTATGAGTGTGAATAGATTCTGTTCTTACCAAATAACCAATTAAGAACCAATCCCAGATACGAAGACATTGGTGTCAGAATCTTCCTAAAAACTGTCAGTGAAATTTAAGAAGAAATGTCTTCTAAGGATGGTTTATGGATATGCTATTTATTTATGCTATTGACAATTCTAATTGTTGAACTGCAAAACATGCATTCTTCAGGCTGTCAAAATGCTTTAAAGTTGAATTTGAAAAACGTAAATGTAGTCAAGTCAAGTAGTTTTATTGTGAATACCTCAATATGTACAAGACACAGAGGATTGAAATAGCGTTCCTCTCCGTACCAAGGTACAGCAAATAAACATTTAACGATAAATAGATTACAACTAAATCAAGAACAAGAGTATATTGAATGTAATAAACACTAAACATGAAATAGACGAACGCAAGACATACGATAGAATAAGGGCCCTGAGAGACATAAACAAGACAATAAGACACTGAAGACAATAAGGGCGATAGTGAAAAGGGTATATAGAAAGTGTATATTTGATGAGTTTCATAGATGTAATGATGAAATGTGTAATAGTGAATGATGAGCGTAGCCACATACTTGTCAAGCCTAGACAGATGTATGATGCGGTGTTAAAAAAAAGATTTATATTGAGTAAGTTTGATTCTTTTTTAGTTTGAATATTGGAAGTCTGTAGATCTGTAAAATGTGTCCAAACAATAAGTGTCTGAAACGCAGTGTAAAACTCGATGTATTTATTGAAATAATCTAACCGATTGTATATAAACCGCTATCATATTGTTTTTATTGTAAAATAAACCGTTAAAATAATAGTTGTGAGTCTCTCAGTTTCTGATATTACATGTATGTTTTCTTCCTTCAGGGTTACAGTGGTCAGTATCACCACCACCAAACAAGTCACACTCTCCTGCCGCTTCTCTTGCTGCATATGCCTGTGTGTCCTTGGGTTGCCAGATATTCAACACTTTAGATCAATGTTTCATAAAATTATTCGTTTTCATTTTTTAACCTGCATCCATGACATATTTAGAAACTACTCTAAACAAAAACGCAACCCAGGCCTAGAAGTCTGCTTGTGCCGCATTTTTAAACCAGACAGATTTTAAGGAAAAATGTCTGGCAACCCTGTGTGATGGGGAGGAATCTGTGAGTTTAATTTTAAATAGGTAATATATGCTGTTGTTATTATTATTATAATTATTATGATTGACATTATTTGTTAATGATGACAGTGATAATAGTAATCCCAGATGTTAGACAGGGCTGGGCCAATTCAGCCTTCATCTTTGAGTGTTGGTTGACTACTGGGCAGATGTGGGTATGTGTGCCAGAATTTGGCTAAATGTTAGACAGCTGCTCTTGGTTTTTGTCTATGTGTGTGGGCGAATTCCATCATGAACATAGTGGCCCAACAATGTGCACAAATATACTGCAACAGATTGGTGTTTCTGTACCTTTGGCCCAAACCTGCCATGACTTGCAATGACCCACTACTGAAATTACAGGAAACTAATGTTCAGTGTTTAAATGGTGTGTTTCTGAATTTTCCCAAACAGAACCACGATCAATTTTAATTTTAGCTGGCTTAATTTTTATAGCACTTGACCCCAAGTGCTTTATAGTTGAGGGATACCAAATGGAGAACAACAAAGTGATAACCAAGTAAAAAACCCAATAGTAGTGTTATGGGAGACCTTACAGACGACCTCCTCCCCCTGGTCCCAGCGTGCTTTGCTGAGGGTCAGGGTGCTGCTGCGGCTGTAGCGGCCGTTCTTCTCTTCTTCAATGCTGGTCAGAACCCCCTCCTTCACCTCTGAGCCCCCCACTGTCCAGCTCACCTGCGCCCCCTGTGGAGAGTAGCCAGACAGCAGGCAGAGCAGCGAGGCGGATCCCTCAGACACCTGCAGTGAGGAGGGGGGAGCTAAGACAAGGAGGGCTTCACCGTGGAACCAGCTGGAGAGTGTTACATTTCAAACAAGATGGGATTTTACGTTTGGTTTGATATACATGCTATGTTATA
>CM067474.1:62491009-62507641 GCA_034552555.1 Semaprochilodus insignis
AAGTGACCTAGCAGCAGGACCGCTACAGCTCGCATGCACTAGCCATTTACATATACTGTATGCATAACATACAGTATATGTGCTCATTAACATCTCTGTTCAATAAAAATATAATTTATTTAAAGCCAGGTACATCTGTTTACCCATAAAAATAACTTGTTATTGGGCAATGGTTTCAAGTCTGGTAGACCATTCAGAAAACCTATGTGCCGCATGTAAGTAGTATGTCTGTGTTCATAATTAAGGATAATATTCATTATTAAATTTTAAATATTGTTTTCAAATTTTAATTTGTATTTCTGTTTCATTTTGTGTTGGGTGTCATGGCTTATTTAAATAGGATCATCATCTGTTCTCTAAAGACTGTGTGGTCTGCAGTCTCAGGAGTTTTCCAAGTTCATAACTAATTTCAGTTACGTCATCATTTAAACTATTACAAAATGAATCAGTCTAACAGCATGTGTAGTGATATAAGCCATAGTCTAAAGCAATGTTTCTGACTTCTTCTCCTGCTCACCCACAACACAGTTTCAAACTCAGGATTCACTGTTCCAGCAAACCTGATCCAGCTTATCAGTTTGTTTATCAAGTGATTTATGAGCTGAAATGTGGTCTGTCAGGCTGAGGAACAGATGGAACTGTACCTAAAATTAATATATCGGATTGATGAACCAATACAACAGCATTGCTCTCTTTTGAATATTAGGAGGTTTACCTAAGTATCTCCAAATTACTGTGTGAACTCTTCAGTCCAGCAGAAAGCAGCTCTACTCCTGAATCCTGCAGGTCATTGTTACTGAGGTCCAGTTCTTTTAGGAAGGAATTTTCTGTTAGTAGAACTGACGCTAGATTTTGGCAAGTTCTTTCCCCAAGATTACAGATAGCTAGTCTGAAAAAGGGAGAGACATTATATTAACAGTGTATCTAAAAAAGCATTTTGGAATAAAATAACAGAAAATATATATCATGTGTACATTAGAAATTAATTTTAGTATATCCATTTTACTGAAAATATCACAAATACAATTGAATTTTGAAAACAATTTAATTAATTATGCTGTTGATGTCGTAAGTACTTGAGCTTCTCTCCTAACATCTTTCCACGTAGGCAAGTATTCACGGGAAATTCACCTGAGTAGCTCCAGGTTACACTTCACATTCTTTAGCCCAAGAGAGAGCATCTCCACTCCTGAATCTTGCAGATCATTGTTACTAAGGTCCAGCTCCTTTAGAGTGATGGCTGTTGATTGTAGAGCACAGCAGAGAGTCTTACAGGAGTTTATAGTGAGATTACAGCCAGATAATCTGCAAATTAATAAAGATACAATATAGTTAGACGTCTTTTAATTGTTTGTTGTCCAGTATGTCAAGTTTTTCTTTCACAGTCTCACTAATGTTCAGATACATATGGTTTTGTTCTACAATTACATTCCCTTTTTAAAGAAGCAAACGACAATTAAACAAGCTGACCAGCTATGATCATTATTATGTTTGATATGGTTCCCATTGTATTCACATAAGAGCCATAGACATTGGCACCACCTACTTTACACCGTTTGGCAAACATTTATCTTTGGACACACATTTTCACCTTCTTGTGGGTTTAAAGCGAACTGTTTGCTGACTATTCAGTTGTATCCTAGCATGCTGGACATTAGAGTAGATGAAAACTCTCATACAGCACCACAAGATAATTTACTTTAGTGTTTTATTGTGCTTTATGTTGAATTTTATCAATTTTATAATAACAAATTAATCATTTGAAATATTTGAAATCACTTTCCACATTTCTCCAATATGTGATCTTTTAATGTTAGATGTTAACAGTAGTATAATTATATACTTTTGAAGTTTTTAAGCACTTCATTAGTAAATTACAGATAGAAGTCAAAGTTACTGCTTAGAGATTTTAATGAACTTTGCCATAGTATCAGTGATGTTCTCCTCTGGTCACTGTAGCTGATCCCAGTGAAGGTTGAAGTCTCTTTTTGGAGAAATGGAGAACAATGAGATAAATTCACTAAACTAAAAACTAACCATATCTTTTAGTGCCTCGCATGAACATGCTTGTGGTAGAACAAAATTGAAAGAAGAAAAAGAACGAAACTCTGGGACAGAAGAATAGTCAGCAGGTGATTAAAAGTGGTCATACCAGTTACATGCATATCTGGAATTAGGTCTGAAATACCTTTTTCCAACAACAGAGGGCAGGTTATTTTAAGTTCTTAATGATTTTGCTGACAAAATAGTGTTTTTTGGTTGCATGATTGTGCCTAATTCTCTGTCTCGCCTTCACCTCTCAGTGAGGTTGAATAGAGCAAGGGCACTTGTGTGAATTTCCACAAACTCTGAACTCTGGTGAAGTGTTGTCCTAGATTGTCAGTAAGAGTCCCCTGCTCCAAGTGAACAGGTTTGATATGCAATAGGGAATATTAACAACAAAACAAAATGGTAAGATTTTTAAAGCAAGAATTTCTTATGGGTCTCATAGAGCAGTTGAATAAGAAGCAGTGATTTTACAGCTTCAGCTGAGTGTACCAGGGTGTTTTTGTAGGCTGTTTACTCACCGAGCTTTTCTGCAGGAAGTCACAGCTGGGATCAGTCTTCTATAACCCTCCTCTGATGCATTGTATTTCTTCAAGTCCAGCTCATCCAGCACCTCCTCCGAGGTCAGAAGCATGCAGGCTAATGCTGAACACTGTCCAGGAGAGAGCTTGGTCTCTAAGTGTTTCTCTGATTTTAAATACTGTTCAATTTCCATGGAGAGAGACTGGCCATTTATTTCAGACAGACAGAGGAAAAGATTTATGGATCTCTCAGTTGAAACATGGAATAGTTTATCCTCTCCTTTGATTAACTTCTTCATGTACTGTATCACTTTCTCTGAGCTGCTCTGTGTGGGTGTCAATAGACCCCGCAGGAGTCTCTGATTGGACTTCAGCGAGATACCCAGCAGGAAACGAAGGAAAAGATCCAGGTGTCCATTTGGACTCTCTACTGCTTTATCCACCGCTCCCATTAGCAGCTCCTCCAGTGGATCATGTTCAGACCACCCTCTGTGTGATGGAATAAAAACCTGCAGTACATCCATGTTCTTGGTCATATAGCAGTAAAACACATAGACAGCAGCCAGGAACTCCTGAAAGCTCAGATGGATGAAGCAGTAGACCTTCCTCTGGTAAAGCCCACATTCCTCCCTAAAGACCTGAGTGAATATTCCAGAATACACTGAGGCCTCAGTAACATCAATCCCACTCTCTCTCAGGTCCTCCTCATAGAACATCACATTGCCCTTCATCAGCTGTTTGAAGGCCAGTTCAGCCAGTTTCAGAAGAATGGTTCTGTTGGACTCCAGCAGGTTCTTTGGGTCTCTCTCGTCTTTCTCCTCATACTTCTGGTTCTTCATGTGTGTCTGAGTGAGCAGGAAGTGTGAGTACATCTCAGTCAGAGTTCTAGGGATTTCTGTAGTACCCTGTTTCATGATCTGCTGAAGAACAGTGGCTGAGATCCAGCAGAAGACTGGTATGTGACACATGATGTGGAGGCTCCTCACTGTCTTAATGTGGGAGATGATTCTCCTGGCTTGGTCTTCATCACTGATCCTCTTCCTGAAGTACTCCTCCTTCTGTGGGTCACTGAACCCCTGAATTTCTGTCACACGGTTGATGTATTGAGGAGGGATCTGATTGGCCGCTGCTGGTCGAGAGGTTATCCAGATTAGAGCAGAGGGAAGCAGCTCTCCTTTGATGAGGTTTGCCATCAACACACCCACTGATGATGTCATAGTGATGTCAGATACTTTCTCACTGTCTTCAAAGTCCAGTGGAATTCTGCTTTCATCCAGACCATCAAATATGAACACAGCTTTACATTTATCATATATCTTTGGGTCCAGATCTTTGAGCTCAGGATAGAAGTCACACAGAAGTCCATGGAGACTGTATTGATCATCTTTAATCAGGTTCAGCTCCCGGAACGGAAGTACAAACATGAACTCTACATCCTGATTGGCTTTTCCTTCAGCCCAGTCCAGAATGAACTTCTGCACAGAGACAGTTTTTCCAATTCCAGCGATGCCTGTAGTCAGGACACTTCTGATCTCTGACACATTTGATCCTTTTTTGTCTTTTTCTTTCTTTCGTTGTTTGTGTCTGATACCTTTAGCAGTCTCAACTGTAATGGTCTTGCCGTCTTCTGTTTCTCCGTTAGGACCCAGGAGAGCTTTAAATATATCTACACAGTTGATTGTAGTGTCTTGTATGTGTCTGCTGGGTGTTTTCTCCATCTGTAAAATCTCATGTTCTTCATTCACCAGTTCACTCTGTCCCTTTGTGATGTAGAGCTGTGTGTAAATCCTGTTCAGGAGAGTTTTATTCTCTTCTGTCTTTACTCCCTCAAATAAGTTCTCGTACTTGTTCTTCATGCTGGCTTTGTGTTTCTCTGAAACTCTGTGAAGTCCTGCTTGGTAAAAATGTGCTGCAGGTGTTGCGGTTTGCTGCAGGTGTCCAGTTTGGTTTACCAGAGTGTTTATCTGCAGTGCCGTTTTAGTGGAGGACTCCCTAATGGAAATAAAACACAGTAAGATAGATGCTGTAAACATTTTCAGGGTGTTCTTTAATGTCTTTCATGTATGTGAATACAGAGGCAACAGTTTGAATCACACCAGCCCTTTTACACAGCACAACTGAGTTCTTGTCTGGATAATTACACACATAAAGAGCTTATTCCTCTGAGAATGATTATAAATATTAATTAGCATTTATATTATGATACTAGGTGAGTTCTCCATCAGATTTAGAATGGTCAGATGCTTTATGCTGTCTGTCACCATCACCACTAAACAAGGTCAACCACCAAAGAGGTTGAAAGCAGTCACAGCATCCTGCTACTCATCTGTTACCTTCTACAGATTTTCATTACCATACCACATAGTCAGAGTCATTAAATAACAGGAAGTTTATGTGCTCTAGAGTTCTTCATTACTCCTCACTGTTACAGCGAAGAGTTCTAACTCACCCTGGGAAAGAAGGTACAGTTCTACTACACAAATCAAGAGCGTCCCCCATAGACCACCCAGTTTTCATAGATACAAACCTGAGTCCTCCTCCCCCACTGCAGAAATCAGGAGTGTCCCCCATAGACCAGTCAGTCTTCACAGACACACAGCTTCGTCCTCCGCCCCCACTGCAGAACTCAGGAGTGTCCCCCATAGACCAGTCAGTCTTCATAGACACACAGCTGCATCTTCCCCCTCCACTGGATAAATCAGGAGTGTCCCCCATAGACCAGTCAGTCTTCATAGACACACAGCTGCATCTTCCCCCTCCACTGGATAAATCAGGAGTGTCCCCCATAGACCAGTCAGTCTTCATAGACACACAGCTGCATCTTCCCCCTCCACTGGATAAATCAGGAGTGTCCCCCATAGACCAGTCAGTCTTCACAGACACACAGCTTCGTCCTTCTCCTCCACTGCAGAACTCAGGAGTGTCCCCCATAGACCAATCAGTCTTCACAGACACACAGCTTCGTCCTTCTCCTCCACTGCAGAACTCAGGAGTGTCCCCCATAGACCAATCAGTCTTCACAGACACACAGCTTCGTCCTTCTCCTCCACTGCAGAACTCAGGAGTGTCCCCCATAGACCAGTCAGTCTTCATAGACACACAGCTGCATCTTCCTCCCCCACTGGATAAATCAGGAGTGTCCCCCATAGACCAGTCAGTCTTCATAGACACCCAGCTGGGCTCTGCAGCTCCTACATTCCTTTCCCTGAAAGAAGTTAACAGTCAATCGAAAGTGATAGCTAATTACTTTCTTTAGTAAAACTCGTTTTATGCTCTGTATGATAATGAAAAGTAAATAAATAATTAATATAATCATTAATATGGCTAATATGGCTATGGCTATAATCATTAATAATGGCTCTTTTCCTTCTATTACTTTATATGCCTGTGAGTCTTTGGATTCCCAGCTATTCACACTAGGATACACTCATTATCAAAGGAACAGCTGCACCCAGAAGGAGGTGTGGGACTGCAGGTGTGTTGGGAAGGAAGATAAAGGTCACCAGGATCAATAACTGATGATAAATTTAGACTGATATGATCAATATTTATTGAGCTACACATACAGAAGTCTGTCTCTCAGTATGGCGTTGGGCCGCCGTGTTTGCTAACCCAACATGCCAGACGTCTTGGCATGGAGCTGTAGAGGTTCCTAATGGTGTCCTGTGATAATCCATTCAATGCAGCTTGAATATCCTCATACAGTTCCTGCAGATGGTGCGGTAGGGGTGGAGGTGGAGTGACACCAGGCCGTCTGGACGCGTGACAACAAACCATTCATCTTGGTGCTGACCACGGTGCTTCCACACACGGATTCGTTGATCGTCTCCATCTAGACAAAAGCGGGACTTGTCACTGAAGATGACCCGCTGCCGTTCTGAGTCACTCCATGACAGTCTGGTACGACACCATTGCAGTCTTTGGTGACGGTGACGTGGTGTTAAGGACAGTCGTGGTAACGGTCTGTGTACATGTAGTCCTGCGTGGTGCAGCCGTCTGCCAATGGTGCTGCACTAACAGGATGACTCATGGAGGATATCACTGCTCGCTGAATGTCTGTAATCGTGGCTGTTGGGTCAGTCAGGTACAGAGATAAGACCCGTCCTTGCTTATGTCACATGCACAGCCGAGCGTGAAACTTGAATCATTGGCATGTCACATTGTCAAACCTACCAATAATGACATCCAGTAATGTACAGTATTATCCTTATTCTTCTTATTATTATCGTTGTTGTTGCTATTGTTATGGTTGTCATTAACCACATGTGGTTTACTATGGCTTTTTGTGATTCAATTCTGGGTGTAATGTAATGCAGTAATGTTAAAATAATGATTGGCATTCGGAGAAATAAACAGTGCTGTCAGGCCACGAGCACAGGTATTTCTTAAAAAGGGGGTTTTCCAACCCTGTCAAAACAAGCTCTGCAAAACCACACTGTCAGGTCCTGTCAACAGCAGCTAAACCAGCAGGCGCGATACAACTCTAAGCCTAAAGCCATGTTGGCCAATAAGAAAGCTGGCTGCATACTAAACCCTGCACTTACATACTTTACATGCTGCAGTAATTAATCTACTTTGCGTGTCGTGGGAGTGCTGGATATAGCAGTGACCTCCACAGGACATCCTGACCCCTCTGTTGTTCAGTATAGTGTACGGGTGTGATACAGTGTATAATATATATGTATGTGTGAACATGGAACAAGTCCTGTTAGTGATGCTAAACCTAGCACTACTCTCGCTACGTCCACCATCGTACAAAACCGCCCCATGTAAACAAAGGAGACAATGGTGCACACTGTAACGTTACAAGCCAAAATCTTTGTATCATCGTTTCCATGACAACACTGAAAACGGCATTTCTGAATATATCTTCACCCTTGAAGGAGTTTTGCAAAAGCTCCATCGTCAATGACCTAAAATGCAGTTTGCGTATGGACGAAAGACCGAAACGCATAGAAACCGCTCCAAGCCTTACTCTCCATTCAGTGGTGCACGTCAGTGCTGAATGTCAGCACCAGTGTGTGAACCTCCATTAAAAAAAGAAGAATGAAGAAGAATGAAACGCTAAATGACAGAAACAATTCACCCACAGTAACATTCAGAGAAGCAGTCCAATCTGACCTGTTTTACAGTTCATACGTTGTTGATCCTTCTTAATGAAATAAACACAACACAAACATAAACTGACTGTTTCTGTTCATGTAAGAACTAAGAACCATCTTCATCGACCAGTGTAGCCTCGCTTTAAGAGTATTTCACCTCTCTACACTCTTTCAGCTTGAAAATCTGTATCACGCTAAAGCTTACGATCACTAACAGAAAGAAAAACAGTAATATCTGTGAGATAACTCAAACATTGTTACCTTTTCTGAGGGAATTTAGTGCGAAGGTCCAAGTTCAGCCATGTTTATTTACAGCAGAGCTAAAAGAGAAATCATTACTGAACACCAATACCGGCAGAGAAGAGATCTATTTCAGTACTGCATCTCCTTCCACAGAAGCACTTCGTCTTATTGCACACTGAGCATGCACAGTCCAGAAAATGTGACCAAACTTGTTTTTGATTTTATGTTTTTTCAGAAAGAGAGAAACCAGTTGGAGCTGATTTCAGTTTCATCACATCATGGTATCAGTAGCTGAAGGAAACTATGAACTGCTTCAGGTCTGTCTCTGTCTGATACAGCAGTGCTGTGGACATCCAATAATGTATTACTCTTCTTCTTATTATTATTATTGTTGTTGTTGTTATCATTAACCACATGTGGTTTACTGTGGCTTTTTGTGATTCAATTTTGGGTGTAATGTAATGCAGTAATGTTAAAATAATGATTGACGTGGAGAAATGAACAGTGCTGTCAGGCCACGAGCACAGGTATTTCTTAAAAAGGGGGTTTTCCAACCCTGTCAAAACAAGCTCTGCAAAACCACACTGTCAGGTCCTGTCAAGAGCAGCTAAACCAGCAGGCGGCGATATAACCCTAACCCTAAAGCCATGTCGGCCAATAAGAAAGCTGCCTGCACTTACACACTTTACATGCTGCAGTAATTAATCTACTTCAACAGTGCTGCACTAATGTACACACTGTTTAGTGCTGTAGTATGCGGTTTGGGACGCAGCCTGCATGTGGTGGGAGGGCTGGATATAGCAGTGACCTCCACAGGGTATTCTGACCCCTCTGTTGTTCAGTATAGTGTACGGGTGTGATACAGCATATAGTACATATGTATGTGTGAACAAGTCCTGTTAGTGACGCTAAACCTAGCACTACTCTCGCTACGTCCACTATCGCACAAAACCGCCCCATGTAAACAAAGGAGACAATGGTGCACACTGTAACGCCAAAATCTTTCTATCCTCGTTTCCATGACATCACAGAAAATGGCGTTTCTGGATATATCTTCACCCTGGAAGGAGTTTTGCAAAAGCTCCATTGCCAGTGACCTAAAATGCAGTTTGCGTATGGACGAAAGACCGAAACGCATAGAAACAGCTCCAGGCCTTACTCTCCATGCCATGGTGCATGTCAGTGCTGAATGCCAGCACCAGTGTGTGAACCTATAGAATCATTAAAAACGATAAACGCTACATTAATGTAAAGGTAAAAGACTTCTGTCTGTTTATACTACTGCAGAAATCATCTCACAAAAATATACTGTGTAAAAAACAGTATTTCCAATCAATGGATGTAATCTGCTGACGCTTCAGGACATCTACAACAGCAGGGGGAGGAAGGGGTGCTGGCAAAATTACAGCTGACCCCCCTCATCCTGGATATCACCTTCTACAGACATTTCCCTCTGGCTGAAGATCCAAGACCATCAAAATCAGCACGACTAGCCAAGCTAACAGCACCACAGAACCATAACGCTTATTACCCACAGCAGACACTTATACTTTTACTGAGTCTCACTATCTTGAAGTAACCCTTCTCTAACATAACCCTTATTCACACAGCTGTACATTTTCTGTAATGAACAGATTTTATATATGTGTCTACTAAGACTTACTTATGTATGTAAAGTCCATATACAGGTACATAAATGTACAGATGTTTATATATCTCTTTAGCACCTTTCTTATTATTCATTATAATAAGATTTATTCTGCAGATCTAGCTGCACCTAGAAGGAATCAACCAACTGTAATGAAACTTGGTGGGTAGATTTGACATCATGAGACATGCCAATGATTCAAGTTTCACGCTCTGCCGCACATGTGACGTAAGAAAGGACGGGTCTTATCTCTGTACCTGACTGACCCAACAGCCACGATTACAGAGATCCAGCGAGCAGTGATGTCCTCCATGAGTCATCCTGTTAGTGCAGCACCATTGGCTGCAATGGTGTCGTGCCAGACTGTCATGGAGTGACTCAGAACGGCAGCGGGGCATCTTCAGTGACGAGTCCCGCTTTTGTCTTGGTGGAGACGACCAACGAATCCGTGTGTGGAGGCACCGTGGTCAGCACCAAGATGAACGGTTTGTTGTCACGCGTCACACGTCCAGAAGGCCTGGTGTCACTCCACCTCCACCCCTACTGCACCATCTGCAGGAACTGTATGAGGATATTCAAGCTGCATGGGATGTATTACCACAGGACACCATTAGGAACCTCTACAGCTCCAATTAAACATAACTTTGAAAGAAACACTTTTACTTTAAGTAAAAAAAATACAAGTACATTTTGGACCATGTACGTTCATGTTTCTGCATGAGTATGTTACTACAAGTAAAGTACTTGTGTACTTCTGTCACCTCTGACAATAATGATTCATTCTACAATCATCTAATAATTAAATAAATAATTACTAAAAATAAATAATTATTTAATTTTTGAAGCAGTAAAAGATCTAAACCGAGGACACGCTGGCTTCTTTTGGAGTTCTACACCAGACAAACCAACTACACTTCCTAAAGACTAAATATCCAGTGGTTAAAAGAGCTGAAATGATTCTAAAAGGATCAGATTAAAAGCTTCTTACTGTTTTCATTGTGTTTCCTCCACCAAAAAGTCCTCCAACCCTGATCCAGACAGATTGGGGGGCAGTAGGAGCTGCAGAAACCCTCCAATGAAAGACAGAGACAGTTAGAAGTGCCCAATAAGAGATGGCCCTCTGCTGGACATTAAAGGGAATACTTCACTTCTAATCTCTCTAGAATTAGACAAGCCTGGCTTAGCTGAAGTAGGTCCCAGCAATAGTCTCCACTACTGACCTCCACAGACCTCTGTGACCCCCTTATTGTTCCTCTCCACTGAATGACTTAAGGATCATCTGGGGGAGTGAAATGGAGTAGAACGCTCAGATCATTCGGTCTTCTTTCAGAACAATCTGGTGGGAATCAGAAGAGATTTCATTTTCACACATCTCTATAAAAAGCTGCATTTGGAACATCAGATTCCACACGGAGCAGAAATGTTTGATCCAACAAGATCCAACAAACATCATCATCTTTACTCAGTGCTGGTAGAAAGATGATTTCCATAGAGAGGTTCCACTTTGCATTATCAGCCCATGCTTCAGTGCTCTGCTAGTGTTTATAGTCCTGTGAGTTTAACACCTCATGACTGAGAGCTGCTGCCCCACAAACTTCACCCACACCAACCATGACTTTGGTCTCCATCTTCATCTGGACACTCGCCCTCTGGACTCAAGGTAACTCCCTCCTTTACTTTTGTAAACTACACAGTTTCTTTTTTTACATGCTATTACATTTTTATTGATTTGTATTATAAATATGTTTGAATTTTATTATATTGTTTCAGGATCCAGTGGTCAGGTGACTGTTACTCAGACCCCTTCAGTGAAAGTTGTTAATCCAGGAGAATCAGTCACCATCAGCTGTAGAACAAGCACTGCAGTGACCATTTATTCTGGAGGCACTTTATTAGACTGGTACCAACAGAAACCTGGAGAACCTCCTAAACTCCTGATCTACACGGCTACCACCAGACAGTCCGGTATTCCAGCTCGTTTCAGTGGCAGTGGATCTGGATCTGACTTCACTCTGACCATCAGTAATGTCCAGACTGAAGATGCAGGAGATTATTACTGTCAGAGTTATCACAGTTCTGGTGCTGTGTTCCCACAGTGTTAGAGGGTGGTACAAAAAGCTGGGCGAGTACACATAGGTGAGTACACTGTAACCTATAGTTGTACTAACAATACATAGTACTGTAAACTAGCATTTTGTGTTTGTCAGCATCATTAGAACTTTCACAATGACATTTAAAGTGTATGTGACTCAAACCAGTGATCTTGTTGAGACCAGGACACTAAGGACTAAACCACCAGCCAAGCACAGAAGACCATTACAGCTTATAACAGGTGGCTCTCGAGGTGAGCATACTAACTGTACTAACATACTAACTCTATATAAATGTCTACAAACTAGCATGGTATGGTCATGCCACTTTAATTCTTTTAATTGCTGTGTCTTTATGTACTTTCCTAGGCTGGGGGAGTGAAGATAAATGGAAGGTACTTCAGGTTATGCTGAGAGCTTTAACTCAAGAGGGACCTGAAGAGAAAGTCACTGAACTCGAGACAGTAATACCTGATGTTACTGGCACATGGCAGTGTGAATTGAGCAAGAGCTGCGTGTGAACTCTCTTTAATCAGGGTGCTTCACCGGTGACACTGGTCAGGACTGATCACTTGGGTGACGTGGTCTTCCTCTCTCTGGATGCCGGGGTGGTCTAGCAAGAGACTGGGACATTACAGGGTCATATCAGATTACCCTTTATTGTTCTTCTGATATTTGATCCAGTGATTGTGGCCAGTATTACACTGAGTACAAGATCTACGCACCCCTAACAAAAGCCTCCTTCAGTCAGACATCCCACACTAAACTGTCTGCAGTTACACATTCTGACCACTGGAGGGTCCCAGACACACACTAAGGGTGATTTCACACTGGACCCAGGTCTACTTTCTCTGCAACTTCAGTACTTTTGGTCAAATGTGAAAGCTGTTTTCGAGCGTGGGGGTGGCCCAGAACACCGATCTCTGGTCCTTATGTGGTCTGGGGTTTGCTTCTAGTGAACTAGTGTCCATTCCTGTTGGGGCAGGTTGTGTGATTGGTTCATTTTGTAATGTAACTGCTTCAACTTATCACTTTTCTTCCCTTTCCAAATGATGTGATGCCAGGAAAAATACTTCACATTTATATGGAGCAAAGAAAGCATTCAAGCTGAAATGGCCAGAAATTCTAACAATGTTCAGTTGACTTTGTATATTAATGACCAGCTTCAACTCACAGGCTTCTTTCTACCATTTTGTGAACCTAGAAAAGTGATGTCTAAAATTGTTTGGATGGAGTTCTTGTGTGTGAAAGCCAACCAACGATTATGAGCCCCTAAACCAAATGAGCCCAGAATCAGCCCTAGGTGCTGACTCAAGTATTCGGGATGCCTTAAATCTCTCCCTCCAGGAGCTTCCTCACAGCCAACATTAGATCCACACTAGCAGTCCACCCAGCCATCTGAGAACTGTGGTCCAGTCCAGGAGCTGTGTAGTAGAGATCTTCTCTCTGTGCTGGAAAAGATGGAGAGCTGACAGTAACTCAGCTGCTTTAACAGAACCACATGCTTACAGAAGGTGTTTGTGCTGCTGCAGTATGGTTATTTTTCAGGCTTCCACTAGCCCCAATTTGATGGCTACATCTTGATTTCTTTGATACTGAGATACAGAACAGGTCAAGAGTCTTCTATTTACATCTGCTCTTCATCATTGTTGAGACCTCAAATCAAGCAGAGGTATGGAACCTTGTGGAACCACAGTGTCACGACTGTTTTATTAGCAATACTATCCAACTCTTCATGATAAACTACCCATCAGTGTAGTTGTGGTGTACATATATCATGTACAGCTGAAAGATTCAGCTGATCTCAATGTTATAAAGCTTAATTCTGAAGGTATTTTTGAGCTGCTGGTGACAGACAGTAAAACTACTGTGGTGATTTACAGAATGAGCATGATTATAACAATTTAGTGACTTTAGTTACACCAGCAGCTCCATTTCATTCAGACACTTCACATGTACACAACACTGTACATTTCATTGTTGGAGTGGTGCTCTTCTCTTGAGGTTTCTGAAGGCAGCAGTTCAGCCATGAAATAGTGTAGTATGAATTTGACCTGACCTGCTACACCAATGTCTGCTTTTAGTACTCATTACTCAGATCTATCTCTATATCTACTCTAGACATCAGGTACAGGTCAAAACTAGACAGTACATTACAGCATGTTTACCTGCTAAAGGTCGTGACAAATTAAATGATTCTGATCAGTTTTGATTGATGTTTTTTGGATTGTTATTTCTATTAATTATTTCCAAAGCTTCACCCAGAGTGGTGCTCAGCTCAAGTCCAGGAAGGAGTACCCTCTACATATCTCCGTAGTCTTACTCTAACACACCTGACTCAACTGATGCAGAACTTCATAATTCCCTGATGAGTTGAAGGAGACAGAGAGAGAGAGAGAAAGAGAGAGAGAGCAGTGGGGTGAAACTCAGATCTGCATGAACAGGCCTGAGTGGTCCTCTCTCTCCCAGAATAGAGCAGCACTTTCACCAGATGTTCAGCTTCATTCAGACACACTCCCTCAAGAACCGCACACAGCACTAAATGAGTGTGTGGTTCTTCTGTAGAATGGACTGTGTGTGGATGTGTTTCAGTGGAAGTGATGATGAGAATAATGAAATAAATCTCCTGTTTAAATAGAATAAAAGTCTCTTTTCACACTGAGTTTAGTTCCTCCACTGAAAGTGAACCACACTGATCCATTTCAGTGAAGTCCCTGTACATACACCTACATTACTCCTCACACTGTTTACCCTCAACACTTCTCCATCTATCAGCTATTTATGATCTTTATAGATCAACTACTACTGAACTAACACACCTGAACTACACCTTTTACATCCATCTAAATAATCCTATGTGTTTATTATAGAGGGGTTTGGTGGAGAGATTTCCATAGAGAGGTTCCACTTTGCATTATCAGCCCATGCTTCAGTGCTCTGCTAGTGTTTATAGTCCTGTGAGTTTAACACCTCATGACTGAGAGCTGCTGCCCCACAAACTTCACCCACACCAACCATGACTTTGGTCTCCATCTTCATCTGGACACTCACCCTCTGGATTCAAGGTAACTCACTCACTTATTTAATTGTTTCTCCATGAATTTTTAATTTGATTTTCTAATTACATTTATATTTATTTATGTTTTTCAGGGTCCAGTGGTCAGGTGACTGTAACTCAGACTCCTACAGAGAAAAGTGTTTCTCCTGGAGGTTCAGTCACCATCAACTGTAGAACCAGCACTGATGTGTATAATGGCTGTTCCCCCACCCCTTGTCCTTCTATAACCTGGTACCAGCAGAAACCTGGAGAAGCTCCTAAACTGCTGATCTACTGGGCTAACCGTAGACAGTCCGGTATTCCAGATCGTTTCAGTGGCAGTGGATCTGGATCTGACTTCACTCTGACCATCAGTAATGTCCAGACTGAAGATGCAGGAGATTATTACTGTCAGAGTCTACATGAGATCAGTGGTAGTGATGTGTTCCCACAGTGTTAGAGGGTGGTACAAAAAGCTGTGTGAGTCAGACTGCACAGAGACTGCACTGCTGCAGCTGGACTCTACTGCAGGTGCTGAGAAACCCCTTGGAGAAACTCAGACTGCTCAGTGTGTATTAGGAGCTGATATTCAGAGGTGAGCAGTAAACAGTTATGAGTGTTTTATTAATTATGATAATAACTTTATTTCTACTGAGGTGTATTTAGAGAGTGTAGTAGGTCTGTGGTTTTCTCAGGTTCACTTCATTCATTAATGTTTTGCTTCTAATTCTTCTTTAGAGTTTGATGTTACTCTGTTGGTTCAGCTCCTNATCCTAATGGTCTAACTTCACTGGTTTTATTGGAGATGAACGAGTTTAAATCTTCACCTGATGACAGGAGAATGAGCCAGACTATGGTTTTCATTCCCTGGTATGTAGGTAGATACAGTGAAGATACTCCTCCCGTTGGTTAGAGCTTCAGGAACTGGAGAGAAGACCTTAAAGCTCAGATGAACCACCAGCATTATTAGGAAGGGACACTGGAATCCACCAGACATGTTTGGGTTTGTGATGTGTTTGATCAGTGTGGAGAAAATCATCCTCCCAGACCTTCATGAACGTGAAGAAGTGTCACTGACGGAGAACATGAGGTTAAAACAGTGTGGCATATACAGCAGATTAAAGAGGATCCGTTAAGCTTTTCCAGGTTTCCTCTTTCCACAGTACACGCCAGAGGGAGAACCTCTCTTTCTCAGCTGCTTGAATCGCCTCGCTGGAATTCCAGTCCTGTTCTCTGTTACAAGGTGACATCATCTCGTACCACAGTCCTTCCTGCCCACCAGTAGGGACGGGACTTGTAGCAGGGTGCTGCTCTGGCAGTCCTGTTCTGACCAGTGAGAACGAAGTGGGGAAGCTGAGGTGGGGATTTGGAGGCGGGGCTTAAAGACACAGGAGCTCTAACAGAGCGTGTCAGACTGAGGATGAATACAGACGTACAGTGTTAGAAACAGAATGTATTATACTGATGAACGTTTGTTTTGACTAAAGGGACCTTAAACTAATGTGACAGACATCTGTTCCACTTCAAACACTGGTCTACCTCATTGTCATAGAACAGAACTGACCAGTCCGAGAAGCTAGAGCCCACCTCAGCCCCTCCCGGCAGCCTCCTGGAGCTCCATCCTCCCACCCTGATCAATAAAACTACTGATCCTGGAGTGTGGAACTGGGAGGCGTGCTCTGGCCATGTTCCTGCTGCACCATTACTCTCTGTACATAGTGGTGGTCCTGACCTCTCTGGGGTCCTGAGTACAGCTCTGTGAAGGGGTCCTCCTACTTGACCCGTGAGCCATGTATACCACTTGCCACACAGTCACACCTGACACCGCAGTGCTCCCACTATAGTCCTCCCACCTTTAAACCAGTTTGATCTGTTGCTCTAGGACTAAAGAGATCCTCAGTTCTGGCTGAAGCTGGATGTGGATCTACTGAGTCTGTGTTTGTAC
>CM067474.1:62508141-62523471 GCA_034552555.1 Semaprochilodus insignis
CAGCACGTTCACACAGGAGAGAAACCGTATTACTGCTCGGAGTGTGGGAGGAGTTTTACTACACGGAGTAGTCTCAAAACACACCAGCGCATTCACACAGGAGAGAAACCGTATCACTGCTCAGAGTGTGGGAAGAGTTTTACTACGCCGAGTAATCTCCAAAGACACCAGCGCATTCACACAGGAGAGAAACCGTATCACTGCTCAGAGTGTGGGAAGAGCTTTACTCAACAGAGTACTCTCCAAACACACCAGCACATTCACACAGGAGAGAAACCGTATCACTGCTCAGAGTGTGGGAAGAGTTTTACTCAGCAGAGTAATCTCCAAAAACACCAGCGCATTCACACAGGAGAGAAACCGTATCACTGCTCAGAGTGTGGGAAGAGTTTTACTCACCAGAGTCATCTTCAAGTACACCAGCGAATTCACACTGGAGAGAAACCGTATCACTGCTCAGAGTGTGGAAAGAGGTTTACTACAAAGAGTGAGCTCCAAAAACACCAGCACGTTCACACAGGAGAGAAACCGTATTACTGCTCGGAGTGTGGAAAGAGTTTTACTACACGGAGTCATCTCCAAACACACCAACACATTCACACAGGAGAGAAACCGTTTTACTGCTCAGAGTGTGGAAAGAGTTTTACTACACGGAGTAGTCTCAAAACACACCAGCACATTCACACAGGAGAGAAACCGTATTACTGCTCAGAGTGTGGGAAGAGTTTTACTACACCGAGTAATCTCCAAACACACCAGCGCATTCACACAGGAGAGAAACCGTATCACTGCTCAGAGTGTGGAAAGACGTTTACTCAACAGAGTAATCTCCAAAAACACCAGCGCATTCACACGGGAAAGAAACCGTATCACTGCTCAGAGTGTGGGAAGAGTTTTACTACACAGAGTCATCTCCAAGTACACCAGCGCATTCACACAGTAGGGAAACCGTATTAGTGTGGGAAGGGGTTTACTATACAGAGTAGTCTCCTCAAACACCAGAGCATTCACACAGTTGAGAAACCTGTCACTGCTCAGAGTGTGGTATTTTTATAGGCTTAAAATGTTCAAATCTTCGGTCTTCATTATGATTCTTTATTATGATTACAAAAAATTTTTTTAAAAACATTTACTATGTGCTTATTTCATGTATGTATATTATTGTATGGATATTGAGGTATTATATAGTTTAAGGATCCATTCACATGATGGGTAAAGGCTTGCATAGGGGTGTGGAATTCCTGCAGGGAAAGATTATAGAACAATTTAGAGGTTCTTTCTACTTTAATACACCCAATTTTACTTATCGGCTACTACCAGGTGTACTAGGTGTGTTGAAGCAGGAAAATCACCAAACTCTGCCTCACTTACCAACCCCAGAGCTAGCATGTGCTTCCTCCGAACACAAAGCTCAACAGCATTTTTTCCATGAGAGGCATGACCGTCCTGCTCAGCCTGGACGAAACTGGACCCCAGGGTGTACCATATCTCCACCAAGAATGCCAGAACTACCCAAAAAGGGTCATGAGAAAGTCTTGAGGAATGTATGAACTGTGCCATAAACTCTGTTGGATTTTTTGAACACATACACACAGAAGCTTGTTAAGAACACAAAGCATCACCAGAAAGACATTTTCTAAAACAGTATCATAAGGTAACCTTAACCGGACATTTATAACACCCGGTGCAGTGTTTTGTGTTGGTTGTGTGTTAAATCATGTTATGTGAAGGTAAGCCTGAAACATTTACATTGCTTTTGATCTGACATGAGAAGGACATGAAATGAACCTTGTGTGCAGTTCTTAGAGGACAGACCTGTGAAAGGGGGGTCAGGTGTAATGTCACCCAAATCACCGACCATATGGAAAACAGACCAATCAACCGTGAGGACCGAATGTGAATAGAGGCAGGGACACTTCCCACTTCACCTATAAGTTACATGACCTCTTGTATCTCTGAGAATTAGGGAACCCCTGATCATCAACTTCAGAGTGGTAGATGGACATCTATTAATGTCTGTTGATCCCATATCAAACTCAGCCTTGGCTTCTCATACATTACCCAAAGACAACAGTGAATGTAATGATTAGCTTTTTTCTTGTTTCCTCTCAAATGTTGGAATGGTGATTGTTCTATGATACTGTGTTATGAAACACTCTGGTGTAGTGCTTTATGTATGAACTTTCTATGCTGTCTTTATGTGTTTCTATATACATCTACATTACTCTTTACCAATTTCGTTATAATTCAACTTTCTAAATGTTTTATCCCTGCACATGTTTCTTTACCACTGCTATGAAGAGTACTCCACATCTCTCAGAAATGTATGAAATTATTACTTTTTAAGCCTTGTTTAGTAAAATGGTAAAAAATAAAAATAAAAACGTGTTAAATCCAGCCACATTTGGAGGTTGATTGTTATGTGTTTCCAATCTGATTTTTACAGGCGCATCTCAGGACACTCAGCTGCACAAGTCGGTGTCAGTGTCACAAATTCATGTTCATGCCAGATGATTTCTACTCTTAGGGTATGGAAGCGAACAGTAGTCTGTGAACTGCAACTTGACAGAGCAATTGTTTGTTGGACATCCACTCAAAATCACCAGCATAGCTGTGTAGTTACTGATGCCTATATCATTACCACGGTAACCCATGCAGATACATTTGCAATAAAAAATAAGTGAGCCATTTAGAATTTCTGAATTTTTAAATTGTCTTATACCTGTTAGTGCAGATAGTTGGCCATGCCTGGTAAGCCTCCAACGAGAGGCGGCTAATCAGATGCCCGAACCCCTTAAGCTGGCATCTTTTAATACGGGGAAGTAGTGTCTCTACTCCTCCCGGGTTGACTGAGCCCCTCACCCTATTGAATAAAATGTGACCCACAATGCTGCAAGGAAACCTCATTTCTGCTGCTTGTATGCTCAATATTATTCTTTCTGTCTTTATCCAAAGCTCATGACCATAGGTGAGGGTAGTGCTGTTTCTTTTCTTGCTTGCACAGAAGAGTAGAGTCAGGAGACTGAAAGCTGGAAATGTTGGAGTAGTTTATTTCAAGGCGATCGCAGTTCACTCACAGCTCTTGTTCAAAGACAGTCCAAAGAAAGAAACTTGTCACAGAGTTTATATACCCCGTTTAATCACCACCTTAAGACACACAGAGGGTGTTTCCTTATCTAGTGTCAGCAGATGGTCAGCTATCCTTCAGGTGGTGACCATTCTCCCAGGGACTCCATCCTGTCGTAAAGTTCTCCTACATAAAGCTTTGTTCTGGTAATGCAGCTGTTCTCCACATGGTAGACGAATACACACTTGTATAAAAAACAAACTTATTTACAAAACACTGATATCCAACAGTAGGGATGTAGACCGACTGGTAAACAGAGAGTTTTGCCTTATGATTCAACTCCCTCTTCAGCTCTACAGCCAGGTACAGCAACCATATTACTGCTGGCGCCTATACCCTGCAGCCAAAATCACGCATGATCCCTCGTCCCATCACTCATGAGCAAGACCCTGAGATTTATAAACTCTTCCAGATGGGGCAGGTCTTGTAACAGATAAATAGATAGATACATAGATAGATCACTTTATTAATCCCAGAGGGAAAGTCACGTATCGCAGCAGCCCAAGTACAGTAAAGAACAATAATACAATAATAGAATATGTACATAAATAAAGAGAATAAGAAAAAGAAATACTCTAATAATAATAATAATAATAATAAGCACCATTATGAGTGGGATGGAAGTAAAACTGTTATGAAAGTCTAACGGTATGGTCCAATGGTTGCTGCCTCCCCAGCAAACTGCCGCAAAGAAGACAGCCCCCAACATCTACTAGCTCAACATTCCGACCCATGATGGTAATGGGGCTGATCGTGGACCTCTTCCTCCTGAAATCCACCACCAGCTCCTTCGTCTGGGTCACATTGGGGAGCAGATGGTTCCTTGCACTCCACTCCACTCCACAAAGCTGTTCACAAGGTATCTGTATTTTCCATCCTGCCCATCCCTGATGCAACCAACCACCAAAGAGTCGTCAGAAAATTTCTGAAGGTGGCAGAGGTCCGGTCTGTACTGGAAGTCCGTGGTGTACAGAGAAAAGGGGAGAGTACAGTTCCCTGTGGTGCTCCAGTGCTGCTGACCAGGCGATCAGACTGGCAGGATCCTAGCCGCACATACTTGGGTCTTCCAGACAGGTAGTCCAAGACACAGGTGATCATGGACTTGTCCACCTTATCTTTTTCATTGTATTGTAATAAAATGTGGTCTGATTGTTGTTCAAGTCATAATAATATACAAACACAATATAAGTAAACTGATAACACAGATCAGTTGTACCTTTTATGTCTTATTGAGCACATTGAGTAATATCCACAGTGTAGGCAATAAAAAAACAAGTGAACGACTGAATATGATAACCTATATATACCCCCTTTAGCATCATCACCTCCACTAAATGTTTTCTTACCGCTCCAGATATGATGTGTAAAATGTTGAGGAGGAATTTTTGATCACTTCTCCTGCAGATGTGTTTCAGTTCATCAGTATTTCAGCTTTGCCTTGCTTGCACAGTCCTATTCAGGTCCTACCACATCAATTTATTAGGGTTAAGGTCAGTACTCTGTCTTGGCCATTACAACACACGTATGTTCTTCTTCAGCTGTTTGTTGGTTGATTTTCCCATGCGCTTTGTGTCATTGGCACATTATCCTGTAAAATGGTGTGGTCCTCCTTTAAAAACATTGTTATCTCGATGATTGCAAGATATCCAGACCCTGAGGCAGAAAAGCAGCTCTAAACCATGATGTTCTCTTTAGTTCAGTGTTTTTCTAATAGTGGACACATGTGCAACACATGAGATTTTGAGGTTTGCAGATGCTGTAGGTCTTCTGCTGTTAACCTTTCTCATTCTGTCTCACCTTTTTCAGGAACCCAATGTGCTCCTGGTGTGACCTTAACTGAACATCCACTCCTAGGGAGAGCAGCAACAGTCCTGAATTTTCTCCATTTGTAGACAGTTTGTCTAAGTGTGGATTGATGTACACACAGGTCTTCCGCAGTGCTTTTGTAGTATTTTGGACACTCCATGGGTCTCCATGGGTCTCCATCGAAGAACAGGTCAGTAAACAGGTTTTGTGTGCTGCCTTTATTTAAAAGGTGATGCGCCTGTGAAACCTACACTTCTAATCTCATCTCCTTAATTAAAACAAGAGCTGGACCTCAGTAACAATGACCTTCATGATTCAGGAGTGAAGCTGCTTTCTGATGGTCTGAAAAGTTCACACTGCAAACTGGAGATACTCAGATAAACTTTTAAAGCATTCAGTCCTGATTGGGGAAGAACCTAAACTAAGAAGGTATGAGGTATCCTGTAAACTAAGTAAACAATAATATTTAATTTATTGTCTTATCTTCCCTTAGTAAACCTTGGGGGGAAAGCTTGCTTAAATCTTTGTTCAGTACTACAATCAATAAACTACTTCCTGAATGAGCTGGACCTCAGTAACAATGATCTGCAAGATTCAGAAGTGGATGTGCTCTCTGCTGAACTGAAGAGGTCATGGTGTAAAACCAAAAACCAATATGAATGTAAATATAAACCGGTTTGTAGAATGTGCATACTGCAGCAAATTAAAGGGCTGCCCAATGCACTGTTGGCTGCCTCCGTCATTTATTGCACCATCAATGCTAATGGAAGCCTGCCTCTCCACAACTGGGGATTTGGGTATTGCTGCCAGGGAACCTAATCAGAATTTCTTCCTAATCATGTCTACCTGAGCTCAGAATCAGAGTGAGATTTTTAAGGTGTAATTGTTATTGTGCTTTTGTTTTGTCCTGTTGGATATCAGTGTTGATGTATATTTCACCAGTCTTGGTGATTACTGTGTATTGCTACTTGGGCTTTACTGTATGAAAATGCCAACTGTTTCACTTTTCTATTGTCTATTGTTCTATTGTCAACGAAAAAAGTCAAAGAGGACACAGGTTCAGATGCATAACCTTCACAGTGATCTCACTTTACATCATATTAACGGCACATACTATGAACTTTACATCCAGTGTACATGTACACATTATACTCTTGTCATTCTTTCAATGATTATTGTAATTAATAAAACATGAACAGTTCTTTGATGGTGAAAATCCGAGAACTATTACTCAATAAAAGAAATGTGTTTGCATGACCTCACAAATTCAGCCAGGGGTGTGTAAACTTTTCATAAGAACTCAAAGTGCAATTTTCACAATGGCCTAATGAATAATTGAACTGGTGCAACGCAGTAAATGTGATGTTGTGGGGCTGTTTTTCTTCCAGGAGAACTAGTTAGGATACATGGTATGATGGACGTCATCAAGTTAATTGCTAAATTTCCGTCGGGATCAATAAAGTATCTACCTATCTAAGTACCAGTAGATAGGAAGATGTGTTTTAGTATGTAAAACCATGAAGAAAAGATAATTTGCTTGTTTGTGTCATTTCTTTAAATTTTGACATGAAGACATTCTAAGTTTGCTTAATGAAGTGAATTAATGGCTAACTACCTTATCTTGCTTGCTGGTTGTTAAGAAAGTGCATTTATTATTTTTATGCAGATTTGCTGGCTGTAATCTCATTAAGGAGTCAGGTGAAGCCCTTACCTTTGTTCTACAATCAGTAAACCCCTCTCTGAAAGAGCTGGACCTGGTCAGTAACAGTGACCTGCAGGATTCAGGAGTGAAGCTGTTTTCTGATAGCCTGAAAAGTTCACACTGCAAATTGGAGATACTCAGGTGAAATATTAGTGCATTCATTCCTGACTGGGGAAAAACATAAACTAAGAAGGTATGAGGTATCATGTGAACCGAGTGAGTTATATTTAATTAATTTAGTTTTTCATTTTTATATAACCCATCCTAAGCACTCCAGAATTGTCTTATTTCAACTAGAAATAATTCATTGAGTTCCACTTTTTCTTTCTTTCCACAGGTTGTCTGACTTATGGTCATAGATGAAGACTGTTCTTCTCTGGCTTCAGCTCTTAAATTAATCCGAACTGAGAGTACTGTATTACACCTATAATCACCCTGGAGAGTTTGGAGTGTTATTTGATCTACTGAATGATCTACCCTGCGGACTGGAGAACCTACAGTGAGTTACTGTATCTATACACAGACTGTACATCCCTACCTCTACCCCATTACATTCCTTCTTCAGCATCCCCTTCCCATTTGCACATGCTATAATTCTATCCCATCCCTACATCCTTTAACACTGTCTTATACACATCGTCCAGTGTTTAAACATTTTCCCATCCCATTCCCATGTATGTCAACACTATGCCTACCATTTCTTCATGTGCTGCAATATCATCTCCTCCTCATCCCTGCATGCTTCAACACCCTCCCAACCCAGTGTGTTTTATTGCTGTTCCAACCCTATATGCTTCAACACCATCCCCATGTCTTTCAACAACATCCCAATATTCTTCAACCACTATATGCTTCAACATCAACCCCTCCTCATTCCCACATGACTCTAAATCATCCCCTGCACATTTACAGGTACTTCACCACGCCCCCACCTCAGCCCCCGTATTGTAACACCATAAACCCCCTCGTTATCATATGCTTCACCATGTACTCAACAGCATTCAACACATTGATTGCAGCAATGTTCAGCACACCTTTACAGTGGTGGTAAAGTGGCATTACTATGACATTTTTGTCTTATATGGTGGTGGTTGCTGAATGGAGCTGCTTTCTAACTCAGAGACTGAAATTCACATGTGTGATCCTCTTAATTTCCCTATTTTTATCACACCAGTGAGTTTGTCAACCCTTAAAAGTTAATTGTTACTGTTTATATGCTGATACAGCTTTAGCGTCATCTGGGATAAGTGGTTTGTCAACTACACAGTTGACAAGTTGAAAATCAGTTGAAAATCAGTCTGTCTGAGAACTGTTGGAATAGTCTTAATAAATGTTTATGTAGGTTTATATTAGTTATGGAGACGCGAGAATGCTACTGTTTGTTTGTACTGTTTGCACATTTCAATGACTCTTGAACCTTTGTCTCCCAGCCCCACCCCACACCCATCTCTCTCAACTCACACGTCACCATCAATGGTTGAGTCGTTAACAGGTTAGATAAGTGTCTCACTCTCTCTGTCTACTCTGAATCACCGCTCTGATCAATAAACCACAGTTCCTCAATATAAAAACACAAACTAAATGTGAGGTAAAAAAAAAGGTAAAAAACAGACCTCTTAGCATTGTTATTAAATCCCCTCCCCACCAGGCTGTTAAAGAACTGAGGAATATGTCTGTTTGATATTAAATAAGAGTTTAATACAGTGGAGTTGCTCCACCCTCGTGTGGCTGCTTTTTGAACTGCATTTAAGGATAGTGATCATTTTTGGTAGTAAAAAGAGACACATTTACAATCAAGCTATTTACACAGCAACTGAGAAAATATACATAGTTAATGATGTACAAGATTTAATCAATTATGAAATTAATATATTGTTATTAATGAATAAAATAATTTGTATTCTCTTTAGGTTAATGGGGGTCATTATTTTTTTGCCACTTCACAGAATCTGTTTATTTCACAGTATTTGTTAGGAATAGTAGAAGCAGGTATTTAATTTAGCACATTAGATACAAATGATGATTTGGCCTAAATATAATTTAACACTAAAAAAGTTAGAGAAAACAATAGAACAGAATAGAATATAATAGAATAGAATAGAATAGAATAATAGTATGCATCATACATATTTTCTGTAGGAGTAACCATAAAAATATTCCAGTATTGACCTCATTACATTATTAACTAATAAGCACTGTTAGAATCACATGATCAAACTCTTGAAATCTGTGATCAGGTTGTGTATGTATTATGTAGTTGTTAATATTGTAATTTATTTACTGGATGTATTCCCATCATCCTTGTTCCATTATTTAATGTTATGTTTGTAAATTCATAACTGCTGCAGTGGATTTATGGGTATTAGTGACTCACTGTGAATCTGAATCTGAACTGATGGGGAGTTTAAACCTAAAGACACGTTTTACTCCAGACATTTTAGGTGTAAGTGCTGGATTAAACAGAAATAGTCATGTTTCTGAAAGCAGTAGAGAGTTAAAGTGTCCCGCTGTGCTGAACTGGGATAAAACTCTCCTATTAGATCTTCTGTTTCTAACCACCGTAGATCCTTTGATGGGGGTTAAACAGCAAATCGTAGTACAGGAGGCGGGATTTCTTTGAGTATGGGTGGGATTCCACAAATAACACCCCCTGAGCCACCGTGGTTCTGCAAAGACAATGAGTAGTAGTAGTAGAAGTTGTTCTACCTTATTAGAGCGAGAGAGAGGAGCAGATCTGCTGGAGGTAAAGAGCTGTTTATCACTTTGTTTGCTCTGTTTTTACTGAAACAGGAGGAGAAATGTTCTCTCTCTAAAAGTAAGAAGTAAAATATGTGAATTTGTGCGCTAACAGAAGCATCCTTCATCCAGGCTGACCTGAGCTGAGGAGGCTCCAGTATATTAACATTGAGCTCCTGATTCTGTTTGTGGGGTTTCATTTCATTTTGTTGTGTTGGTTCAGCTCCTGTTCTGTTTTACTGCCGATCACTCCCCTCACTTTGGAAATTCAGTATTGTACTTTCAATAAAAGTTTCAGAGAAGAGAAGAACAGAGCTGTACTGTTTGGATAAGGGGGGAGTATTTATTTTAAAGGGGGATTTGCTGTTCTTTTTGGATAATGGCCTGTTTGCTGTTCAGTTTGGGTGAAGGGGCATTGCAATTCAGATTGGTTAGGGGTCACTTTTGCCACTAGTATTGTGGATAATACTGGAGAGAAAGGATTATCATGCCTTACATGTTTTATATAATCATTTGTTCTAATGTGGATCTGAAGCAGAGCATAAACAGAGTAAGATGGTTTGCATGATGCAGGGCACATGTTGCTATCATGCTATCATTTATAAACATTTTCTTTATAAACAGTTGTGATGTCTAGTCAGGTCCACATTTCCTAGAATGCACAGTCATGATCTGACAAAGTGGCATCCATAACAGTGGCTGATATGTTAAGAGCCTTGGAGATAATCACATCCACAGTGTGCCCATGACGATGTGTGATTCTGGTCCAAAATAGTCCAGTTTGACCTGGTTATTGGCATGATTGTCCCTGGGATTGTCAATAGGTATGTTAAAATCACAAGCAATAACAAAATGATTCAAATCAGTGGACTTAAAAGAAATACTTTTATTAATAGAAATAGCACTGTACTTGGGACACCAGTAGATATTTGCTAGTAGCATTCTTGGTCTTACTTTCAGAATTGCACATATAATTCAACTAACTAGTGAAATCAATAAATGATAATTACATGCATTGTAAACAAAAATCAGATACTGCAGCTGTACCAACATCTTTCTGTTTGGCATATGAATCTTTTCTATGGTTAAAGATCAGAAGACTCTTCAACACTACATATATTTAGCCATGTATTAAGGCTGTTTTAAAGCCATTAATTAAATAAGACTTGTTTGTGAGAGATCTAAAATTAAGATGAGCTAACTTAGTAACCTGTGGAGATGGAAGACAGGGTAGATTTCTCTTGTAGTTTCGTTGTCTCCTGCATCTAATATGATAGAACATCGTTATATCTGTTATCCAATAAGTGCATCTCTATCAGGACATTTTCACTGTGGGGGAGGATTGACTCTAGAGTTTTGGCTCTAGAGTGAAGAGTCATTTGGTGTTTGTGCTGACATGTCTCCATCAGTGGGAGTGGATTGCACTTACTGAGGGCCTTGATATGGTTCAAATCGGTTCTTCAAATACAGTAACTAGGACAACTTGGGCTTTGGGCATTATGTTGTAAGTATTAGCTGGTCAGGCTATGCTAGCAGGACTGGAAGATGAGACTACAGCAGTATACATAGCATGATGGCATTTCAGTTTACCTTCCAATGTGGACCAGTTCCTCATTTTGCCTACCTAGCCAGCTGCATTCACATTAGCAGCTCCGCCCACATGAACTGCTGGCCTGGTCTGGTAAGCAGCTGTGTGGGTTCAGTGGCAGTTGAAAAAAATGAACATTTCTTATAAATGTCAGAAAATGCTACTATTTCAGATTTTTTAAAGTTTGATCAACTGATGTGTTTTTCAGTATATTTGTGTATGTATCAAAGATTGTTTTCTCTTTTTTTACTTCCAGAATGATCTCTTGATGCAAGTCCTCTCCTGCTCGTAATTTTTTTACTTTACTGCATAATTCTAATTTTCATTCACAAACCCATCAAGAAACTTTTCCCCTCAACATGAACACACCTGACAGACAAACACAAAAGACTGCAGTCAAAGAAAAAACTCATCACTGCTCAGAGTGTGGGAAGAGTTTTACTACACAGAGTAGTCTCCAAGTACACCAGCGCATTCACACAGGAGAGAAACCATATCACTGTTCAGAGTGTGGGAAGAGTTTTACTCAACAGAGTAATCTCCAAGTACACCAGCGCATTCACACAGGAGAGAAACCGTATCACTGCTCAGAGTGTGGGAAGAGTTTTACTACAGAGAGTCATCTACAAGTACACCAGCGCATTCACACAGGAGAGAAACCGTATCACTGCTCAGAGTGTTGAAGGAGTTTTACTACACAGAGTGATCTCCAAAAACACATGCGCATTCACACAGGAGTGAAACCATATCACTGCTCAGAGTGTGGGAAGGGTTTTACTTGTAAGGGTAGTCTTCAAACACACCAGCACCTTCACACTGGAGTGAAACCGTATTACTGCTCAGAGTGTGGAAAGAGTATATTGAATTTGATAACCTATGTATATCTTTAGCATCATTACCCCCATTACCTCTTTAGCATCATCACCTCCACTAAATGTTTTCTTACCGCTCCAAATATGATTTGTAAAATGTTGAGGAGGAATTTTTGATCACTTCTCCAGCAGATGTGTTTCAATTCATCAGTATTTCAGCTATGCCTTGCTTGCACAGTCCTATTCAGGTCCTACCACATCATTTTATTAGGGTTAAGGGCAGTACTCTGTCTTGGCCATTACAACACACCTATCTTCATCTTCAGCTGTTCGTTAGTTGATTATGTGCTTTGTGTGATTGGCACATTCTCCTGTAAAATGGTTTGGTCCTCCTTTAAAAACATTGTTCTCTCAATGATTGTAAGATATCCAGACCCTGAGGCAGAAAACCAGCTCTAAACCATGATGTTTTCTTTAGTTCAGTGTTTTTTAATATTGGACACATGAGCAACACATGAGGTTTTGCAGTTTGCAGATGCTGTAGGTCTTCTTCTGTTAACCTTTCTCATTCTGTCTCACCTTTTTCAGGAACCCAATGTGCTCCTGGAGTGATCTTAACTGAACGTCCACTCTTAAGGAGAGCAGCAACAGTCCTGAATTTTCTCCATTTGTAGACAGTTTGAATAAGTGTGGATTGATGTACACACAGGTCTTCAGCAGTGCTTTTGTAGTATTTTATTCAACTCCATGGGTCTCCATAATGCATCTTGTGAGATCTTCTGAAAGTTGTTCATGGTTCACACTAACCTTTTTTAAGAAGAACAGGTCAGTAAACAGGCTTTGTGTGCTGCCTTTATTTAAAAGGTGATGCGCCTGTGAACCCACACTTTCCAATCTCATGTCCTTAATTAAAACAATTAGTCCTTGAAGAAGTCAGTACTACAACTACTACCACTTACTGTACTATGCAGTATGTTACTCAATCTGCTCAATAAATCATGTGAGTACAATTATTTGTGTGTTAGTTTAGTTAAATTGTCTATAAATGTACCTTAGATAATGATCAGACCACAGTTCATTAGTAATCAATGTAGAAACCTTGGTAATTCCATATGGTTCACTTACTTTTTCTTGCACTTGTAGTTTAGTGATGTCTGGACACACAAATCTGATCTGATCACTTCCAAATAACAGTGTAGAGTTGTCTCAAAAGATGTAATCAGAGATATCCAATTTGCTTAAAGTTTGAAAATAACCTCAATGCCTTCTGGGAGGAAATCATCCAGCTTGTTTCATTTTGAGCCAATTTGTCTTGTCGGACTGTTTCCCTGATTATTATTATTATTATTATTATTAATCTTTAAGATTGTATGCAATCAAAATAAAATCATTTCTGTGATGGTGAAAATCTGAGAACTATTACTCAATAAAAGAAATGTGTTTGCGTGATCTCACAAATTCAGCCAGGGGTGTGTAAACCTTTCAGCAGAACTCAAAGTGCAATTTTCACAATGGCCTAATGAATAATTGAACCGGTGCAATGTTAGCCACACAAAAAATGTAGCACATCCCCACTGTGAGGTATGGTGAAGATTCTGTGATGTTGTGGGGCTGTTTTTCTTCCAGGAGAACTAGTTTGGATTCATGGTATGATGGACGTCATCAAGTACCAGTAGATAAGAAGATGTGCTTTTGTATGAAAAACCATGAATAAAAGATAATTTGCTTGTTTGTGTCATTTCTTTAAAATTTTACATCAAGATGTTCTAAGTATTCTTAATGAAGTGAATTAATGCACAACACCTTATCTATGGCCTTATTAACACATTTCGCAAATAAATTTTAAAACTTTAAAACTCTTAATTTTTAACAAATAATTTGTTCTTCAAGGGCATTATAAATCGCTTGCTGATTGTTAAGTAAGTGCATTTATTATTTTCATGCAGATTATCTGGCTGTAATCTCATTAAGGAGTCATTTGAAGCCCTTTAATTTATTCTAAAATCAGTAAACCCCTCTCTGAAAGAGCTAGAGCTCAGTAACAATGACCTGCAGGATTCAGGAGTGCAGCTGCTTTCTGATGGCCTGAAAAGTTCACACTGCAAATTGGAGGTACTCAGATAGTGCATTCATTCCTGACTGTGGAAGAACCTAAACTGAGAAGGTCTGAGATATCCTCTGAACTGAGTAAACAGTTATAATTAATTAGTTTAAATTTTTATATGACCCATTCTAAGCACTCCAGAATTGTTTTATTGTGATTAGAAATGATTAATTGAGTGTGCTGTAAGATCCATTGTAATTTCTCTTTTATGCACTGATCTTCGGGGAGACTACTGAGAACTCACTCTGTCAGTTGCCCAAATAGTCTGTCGCCAGCATGAATGTCATTTTTCTCAGGCATGTGGAGTGAGTGCCACCTGCCAGTACCCACTCTGCAGTGCAGTGAAACAAGCCAGGTTCTGAAATACCATGGTACTTATATACAATATGTACAGCCAAGAAGACTAAACAGCAAAAACAAATATAAATGTACATATAAACATGTTTGTAGAATGTGCATACTGTAACAAGTTAAAGAACTGCCCAGTGCACTTTTGGCTGCCTCCGTCATTCATTGCACCATCAATCCCGATGGAAGCCTGCATCCTCCACAACCTTTGGGGACTGCTGCCAGGGAACCTCAACCCAGTTGCTGTATTCCATACACCAGTGCTTTTTTTTATTTTTGCCTCATTTGTGAAGATTTGTCCATTACCCAAGGGGTCAGCACTGAAAAGCAAGACAATGCACAAAGGCATTTCCTCCATGTCTACAATACTGCTGTTTATATGAAATGTGTTTCTGCTTTGGAGTATTATCTCCTCTCAGAATTTCTTCATAATCATGTCTAGGGGAGCTCATAATCAGAGTGAGATTTTTATGGTATAATTGCTATTTTGCTTTTATTTTGTCCTGTTGGATATCAGTGTCCCCTTCCCATCTGCACATGCTATAATACTGTCCTAACCCCATCCTCCAGTGTTTAAACAGTCCTTGGGCAAGACTCCTAACACTACATTGGCATACCTGTAATATGATTAACCTTGTAAGTCGCTCTGGATAAGAGCGTCAGCTAAATGCCGTAAATGTAAATGTAAATGTAAATATGCTTCAATATCAAACCCGCTTCATTCCCACATGCCTCTAAATCATCCACTGCACATTTACAGGGACTTCACCATGTCACTACCTCAGCCCCCGTATTGTAACACCATATCCGTATTATCATATGCTTCAGCATGTGCTCAACAGCATTCAACACATTGACTGCAGCAATGTTCAGTACACCTTTACAGTTTTCGTTTTAAGTGACATCACTATGACTTTTTTTGTCTTCTATGTTGGTGGTTGCTGACTGAAGCGGCTTTCTGACTCAGAGACTGAAATGCACATCTGTGTTCCTTTTAATTTCCCTACTCCCAAAGATTTTGTAATACCTTTATCCCATGAGTGGGTTTGTCAACCCTTAGAATTTGTTACTGCTAATATGCTGACACAGCTTTAGTGTCATCTGGCA
>CM067474.1:62523971-62545423 GCA_034552555.1 Semaprochilodus insignis
CAGTAAATAAATTACAATATTAACAACTACATAATACATACATAACATGATCACAGATTTCAAGAGTTTGATCATGTAATTCTAACAGTGCTTATTAGTTAATAATGTAATGAGGGCAATATTGGAATATTTTCATGGTTACTCCTACAGAAAATATGATGCATACAAGTATTATATTATATTATATTATATTGCTTTCTCTACCTCACTGTTCTACTATTCCTAACAAACACTGTGAAATAAACATTCTGTGAAGTGGCAAAGAAATAATGACCACCATCAAACTAAAGAGAATACAAATTAATTTCGTAATTGATTAAATCCTGTACATCAATAACTATGTATATTTTCTGTTTCTGTGTAAATAGCTTGATTGTAAATGTGTCTCTACTACCAAAAATGTTCACTATCCTTAAATGTAGTTCAAAAAGCAGCCACACGAGGGTGGAGCAACTCCTATGTATTAATCTATTATTTAATATCAAACAGACATGTTCCTCAGTTCTTTATCAGCCTGGTGGGGAGGGGATTTAATAACAGAGCTAAGAGGTCAGTTTTTACCTTTTTTAACCTCACATTTAGTTTGTGTTTTTATATTTAGGAACAGTCGTTTATTGATCAGAGCAGTGATTCAGAGCAGACAGAGAGAGTGAGACACTTATCTAACTTGTTAACGACTCAACCATTGATGGTGACATGTGTGAGTTGGGAGAGATGGGTGTAGGGTGGGGCTGAGAGACAAAGGTTCAAGATTCATTGAAATGTGCAAACAGTACAAACAAACAGTAGCATTCTCGCGTCTCCATAACTAATATAAACCTACATAAACATTTATTAAGACTATTCAAACAGTTCTCAGACAGACTGATTTTCAACTTTACTGTCTAGTTGACAAACCACTTATGCCAGATGACACTAAAGGAGGGGATGTTACAGCACATGAAATCAAGCAACACTGACATCCAACAGGACAAAATAAAAGCAAAATAACAAATACACCTTCAAAATTTCACTCTGATTCTGAGCTCCCCTAGACATGATTATGAAAAAAATCGGAGAGGAGATAATACTCCAAAGCAGAAACACATTTCATATACACAGCAGTATTGTAAACGTGGAGGAAATACCTTTGTGCTTTGCCTTGCTTTTCAGTGCTGACCCTTTGGTTAAAGGGCAAATCTTCACAGATGAGGCAAAAATAAAAAAAGCACTGGTGCATGTGTAACCCGGGCTCCACCATAGCCCCATTCTGCGTTGTGTTCAAAGTGGACAGGACCTCGACGGAATCTGCATCCATTTATTCTGCACCAGAGTTTTTGCACACAGAGACAGACAGCATTAGACCAGCGGCAATCGCCCCGCAGATCTACCTCGCACATCAGCGTGTGAAAGAAAAAAAAGAACGAGACTGATGCTTCACTGTTATTTTAGCCTCTGTATGCCCCACCCTCACAGCTACTCCTTCAAAATAAATGTCCTTCATGACTTATTGGCAGAGTGGTAATTCAATATGACAGTTATGCATATATATTTAAAGTAAGTTAGCAAAAATCTAGTGAAACATTCTTTTTAGTATTAATCCTGCTACACATGGAATACAGCAACTGAGTTGAGGTTCCCTGGCAGCAATCTCCAAAGCTTGTGGAGGATGCAGGCTTCCATCGGCATTGATGGTGCAATGAATGACAGAGGCAGCCAAAAGTGCACTGGGCAGTACTTTAACTTGTTACAGCATGCACATTCTACAAACATGTTTATATGTACATTTATATTTGTTTTTGCTGCTTAGTCTTGTTGGCTGTACATATTGTATATATACCTTGGTATTTCAGAACCTGGCTTGTTTCACTGCACTGCAGAGTGGTTACTGGCAGGTGGCACTCACTCCAGATACTTTAGAAAAAATGACATTCATGCTGGCGACAGACTATTTGGGCAACTGACAGCGTGAGTTCTGAGTAGTCTCCCCAAAGATCAACGGATCTTACAGCGCACTCAAATAATTATTTCTAGACACAATAAGACAATTCTGCAGTGCTTGTAATGGGTCATATAAAAATGTGAAACTAATTAATTATTACTGTTTACTCAGTTCAGAGGATACCTTATACCTTCTTAGTTTAGGTTCTTCCACAGTCAGGAATGAATGCACTATCTGAGTACTATCTGAGTTTTAAATTTTAAAATGTGTTAATAAGGCCCTAGATAAGGTGTTAGGCATTAATTCACTTCATTAAGCGTACTTAGAACGTCTTTGTGTAAAATCTTAAAGAAATGACACAGTCAAGCAAATTATCTTTTATTCATAGTTTTACATACAAAAGCACATCTTCCTATCTACTGGTACTTGATCACATCCATCATACCATGAATCCAAACTAGTTCTCTTGGAAGAAAAACAGTCCCACAACATCACAGAATCTTCACCATACTTCACAGTGGGCATGTGCTACTTTTCTGTGTGGCTAACTTTGCACCGGTTCAATTACTCATTAGACCATTGCACTCATTAGACCATTGAGATCATGCAAACAAAATTTTTTTTATTGAGTAATAGTTCTCAGATTTTCACCATAATGGAAATTATCATGTTTTGTAAATTACAATAATAATTGAAAAAATGACAGAGTCTGATGTGTACATTTACACTGTATGTAAATTTCATATTATCTGCTGTTAATATTGTCTTATTTAAAGTGAGATCACTGTGAAGGTTATGAATCTGAACCTGTGTCCTGTTTTACTTTTGTCACTGACAATAGAACAATAGACAATAGAAAAGTGAAACAGTTGGCATTTTCATACAGCAAAGCCCAAGTAGCAATACACAGTAATCACCAAGACTGGTGAAATATACATCAACACTGATATCCAAAAGGACAGAACAAAAGCACAATAACAATTACACCTTAAAAATCTCACCCTAATTCTGAGCTCCTTACACATGATTAGGAAGAATTTCTGATTAGGTTCCCTGGCAGCAATCCCCAAATCCCCAGTTGTGGGGATGCAGCCTTCCATCAGCATTGATGGTGCAATGAATGACGGAGGCAACCAAAAGTGCATTGGGCAGCCCTTTAACTTGTCACAGTACGCACATTCTACAAACCTGTTTATATTTACATTCATATTTGTTTTTGCTGCTTAGTCCTCTTGGCTGTACATATTGTATATATGTTATACATATTCATGATGACATTCATGATGACAGAGTCCTTAAATGAACAAATCTTAAATAATACCTTTGGTGCATTTTCTTAACAGATTGTGGTGCCTTCTTAGCATTTTTTGTGTTCAGGAATGCATTTGGAGAAAGTTCAGAATCAGAATCAGAATCAGAATTGCCTTTATTGTCACACGGTCACAAGTACCAGCGAAATTAGCCATCAACCCATCCAAACACACAATAACATTACAAGGGGGGGAAACAGACAGGACAGGAAGACAGGGTAAGCCCCTGCGTGGAACACGTGCCACCATAATTTCTCCAATTAGAAGGGATACAAGGGGGAAGAAGAGGGGGGAAAAAAGCATACCCCCAGACCCCCAGTGTAGGAACGTCAAAAAAAACCTCAGCATATAGGCACATACAATACACAAAAGACCAAGCAATGAAGGCATGGGAAAGGGTACGGGAGGGTCGGGGGCCAAAAGTCTCACTGCCTGGCAACAATCAGTTTGCCATGGAGACACCCTTAGACAGTTCCCAGTCAGAGACATATCCAGTGAATAAGGTAAACAGGGAGAGATTCAAGTCAGTGTTCTTTGGAGGAATGTTCTCTATCATCCACAAGGTCGAGTACTGATAAGGCGGGAGCCGAAAGCAGATTAAACCCTAGTTGTTTGGGCGAGTGACCGCTGACCAGTTTAGCGCGATCACTCACTATTGTCCATCATGGTCTCAATTTTCTGCACTCCTTTGCAAAGCCGTTTGCTTCTCCGAGACGTTTTCCATGAAGCGGTTAAAAGTCACAGTCTGAGTGCCGACAGCTCTGCCCACCGCGTCAGCTGAGTTCACCTGAGTATCTGCAGTTTACATTATGACCTCTTCGGTTCAGAACAGAGCACATCCACTTCTGAATCCTTCAGGTCATTGTTACTGAGGTCCAGCTCATTCAGGAAGGTTTACGGAGACATAATCTGAATGGGAGGATAGAATATCATGTGGAACAAACAACAAATAACAGATTTTATAATTCTGGAGTGCTTAGAATGGGTTATATAAAAATGTAAAACTAATTAAATATAACTATTTACTCAGTTCACAGGATATCTCATACCTTCTTAGTTTAGGTTCTTTCCCAATCAGGAATGAATGCACTAAAATTCATCTGAGTATCTCCAATTTGAAGTATGAGCTTTTATGGTTAACAGAAAGCAGCTTCACTCCTGAATCCTGGATATCATTGTTACTGAGGTCCAGCTTTTTCAGAGAGGGGTTTACTGATTTTAGAACAAACTCAACTGACTCCTTAATGAGATCACAGCCCGGATAATCTGCATGAAAATAATAAATACACTTTCTTAACAACCAGCAAGCAATTTATAAAGCCCTGGAACAATTAAATATTTGTTAAAAATTAAAAGTTTTAAAGTTTTAATACATATTCTCAAAATGTATTAATAAGGCCCCAGGTAAAGTATTAGGCATTAATTCAGTTGATTAAGCATAAAATCTGAAATAATAATAACAATAATAATAAATCAGGGCAACAGCCTGACAAGACAAAATAGCCTCAAAATGAAACAAACAGGATGATTACCACCCAGAAGACATTGAGGTTATGTTCAAACTGTAAGCAAATTGGATCTCTCACATTACATCTTTTGAGACAAATCTACACTGTTATTTGCAAGTGATCAGATCGGATTTGTGTGTCCAGACATCACTAATCTACAAGTGCAAGAAAGTAAGTGAACCGTATGGAATTACCAGGGTTTCTACATTGATTACTAATGAACTGTGGTCTGATCATTATCTAAGGTACATTTATAGACATTCACAATTTAACTCAACACACAAATAATTGTACTCATGTGATTTATTGAGCACATTGAGTAACAAACTGCACAGTACAGTAAGTGGTAGTAGTTGTAGTACTGACTTCTTCAAGGACTAATTCTTTTAATTAAGGACATGAGATTGGAAGTGTATCACCTTCTAAATAAAGGCAGCACACAAAGCCTGTTTACTGGCCTGTTCTACTTAAAAAAGGTTAGTGTGAACCATGAACAACTTTCAGAAGATCTCTAAAGATGCATTATGGAGACCCATGGAGTTGAAAAAAATACTACAAAAGCACTGCGGAAGACCTGTGTGTACATCAATCCACACTTAGACAAACTGTCTACAAATGGAGAAAATTCAGGACTGTTGCTGCTCTCCATAGGAGTGGATGTTCAGTTATAATCACACCAGGGGCAAATTGGGTTCCTGAAAAAGGTGAGACAGAATGAGAAATGTTAACAGCAGAAGATCTACAGCATCTGCAAACTGGAAAAACCATTGCTCATGTGTCCACTATGAAAAAAACACACTGAACTAAAGAGAACATCATGGTTCAGAGCTGCATTTCTGCCTCAGGGTCTGGATATCTTGTAATCATCGAGAGAACAATGTTTTTAAAGGAGGACCAAACCATTTTACAGGAGAATGTGCCAATGGCGCAAAGCACATAGGCAAATCAAGCAACGAACAGGTGAAGAAGATACGTGTGTTGTAATGGCCAAGACAGAGTCCTGACCATAACCCTAATGAAATGATGTGGTAGGACGTGATGAAATACTGATGAGCTGAAACACATCTGCAGGAGAAGCGATCCAAAATTCCTCCTCAATACTTTACAAATCATATTTGGAGTGGTAAGAAAACATTTAGTGAAGGCAAAACTTTCTGTTTACCAGTCTACATCCCTATCCTCACCTATGGTCATTAGATTTGGATAATGACAGAAAGAATAAGACTGTGTCTACAAGCAGCAGAAATGAGGCTTCCTTGCAGGGTTGTGGGTCATATTTTACTCAATAGGGTGAGGGGCTCAGTCAACCCGGGAAGAGTAGAGAGACTACTTCCTCACATTAAAAGAAGCCAGCTGAGGTGGTTCCGGCATCTGATTAGGATGCCCCCTGGCTGCCTCTCGTTGGAGGTTTACCAGGCATGGCCAACTATCTGCACTAATAGGTATAAGACAATTAAGACAAAAAATCCAGACAAATAAGACAAAAAATCCAGGTAAATTCTAAATGGCTCACTTTCTTTTTTCTTGCACATTTATCTGCATGGGTTACTGTGATAATGATATTGATATGATTTTGAGTGGATGTGCTTTTAAAACAAACAATCGCTCTGTAAATTTGCAGTTCACAGATTACTGTTCACTTCTATAGCCTAAGACTAGAATTGATCTGGCATGAACATGAATTTGAGACAATCCTCTTAAATCCCAGCACTTCTGTCTTTCTGGATTTGATGTCTGCGTTGGTTGTCACTGTGCGAGTGATGCAAAAGACACTTTGAAATCTGACTTGTGCAGTTGACTTTTCAGAGATGCGTCTGTTGCGACAGATGACCTCCAAATGTGGCTGGATTTTATGCATTTTTTTAAATGTTTTACTAAACAAGGCTTAAAAAAGTAATAATTTCATACATTTCTGAGGGATGTGGAGTACTCTTCATGGCAGTGATAAAGAAACATGTGCAGAGATAAAACATTTAGAAAGTTGAATTATAACAAAATTGGTAAAGAATAGACGTAGATGTATATAGAAACACAAAGACAGCATACAAAGTTCATACATAAAGCACTACACCAGGGTGTTTCATAACACAGTATCATAGAACAATCACCATTCCAACATTTGAGAGGAAACAAGAAAAAAGCTAATCATTACATTCACTCTTGCCTTTTGGTAATGACTGAGAAGCTTGGCCATAGCGTCAGTCCTTTTCATGCATCAAGAAGAATCAATACACCTAAATCCAAAAAGATTCTTGTGTCTGGAGAAGCCAAGGCTGAGTTTGATATGGGATCAGCAGGCATTAATAGATGCCCATCTACCACTCTGATGATGATGATCAGGGGTTCCCAAATTCTCAACCCACAGAGATACATGAAGTGTTGTGACTTATAGGTGAAGTGAGAAGTGCCCCTGCCTCTATTCACATCCGGTCCTCATGGTTGATTGGTCTGTTTTCCATATGGTTGGTGACTTGGGTGACATTACACCTCTCCCCCTTTCACAGGCCTGTCCTCTAAGAACTGCACACAAGGTTCATTTTATGTCCTTCTCATGTCACATCAAAAGCAACGTAAATGTTTCAGGCTTACCTTCACATAACATGATTTAACACACAACCAACACAAAACACTGCACAGGATGTTCTAAATGTCCTGTTAAGGTTACCTTATGATACCGTTTTAGAACATGTCTTTCTGGTGATGGTTTGTGCTCTTAATAAGCTTCTGTGTGTATGTGTTCAAAAAATCCAACAGAGTTTATGGCACAGGTCATACATTCTTCAGGACTTTCTTATGACCCTTTTTCAGGTAGTTCTGGCATTCTTGGTGGAGATATGGTACATCCTGGGGTCCGGTTTGGTCCAGGCTGAGCAGGACGGTCATGCCTCTCAATGTAGGTGTCTGTAAGTGGACATAAAGAAAATTAGCAGGTGTACCAAGCTGTTCAATGAGCTTAAGTTAGAGGAACTTGCCGTTGAGCTTCGTGTTCAGAGGAAACACCTGCTAGCTCTGGGGTTGGTAACTGTGGGGCCAGAGTGCAGCACAGTTTGGTGATTTTCCTGCTTCAACACACCAAGTACACCTGGTAGTAGCTGATGAGTTAAACTGGGTGTATTAGAGTAGAAAGATCCTCTAAATTGTTCTGTAATCTGTCCCTGCTGGATTGGAATTCCACACCCCTATGCAAGCCTTCACTGAACATATGAATGGCTTCCTTAAACTGAGCAGAAAAGAACTATATTCTACCTATAATTCAATATCCATACAATAATATACATATGTAAAATAAGCACACAGTGAATGCTTTTTAATTATTATTTTTTTGCAATCTTAACGAAGACCGAAGATAAACTTGAAAATATGAAAATTTTAAGTTTATAAAAATACCACACTCTGAGCAGTGACAGGTTTCTCTCCGGTGTGAAGGCGCTGGTGTGTTTGGAGATGACTCTGCTGCGTAAATCTCTTCCCACACTCTGAGCAGTGATATGGTTTCTCTCCAGTGTGAAGGCGCTGGTGTTTTTGGAGATTACCCTGTTGAGTAAATGTCTTCCCACACTCTGAGCAGTGATACGGTTTCTCTCCTGTGTGAAGGCGCTGGTGTGTTTGGAGATTACACTGGCGAGTAAAAGTCTTCCCACATTCCGTGCAGTAATATGGTTTCTGTCCTGTGTGAATGCGCTGGTGAGTTTGGAGATGACTCTGGTGAGTAAAACTCTTTCCACACTCAGAGCAGTGATACGGTTTCACTCCTGTGTGAATGCGCTGGTGTGTTTGGAGATTACTCTGTTGAGTAAAAGCCATCCCACACTCTGAGCAGTGATACGGTTTCTCTCCTGTGTGAATGCGCTGGTGTACGTTGAGACTACTCTGGGCAGTAAAACTCTTCCCACACTCTGAGCAGTAATATGGTTTCTCTCCCGTGTGAATGCGCTGGTGTGTTTGGAGAGTACTCAGTGTAGTAAAACTCTTTCCACACTCTGAGCAGTGATACGGTTTCTCTCCTGTGTGAATGCGCTGGTGGGTTTGGAGATCACTCTGTGTAGTAAAACTCTTTCCACATTCTGAGCAGTGATACGGTTTCTCTCCTGTGTGAAGGCGCTGGTGTCTGTGGAGATTACTCTGTGTAGTAAAACTCTTCCCACATTCTGAGCAGTGATACGGTTTCTCTCCTGTGTGAATGCGCCGGTGTGTTTGCAGATGACTCTGTGTAGTAAAACTCTTCCCACACTCTGAGCAGTGATGAGTTTTTTCTTTGACTGCAGTCTTTTGTGTTGGTCTGCAAGGTGTGTTCATGTTGAGGGCAAAGGTTTCTTGATGGGTTTGTGGATGAAAATTAGAATTATGCAGTTAAGTGGACACTACGAGTAGGAGAGGACTTGCAACAAGAGATCATTCTGAAAAAATGATAAATACAAAAATATACTGAAAAACACACCAGTTGATCCAACTTTTAAAAAACTGAAATAGCAGTATTTTCTGACATTTATGAGAAATGTTTATTTTTTTTCTCCTGCTACTGAATCCACAACTTACTCCCCAACAATGAAAATAGATTTAAAAAAGAAAAGAATACATGCAGTGACCCTTAAATTGATTCACTTTGCAGATGACAGCATTGTAATGACATTATTTTTTGTGTTTAATTAGCTTAATTTCATTCTGAAAAGTCAAAAGGTGACTAACCTTAATTATAAGTTGAAAAACGTGTCTGAAGGGGTTCATTGTTCATGTTAGCACACCAGTGATATAAATGTCAGATCTCTGACACAACAGAAACAATTTTTTTTCCATGTGCAATCCGCTCCCACTGATGGAGACATGTCAGCACTAACACCCAATGACTCTTCACTCTAGAGCCAAAACATCCTCCCCCACAGTGAAAATGTCCTGATAGAGATGCACTTACTGGATAAAAGATAAAAGTACAACACTGAATTTCTAAAGTGAGAGGAGTGATCAGCAGTAAACCAGAACAGGAGCCGAACCAACACAACAGAAAGAAATTACACCCCACAAACAGAATCAGGAGCTCAGTGTTAATATACTGGAGCATTAGCCAAAGTATTAGCGCTTAGAAACACACACAGCAAAGTACAAATAAATCAGAGTGGTTCTTAAACGTGTCTGGATAGATCTTACTACATTTACTAGTGTACAGTAGTCAGAAACAACCCCAACCTGAAATCACAGAGCTAAGTTAACATTAGCCTCCTCAGCTCAGTCTGGATGAAGGCTGCTTCTCTTAGCGCACACATTTCACATATTTTACTTCTTACTTTTAGAGAGAGAACATTTCTCCTCCTGTTTCAGTAAAAACAGAGTAAAGAGAGTGATAAACAGCTCTTTACCTCCAGCAGATCAGCTCCTGTGTACCTCTAATGACGCAGAGCTCTTGTTCTTCTTCTCTGTTTTATTGTCTTTGGAGGACCACGTTGGCTCTGGGGGCGTTTTTTTTCTCTCGAAGAAATCCCGCCTCCTGCACAACGATTGGCTGTTTAACCCCCATCAGAGGATCTACAGCGGTTAGAAACAGAAGATCTAATAGGAGAGTTTTATCCCAGTTCAGCACAGCAGGACACTTTAACTCTCTACTGCTTTCAGAAACACGACTATTTCTGTTTAATCCAGCACCTAAAATGTCTGGAGTAAAACGTGTCTTTAGGTTTAAACTCCCCATCAGTTCAGATTCAGATTCACACTGAGTCATTAATATCCATTAATCCACTGCAGCAGTTATGAATTTACACACATGGCATTAAATAATGGAACAAGGATGATGGGAATACATCCAGTAAATAAATTACAATATTAACAACTACATAATACATACATAACATGATCACAGATTTCAAGAGTTTGATCGTGTGATTCTGTGCTTATTAGTTGATAATGTAATGAGGGCAATATTGGAATATTTTCATGGTTACTCCTTATTCTATTCTATATGTTATGTTGTTGTATGTTATATGTTATTATATTATATGTTAGTGTGTAAATTCTGTTTAGGTCAAAACATCATTTGTATCTAATGTGCTGAATGAAATCCCTGTTTCTACTATTTCTAACAAACACTGTGAAATAAACAGATTCTGGCAGAGTGGCAAAGAAATAATCCATCAAACATCAAACTAAAGGAGTTTATTGATTGTAGGACTCAACCAAGATTTAAGCAAGCTTTCCCCCCAAGGTTTACAGAGACATAATCTAAATGGGAAGATAGTATATCATGTGGATTAAACAGTAAATTACAGATTTAGTAGAACATTAATTTACTAATAAATTAAATGAGTAATTAACTAAATAAATATAACTGTTTACTCTGTTGACAGGACACCTCATAACTTCTTCATTTAAATTCTTCACCAATCAGGAATGAATGCACTAAAAGTTCATCTGAGTATCTCCAGTTTGCAGTGTGAACTTTTTAGGCCAACAGAAAGCAGCTTCACTCCTGAATCCTGCAGGTCATTGTTACTGAGGTTCAGCTCTTTCAGAGAGGGGTTTACTGATTGTAGAACAGAGTTGAGGGCTTCGATTGACTCCTTACTGAGATTACAGCCAGCTAATCCGCATAAAAGTAATAAATACGCTTCCGTAACAACCAGCAAGCAATTTATAATGCCCTGGAAAAATGAAAAATGTGTTTAAAATGAAAAGTTTTAAAAAGTATTTGCAAAATGTGTTAATAAGGCCCTAGATAAGGTGTTAGGCATTCATTCAGTTCATTAAGCATAAGATCTTAAAGAATAATAATAATAATAATAATAATAATAATAATCAGGGAAACACTTGACTTTAAAGAGTGTGAGAAGGTATCTGACATCACTATGACATCATCAGTGGGTGTGTTGATGACAAACCTCATTAAAGAAGAGCTGCTTCCCTCTGACCTAATCTGGATAACCTCCCGACCAGCGGCAGCCAATCCTAAATACATCAACCGTGACAGAAATTCAAGGATTCGGTGAAATACTGAATATATAATAACCAATAATGGTTAGAGTGACCCTGATAAATGAGTTCGAATGAATCTCAGTCACTGTAACCAGTGAAACCACTGACTACTGTTTACCACAGTAAAAATCACAGGCCAGATTATCTTAGCTAACTATATATAACCATATAAAATATCCACATACATATGGTGCAGATACTCATGTATCTTTTTAGCACCTTTCCTGGCGCTGTATTATTATTATCATTATTATTCTTTGTTTTTTTTTTTATTTTATCTTAATGTACTTTTTCCGTAGTGTAATACTTGTTAACAGTCTGTGTTCCTGTAACAGGTCATATATGTGTGCTCTCACCAAGACAAATTACGCCATAAATGGCGAAATAAAGATTGTGACCCTGATTCTGATTGAAAGAATACATCAATCACATATAATAAAAGGTTGTTGAGTCACACAAATCTGAAAAACAGCTAAATAGCTGAAAATCACCACAATAGATTGATAGGAGATGTGAAGAATTTGCCAGGAAGAGGATGTTTGTCTACACTGACCCCACACACAGTGAGGAAAGCCTTTTGAAAGGTTGCCTTTGCTGTCAACCACTAACTCTTACAGTTTGCCAGAACTTTAACTTTCAGTAGGACCAGCATGGCTATAAGAAACTGAGCTTTCTGGCAATAAACTCCAGGTTAAGATTAGAATTATAATTTAGAACCATTGACCAACTGTGTTTGTATACAGAGGAATTTGACTTCCACATTTAACCTATCCATCAGTGCAACACCAGCTTACAGCACACATGCCCTTCAGCTTCCTTGTCCCAGCAGATTCAGTTATTAGCTGATCCAGTTTACACACACACACACACACACACACTAGGGGGCAGTGAGCACATTTGCAGTAGTGGGCAGCTCTATCCACAGCATCAAGGGAGCAGTTGGAGGTTAGGTGCCTTGCTCAAGTCATCTAACTCTGGCAGTCCAAGGAACTTGAGGGCTAAAATCAGTAACCCCTCTCTGAAATAGCTGGACCACAGTAACAATGACCTGCAGGAGTGCAGCAGCTCCCTGATGACCTGAAAAGTTCACACTGCAAATTGGAGATACTCCGGTGAAACCTTAGTGCATTCATTCCTGATTTGTGGTGAAGCTAGACTAAGAATGTACAAGGTATCCTGTAAACTGAGTAAACATATATATATTCAATTAGTTTTAATTTTATAGTTTTTATATAACCCAATTCTAATAATTATAAAATTATAAAACACTCCACTACATTTGTAATTTATTGTTCAATCCACACAAAATACTATCTTCCCATTCAGATTATGTCTCTGTAAACCTTGGGGGGGAAACGTGCTTAAAACTTGGTTCAGTCCTACAATCAATAAACTCTTCCCTGAATGAGCTGGACCTCAGTAACAATGACCTACAAGATTCAGAAGTGGATGTACTCTCTGCTGTACTGAAGAGGTTTCATGAACAGAAAAAATGATGAGAAGGCACCACATGTCACACAAGACAACTGTTGAATCCAAAAGCAGGTTTTAATGACAAACCGATCCAGGCAAGCAATGCCGACAAGGGGTAAACACAAAATCGAGAACCAGAAGACAGAAACAGAGTCCAAAAGCCAGGTAAGGAAATTCACAGAGAACGCTTTGAATTGTAGGAGGACCAAACAAGACGTCGCACCTGAGTACAGGTGAGGAGTCCTTAAATACTGAGTTAACAACCAAAACAGGAAACAGGTGAACAACTAAAACTGAGGTGAGAGCGACCTCCTGTGACGGGGAGGTGAATCACCAGGGCCATTGGTAACATCACAATCTGTTAACAAAATACACAAAGGTATTATTTAGGATTTGTTGGTTTAAGGACTCTAAATCTGTTGCACTTCTTGCTGTCGTCATACCAGTCATGTATAAATAGACAAATAATTGAAAGCATGTAATCAAAACAGAGTGATATACTGTTATTTTTATTTCATCCAGAAATCAATTATTGAGTTTGCTGTAAGATCCGTTGTAATTTCTCATCTTTTGTAGACTTGCTCTCTGCAAACTTAGTGAAATTCTGGGCTCTATCAGCTCTACAATCAGCAAACTCCTCAGTGAAATATCCAAATATATGGACCTCAGTAACAATGATGTACAAGATTCAGGAGTGAAGCTACTTTGTGCTGGAATGCAGAGTCACACTATAAACTGGAGGTGAACTTTCTGTTACATCTTAAATCATAAATGGTAAGCTATTATATTCAAAAACTGTTTATTAGAATGTGGTTAATTTTATAATACGTTATTTTAGACAAGGTAAAATATGTATGGGAGAGAATAAGGATGACTATGAGAAACTCATAGCCTACCTGCAGAAATGCCAGTATCAGCTCCTTGAACTGCTAGGCATGGGGGACAGCAGACATGTCCTTCAGCTTCCTTGTCCCAGCAGATTCAGTTATTAGCTGATTCAGATGTGTGGGTATGTTTGTGAACCCACACATGAAGCACTGGTACTATTACCAACATTCTGCAGCAGAGACCACTATCACACTGCAACCATGTTCTCCAGGTCTGTTTCCACTACATAGTCGAGAAAGTTAGGGTGTCGGTCAATACCGTGGATGTGCCTGGTGCACTGTACATGCTGTACATCCCTACATCTACCCCATCCCACATGCTTCTACAGCATCCCCTTCCCATCAGCACATGCTATATTACTATCCCATCCCCATCCCTACATCCTTTAACACTGTCCTATCCCCATCCTCCAGCATTTAAACATTTTCCTATCTCATTCCCACTACTTCGTCATGTGCTGCAACACCATCACCTCCTCATCCCCATGTGCTTCAACACCATCCCATCCCCATGTGTTTCGTTGCTGTTCCAAACCTATGTGCTTCAACACCATCCCCATGTGTTTCAACAACATCCCAATATAATTCAAAACTACTGCTTTCTCATCATCAGGTGCTTCAACACCATCCCATCCTCATGTGCTTCAACATTATCCCCTCCCCCATCCTCACATGCTCAAACACTTTCACATTCCAATCCCTATGTTCTTTAACGTCCATAAGCTTCAACATCAACCCCTCCTTATTCCCACATGCCTCTAAATCAAACCCTGGACATTCACAGGTACTTCACGTCCCCACCTCAGCCCCCGTATGGTAACACCATATCCTCCCTTATTATCATATGCATCACCATGTGCTCAACAGCATTCAACACATTGATTGCAGCAATGTTCAATACACCTTTACAGTGGTGGGAAAGTGGAATTATTATGACTTCTTGTCTTCTAAGATGGTGGTTGCTGACTTGAGCTGCTTTCTGACTCAGAGACTGAACTGTGCATGTTGTTCCTCTTAATCTCCTTACAAATCTCTGGAAGTATGTTTACTACTAAATGTTCTACCCATATATATTCAAAATCTAACTATTCAAGGGTTTGAGAATGTGATTTCTGTTTTTAGGACAAAGCATACAAAGATTTTGTAATACTTTTATCTTACCAGTGGGTTTGTCAGCCGTTGAGAGTTAACTGTTAATGTTAATCTCCATACATAGCTTTAGTGTCATTTGGCAGTGATTTGTCAACTAGACAGTCTTTTTAAAAATTGATATTTGTTGAAATAGTCTTAATAAATGTTTATGTAGGTTTATATTAGTTATGGAGACGTGAAAACGCTACCCTTCAGTAAAGTGCTTCTGTTGGTTGTTCAGAGTGGATCATGGAGGGAAGAACAGGATGAAACCAGGACTGAGGAAATGTAAGACACACATACAGACTTTTATGTTTCTGTGAACAGTGGAGTCATTACACAGAGTTCCATTCATTTTTTGGAGATTAACTACTACTATGCTAGCCCTACCTCACCCTGACCTTAAAATGTAATAATTTACATTATTTTGCCCTAAACCTGACCCACACACACTGTTTAATCTGTTTGTGTATCCTCCAATCTGTGTGTATCCAAATGCTGTTGATCTCACTCTGGACCCAAATACCGTCAACAGACACATATCTCTGTCTGAGAGGAACAGAAAGATAAAGTGTTTGGATGAAAACAGTCATATCCAGATCATCCAGGAAGATTTGATAACTGTGCTCAGGTTTTGAGTATGAAGACTCTGACTGGACGTTGTTACTGGGAAGTTCAGTGGAGCGGATGGGATGCTGATATATCAGTATCATACAGAGGAATCCGGAGAAAAGGACATAGTATTGAATGTGGATTTGGATGCAATAGTAAGTCCTGGAGTCTGAACTGCTATAATAACAGATATTCTGTCAGACACAATGATCAGAAAATTATCCTACCTGACCCCCCTCCCCCTGTAAAAGAGTAGGAGTGTATCTGGACTGGGGGTCTGGCACTCTGTCCTTCTAGATCATCTCACCTAACACACACACACTGACCCACCTACACACATTTATCACCACATTTACTGAACCGCTCCACGCTGGATTTAGAGTTTATTCTGACTCATCAATGCATCTGTGTAATTTAATGGAAAAGCATTAATTACGTTCTTCACAAAGCTGGATCTCAAGTGCTCCCTAGCGGTGGCCATCTGAAGGCCCCAATAACATTTGATATTGGTCTACAGCCAGGGCTGACTTCTGTGCCAAAGTTATGTGTACTCTTTGAATATGAACAGGCACAACATCTTGTAATGGGAACTCAGCAAAGAAGCAATAAGTATTCACAAAATGTGAAAAGTTTCTAACAACTGAACTTCAGTCTGGAGAGGCCTGGAATAACTTGATGACTTGATGAGGGTCTCCCAGGAGCCCCATCTCTCTCACCTCTGCCCCCTCACTCATCTCACCGTCAATGGGCAGGCCGGTAACAGGCTTAAGAAAAGCCTTTGGACCTGCCTCAGCCTGTCTATCTCCTCCAAAACACTGCTCTGATCGATAAACTACTGTTCCTGAGTATTCAAGATTCAAGGGTTTATTGTCATATGCACAGGGAAACAAGCAGTTACACTGTACAATGAAATCCTTACTCTGCACTAGCTCTCGCACTTCAAGTACTAACAATTACAATATAAATTCTAAGGACTAAATAAGAAAGAAAAGACTAGAGGGAAGAAATGGGACGTGTTAGCTCTGTTGTTAAATCCCCTCCCCACCAGGCTGTTTGTTTGACAGTGTGTGTTAGAAAAAGGAATTTAATTTAGCACATTAGAAACTACAAATGATGTTTTGAACAAAACCTAAAAAGAATTCACGCAATAACAGAGATAGGGAAGAAACAGGAAATATAATATAACATAATATAATACAATCATAGTGGATAGATGACTAAAATCATACATATTTTCTGTAGTATCCATGAAAGTATTGCAATATTGTCCTTTTTTTTTAATTAAAAAACACTTTTAGAATGATATGATCAAACTGTTAAAGCCTGTGATCATGTCATATATGTATTATGCAGTTGTTAATGTTGTAATTTATTTACTGGATGTATTCCCATCATCCTTATTCCATTTTTTGATGTTGTGTATAAATTCATAACTACTGCCTAACTGCATAAATGGGCATGAAAGGTGAGAGACTCCAACTCCTGAACGAGCTCACCAACTGCCACATAACCAATGACCTAAATGAGTTCTGCTGCAGATTTGAATGTACAAAGGGCAATCTTGATTCTTTGTGATGATGTTATTTATGTATTATGCAATTAATAAACGGGTAGTAGTCAGTGTGAATCTGAACTGATGAGGAGGTTAAACCTAAAGACACGTTTTACTCCAAACATTTTAGGTGTAAGTGCTGGATTTAAACAGAAATAGTCGTGTTTCTGAGAGCAGTAGAGAGTTAAAGTGTCCCGCCGTGCTGAACTGGGATAAAACACTGTTTCTAACCGCTGTAGATCCTCTGATGCGGGTTAATCCGGTAATGAGAACCGCTTCTCGGCCAGCCAATCAAAGGACCTCTAACCAATCGTAGGCGGGATTTGGTGGGATATGGGTGGGATTACAAAAATAACGCCTCCAGAGCCACCGTGGTCCTCCAAAGACAATGAAACAGAGAAGAAGAAGAAGTAGTAGAAGAAGAAGAAGAAGAAGAGAAGAAGAAGAGAAGAGAAGAGAAGAGCTGAGCTCTGCGTTATGAGAGAGGGAAACGGGAGCTGATCTGCTGGAGGTAAAGAGCTGTTTGCCACTCTGTTTACTCTGTTTTTACTGAAACAGGAGGAGAAATGTTCTCTCTCTAAAAGTAAGAAGTAAAATATGTGAAATGTGTGCGCTTCATCCACACTGAGCTGAGGAGGCTATTTGTTAGCACTTAGCTCTGTGATTTCAGGTTGGGGTTGTTTCTGACTACTGTACACTAGTAAATCTAGTAAGATCTGTCCAGACACATTTAAGAACCACTCTGATTTATTTGTACTTTGCTGTGTGTGTTTCTAAGCGCTAATACTTTGGCTAATACTCCAGCATATTAACACTGAGGTCCTGATTCTGTTTGTGGGATTTCATTTAATTTTGTTGTGTTGGTTCGGCTCCTGTTCTGCTTTACTGCTGATCAGTCCTCTCACTTTGGAAATTCAGTATTGTACTTGTAAAAGTTTCAGAGAAGAGAAGAACAGAGTTGTACAGTCTTCTATTTTTGTTCTGGTCAGTGCTGGACGTTCTAAGAAGTTCCAGTGCAGTTCTTACAGTTACTCGGTGGTTTGTACAGGTTATAGGATTTTGAGCTCATTAGTTTATTTTTCTACTGTTGTTTTTTTCTTATTAAGTAATTATTCATCCAGGTGAATAAGGTTTTAAAAAGTGGGGGCAGTCACATTGGTAGTAAACAGAGGCACATTCAGGATCTGTTTAAAATACAGATCGTTACATAGTTAATGAAGTGACTTTGTTTCTTTTTGTTGTTTTCAAACAAGTTTAAGAGTCCACAAAAATGTTTTAGCACAGAGTCTATTCAAAGAATTTGCCAGACTAAATACAGGTTTTCTGAAAGTGCTCATAAATAATAATTCAAAAAGGTGTTCAAAGAAGATAAAAATGATATTTGATTACTCATGACAAAAAATCTATAGTACATTATGAAAGTAAAAAAGTAATTGAGTTCCTTCCCATTAAAGCAACAGTTAGTAATTCTGTGTAAGGAGGGAGGCTCTAAGTTTTCACCTATGCGATCAGGCCTCTATATAGAAAAATGGCCTCTATATATAACCACAGAGGCTTTTCATATCATACATATATATGTAGGACTAACCATGAAAATATTGCAGTATTGCCAGTTACGTTTTTGGCTAAGGAGGGATTTGCTATTGAGTTTTGTTAAGAGGGAAGTCACTGTGCCGTTTGTTTAAAGGGGGCGTGCTATTCTGTTTGAATAATGGGGTGTTTGCAGTGCAGTTTGGGTAACACTAAAAAAGATTTTTTAGCTTAAGTAGAGCATCAACAGAGTCAGAGACAGCCAGAACACGTTGCTCAAGAAAAGTGTAGCTGTACTGTCATTTATAAACCTTTTCCTAAAGCAGGCACATCTGGTCTTGATGTCTATTAAGGCCGACATTTGAAAAAAATACACCGTAATAATCTGACAAAGTTCAGAGTTTGGCTCTGGAATCTCGCTACAGGAGATCATACATGACTGCTTAAATTGTCCCGAACACTCAGGTGGAGACGCAAAGTGAGACGTAATTCTGCTTCAGTTACATTTTAGTCATAAGAGTGTCTAGTGGTACTAATAACAGGGAAATGATGGGATTGTTTTTAGGTTAAATACACTTTATTGATAGACTTCTTTTGATTCATCAGCAAGAAAAGCACGAAGCTAATTAACCACAAAGATAAATTTGTCATTACAGAAGTGTCATCTGCAAATTAAATCTCCTAATTAAAACCCCTGACATATGCCTTAGTTTTATTTTTGTGCAATAAGTTGTGGATCGAGTAGCAGGAGAAAAGACAAACATGTATCTTATAAATGTCATAAAACACTTTAAATGTTTAAAAAATGTATTGAGCTGATATGGTTTTCAGTATATTTGTGTATTTATCCAAGTTTTTTTACTTCCAGAATGATCTCTTCTTGCAAGTCCTCTCTGGCTCATAGTGTCCTCTTTACTGCACGTTTCTNAATGTTTAAAAAATGTATTGAGCTGATATGGTTTTCAGTATATTTGTGTATTTATCCAAGTTTTTTTACTTCCAGAATGATCTCTTCTTGCAAGTCCTCTCTGGCTCATAGTGTCCTCTTTGCTGCACGTTTCTAATTGTCATTCACAAACCCATCAAGAAACTTTTGCCCTCAGCATGAATACACCTTGCAAACAAACACAAAAGACTGCAGTCAAGAAAAAAGCTCATCAGTGCTCAGAGTGCGGGAAGAGTTTTACTAGACAGAGTCATCTCCAAACACACCAGCGCATTCACACTGGAGAGAAACCGTATCACTGCTCAGAGTGTGAGAAGCGCTTTACTAAACGGAGTCATCTCCAAACACACCAGCGTATTCACACGGGAGAGAAACCGTATCACTGCTCAGAGTGTGGAATGAGTTTTACTAGACAGAGTACTCTCCAAACACACCAGCGCATTCACACAGGAGAGAAACCGTATCACTGCTCAGAGTGTGGAAAGAGTTTTACTACACAGAGTTATCTCCAAACACACCAGCGCATTCACACGGGAGAGAAACCGCATCACTGCTCAGAGTGTGGAAAGAGTTTTACTACACAGCGTGAGCTTAAAGTACACCAGCGCAGTCACACGGGAGAGAAACCGTATCACTGCTCAGAGTGTGGAAAGAGTTTTACTACACAGAGTCATCTTAACAGACACCAGCGCATTCACACAGGAGAGAAACCGTATTACTGCTCAGAGTGTTGGAAGACTTTTACTACACAGAGTCATCTCCAAGTACACCAGCGCCTTCACACAGGAGAGAAACTGTATCACTGCTTAGACTGTGGGAAGAGTTTTACTAGACAAAGTAATCTCCAAACACACCAGCGCATTCACACAGGAGAGAAACCGTATCACTGCTCAGAGTGTGGAAAGAGTTTTAGACATAGTAGTTCCCTGAAGAAACACCTTAGAAGGCATCCTTGACTTTAAAAATATATAATGAACTGTAAGGTGCCCAAGCAGTGGAAGAGAGGTTTGTCTTCTAAGAATGAATAGCAACTAGTCATCACCACAACAAGCTCTGCAGTGCTAAATGAGACAACAAGGGTGCTGATTGAAACATCCATCTGACCTGCACAGTGGTGAGTTGAGTTTTGCTGTTCTCAGTGAATAATAATCACCAAACAAAATAAGTTAACACAAGTGATGCAACACATTAAGTATTTTTATGAACTTAAAATATTCAAAGTTTATCCTATGGTTCCTTTAAGATTACAGATTTTGTTGATTTAGTGATTCTTGCCACTCTAAGAAACTCCTCAGCTACTATCAGGTGTACTTGGTGTGTTGAAACAGGAAAATCACCAAACTGTGCTGGATTGTCAACAGCATTTTTTCCAAGTTCCTCTTGGTATTTGAACAGCTTGGCGCACCTGGAGGCTTGAAGTAGAACTCTAACTACTAATTTTCTTTATGTCAGCTTACAGACACCAACATTGAGAGGCATGACAGTCCTGCTCAGCCTGGACCAAACCGGACCCCAGGGTGTAACATCTCCACCAAGAATGCCAGAACTACCCAAAAATGGTCACTGGAAAGTCCTGAGGAATGTATGACCTGTGCCATAAACTCTGTTGGATTTTTTGAACACAT
>CM067474.1:62545923-62564952 GCA_034552555.1 Semaprochilodus insignis
TAGAACTTAAATATATATTTATTATTCCCCTTTTAATAATTATTAAAATGTCTTTTTACATTCTTAAAGTTCTTGTGCATTTTGTAAGCTTTTGTCTGTTTTACAACAAAAAAAAACTTGTTTCTGATCTAAGCCTGAAGTATTTCTCTGCTTCTTGAACATAGTTATGTGTTTCACCATCCTCTGGAGTTGGCAAATTCTCAGCTGGATTCACCATGACACATCTCAGGGTGGCATCTTCCTGCTCTAAGAACCTATAATAATCTCTGGGCCCAGGCATAGTCAATGTATATTTGCCCTAGTTCAAGAGATTTCTGAGACTATGATGGGTAAGAATTGTCAACAGATAACCCATTGTGACAGATGATGCCTTATCGCATGTTAAATAAATTCCCACCATTGCTCTGTAACACAGCGGTAGCCCCAGTTCTACTTCTGAATAAGCAGTGGAATAATAAGAAATAGGGCTAATTTGGGCTAACAAAGTATGCGGATCCGGCACTTCTGCTGGAAAATCAGATACTACTCCATTCACCAAGCTCTCAAATCATGTACCAGGCGATAAGAGTCATCTGGCTTCTTCACAGGCAATGAGAAGCGTTAAAAGACATGTTAATCTGATGGCTCTGTGTTATCTTCAAAACATCTGCTTTCAAAAGTCCTTCAATTTGTGGTTCAATCCCTCGGATTGCCGCTTCTTTTAATGGATACTGGTTCTTCCAAGGAAGTTTGACTGCTGGTCTGAGCTCAACTTTCACTGGTTGGGCTGACTTCACAAGTCCAATATTGGTACTATAGTGAGACCATAAACATTCTGGAACTTGTGGCAGCATCTCCTCTCTCATAGAGTCTCAGTCCATCTTAGCACTGCAAATTGGCTCATGTGTCATCCGCACAGTTCGTGGCTGTCCTTGTCCTTGAGCAGTAATCATAATCTTAATTAATCGCTGATCCTCACTCCTCCAGATGGCAAGATTCTCTCTTACTGGTGCAAAAACAGCTTCTTCTGCTTCTGCCATCATGCTTCTGCTCATATTCCTCAGATACCAACAAAGTCACATGTGGGATAATAGATTTATCCCAGTACGAAAGGCATTGGTCTATACGGTCTATACAGTCTATACATTTGTCTATATGGTCCTCTTCGATTCTGGTACTGGATGTCGCAGGAAAAAACACTCTCGAAGACGAAGGACACTTACTTTCCGAATCTCCATCGCTGTCTCCACTCTCATTCTTCTCCGCTTTAACCAGGATCCGCCTGACTACAGGGTCATATCCAACCATGATCCCCTCCGGATCACTTTGATCATCATCATCATCATCTCCAAATTCCATCCTCCTGATCCTCAGTTCACCCTTAGTTTTCAGACTTGTCATTTCCTTCTTACTGATGGAATTTGGTCATCCTCATCTCTGATGTGATTGTGAGCCTCCTGATCGATCACTGGGAGCTAGGGAGGAATTTCCTTAAACTTCACCTCCTTCTCCTAGGGTGGGGGTTTCTTCACTGGGTCCATATGTGAGAAAAGTACATTAATTTCTGCCATTTGTTTTTCTATTTCTTTTGCATTTTTCCTATTTCTTCTGCACCTCTATCTCTCTTATCCTTTGCAGTTTTTATCATTTATATCCCCCATTTTCAAACAACTGGAGAATGCCAAGTTACACTTGTCTCTTTTCTTTACGTTTTTTGCCCTTTTTACCCTTCTTTTTATCCTTATCTTGTACCTGCATTATTTTAATTACATCTGGATTAAAAGTCCCCTCCACTGGCCACGGTTGGTCAATTTCAGGCCAGCGCTTATGCCATTTCTCTGATATCTTTGTGATGCCTTTAACTAAAAAAGTATTCTTCTGTATTTCATCTACAGGAGTAATTACTTTCGAAATTTTAATGCCCCTTTTCATCATTGTAATGGATCCCTTATGTTCCCTTACTGTAAATAACGTCTAATTACCAAGACTACTTAAAGATTATTTAGATTACTTCTCCCTCTCTTTTTTTCTTTTTTGAGTCACTATTTTACCACAGTAAAATAGTGAAAATGAAATGAATCTGCCAACTTTAAACAAATCAAAAACTTATTAATGTAACAGGAATTCACAACACTAAGTCCTAATAAATCATGCAGACAATAAAACTCACATTTGCAACCCTCAACAGGGTTTAAACCAAAAAGGTATATTCTGTTAATTATTTAACTGGTCAGTCTGTTGCCAAGCCTCTCATCTAAAGGACTACAGCATCTCCTTTCTCTGCTCACCAACTCTCACACACCATAAATGGATAAAGGAAGAAACTGTCAGGAATGTAGTATCTTATGAACCCAGTAAGTCCTTTAAACAAGCCAATAAGCAATTCAACATGATTTACACATGTTATCTGCCAAAACTTAGGTCATTTATATCTATAACAAATGTTTTCCTTCTCTAAACACGAAGTTATGATTTCATCATTAATAAAGAAATTCTTAGTTTACTTCACTTTAATAACATCCTAAATCTTCCAATAATATATTATCACCCACAGGCTATGTTTCTTAGTACTCTTTGTTCTTTCTCTTTTTCCTATCTCTCACTTACTTGGTATAAGTTTACCCATGCATATGCTCACTGATCTCTCCACTTCTCCTCAAAATCATAAAATGTCGTTCTTTGGGGGGTCATACAATTTAACCACTACAAAAACATCCTCTCGAAATAGATCTTATACAAAAATTAAGTCCTCTTATTTTTGGATTTTAACAAATACCAAAATGTCCTCTTAAAAAGGCTCATAGATTTGAATGGTTAAAAGACAAAATATCTTCTTATGAATGACTAAATCTGCTGTTCTCATCCACAACCATATATATGCCTATTCAATATACACATTTAGTAATTTCACAGACAGTGATTTCACACAAAGAACACACATGCATAGGGACGCTGAGACAGGCACCACACACACAAAGACCAGCTCTGCACACACACAGAGAACACACACACACACACACTGGGGTGGCAGTGGCAATCACCCTTCAAACCAGAGCCCACACATACATGTAGAGAGAATGATCACCCAACAAGCAAAGACACACAGCAAACTCAAAATACACAGCAAATTCAACATCATCCCAAAAACACAAACAACATTCAGTCCTAAATGCTCAAAGTCTACTTATTCATACTTTCCTATTAGCATGCTTTGTCCACTAAACCTTTCTCTCTTTTACTCTTATTCTCTTTTTTTCTTCATTGCTTTTTCTATTTTATTCCTCACTTTTATATTCTCATTTCTCATTTACTTCCCCATTATCTCTTCACTTTTTCCCTCTTATGTTCTTTTGTTACTCTTCACTGTTTTCTTCTCTTTTACTTTTCCTCTTTTTTCATCCGTCCAATGTCCCTGGGCCCCCGGCTTGGTGTAGGCTGGGTGTTTTGCACAACATATGGAAACATCTGGCGCTGATCTCATCTGTTCGGTGCTCTGAGGGAGAGGGAGAAAGGGGCCCATTTCCCTGGGCCTCTCAACTCCAGAAAGGAGCCTCTTTTCTAAACATTCCATAGAAGGAAAAACCATATGCAGAAGCCCAGATATCACACTACTAAAGAAGAACCTTATAGGGGCTTAAGAGAGGAGTGGCCAGCTGCTTACCAGACCAGGCCAGCAGTTCATGTGGGTGGAGCTGCTGCTGCTAATAATAATAATAATAATAATAATAATGATTATTATAGAGCACATTTGATACGGTTGGCAACTCAAATTGCTTTAGAGACAGTAAGGGGAAGGAATTTTACTACTACTACTACACACACACACACACACACACACACATTTAAAAAAAATGTATATATATATCCACAGTTTAGAACCCTAATAACTGAAAGAGTCTTTGTATGTTTCCTGTATTTTACGGAAGGTATTTGCAGAAGGCCAACACCTGTAGATCTAAGATCATGAGCTGGAACATAAACAGAGAGACGTTCTGTGATGTAAGCAGGTTCTAAATAATTTAGAGCCTTACAGACCAGCAGCAGAACTTCAAAGTCTATTCTAATACCTACAGGAAGCCAGCACAGCTCTTTCAGAACAGGAGTGATATGAGCTCTGTGTTTAGGGTCTGTTAGGATCTGAGCTCAGACTCTAAGATCACTCCCAGGTTTCCTACGTCAGGTTTTTATATTAGTAGCTAAAAAACAAAGTTTATCATAAAGCATTGTTCTCTGAGTGTACATACAGTGAATCAATGTTTATGTTGTCTTCATTTAATTGTAGAAAGTACTGTGACATCCACTGAGAAATGTGTGACACACGGTTTCTAATTCTTTCTACCGAGTCTAGATTATCATGTGAATCCATGAATAATGTGAAAACAGCTGGCTAAGTGGGCAAAATGATGCCCAAAGCCCAATTTGTCCCTGTTACCCCATTTGAAGAACAGATTTGAACCATATCACGGCCCTTAGTAAGTTTCCTGAAGTCACTTCGTCAGATAATTACTGTGTCACGGCCCTTAGTAAGTTTCCTGAAGTCAGTGAACATAATACAGGTCAGAGAAATGTCAGTCACAGCAGACAGCTTGATGACTCTGTTAAAAGCATCAGAAACTAGAAACTCAGCTCGATATGAGACAGACATCACAGTTTCCAAACTGAATGAAAGCGTCCTACATTACTGGCTGAAGTGGTTCATTGTTCATGTTGGCACACCAGTGATACACCAGTGAACAGAAACTATTTTTACATGTGCAATCCACTCCCACTGATGGAGAAAGGTCAGCACTAACACCCAATGACTCTTCACTCTAGAGCCAAAACAACCAGCCCCACAGTGAAAATGTCCTGAAAGAGCTGCACTTATTGGATAAGAGATATGATTATGTTCTATCATATTAGCTGCAGGAGACACCAAAACTACAAGAGAAATCTACCCTGTCCTCCATCTCCACAGGTTACTAAGTTAGCTCTTCTCAATTTTAGATCTCTCACAACAAGTCTCATTTAATTAGGGGGTTTAATGTGACTTCGTCAGATAATTACTGTGTATTCTTTGAAATGTGAACCTGACTAAACATCACAACTGTGCTTTAAGAAAATATTTATAAATGACAGCAGAGCTACACTTTACTCAGCAATATGTGCTCTGCACCATGCAAACCATCTTACTCTGTTTATGCTCTGCTTCAGCTCCACATTAGAACATATGGTTATATAAAACATACAAGGCAAGATAATCCTTTCTCTCCAGTATTAGCCACAATACTAGTGGCAAAGGTGACCCCTAACCAATCTGAATTGCAACCCCCTTTACCCAAACTGAACAGCAAACTCCTCCTTACCCAAATTGTATAACAACCCCCCTTTACCCAAACTGCACTGCGAACAGCCTATTATCCAAAAATAACAGCAAATCCCCCTTTAAACTAAATGCTCCCCCCTTATCCAAACTGTACAGCCCTGTTCTTCTCTTCTCTGAAACGTTTTGAAAGTACAATACTGAATTTCCAAAGTGAGAGGACTGATCAGCAGTAAAGCAGAACCAGACCTGAAGCAACACAATGAAACCCCACAAACAGAATCAGGAGCTCAGCGTTAATATACTGGAGTATTAGCCAAAGTATTAGCGCTTAGAAACATTAGCCTCCTCAGCTCAGCTCAGTCTGGATCAAGAGTGCTTCTGTTAGCGCACACATTTCGCATATTTTACTTCTTACTTTTAGAGAGAGAACATTTCTCCTCCTGTTTCAGTAAAAACAGAGTAAACAAAAAACAACTCTTTACCTCCAGCAGATCAGCTCCTGTCTCTCTCTCTCTAATACCGCAGAACTGTTCTTTTCTTCTTTCCTGTTTCGTTGTCTTTGGAGGACCACGGTGTTTCTGGGGCCGTTATTTTTGGAATCCCACCCATACTCAAACAAATCCCGCCTCCTGGACTATGATTGGCTGTTTAACCAATCAGAGGATCTACAGCGGTTAGAAACAGAAGATCTAACACGAAAGTTTAGATAGATTGATAGATCACTTTATTAATCCCAGAGGGAATGTCATGCACTGCAGCAGCCCAAGTACAGTAAAGAACAATAATACAATAATAGAATGTGTACATAAAGAAAGAGAAGAAGAAAAAGAAGTACCCTAATAATAATAATAATAAGCACCACTGTAAAACTGTTATAGAAGTCTAATGTTATGAAAGTCTGAACTTTTATCCCAGTTCAGCACAGCGGGACACTTTACCTCTCTACTGCTTTCAGAAGCACGACTATTTCTGTTTAATCCAGCACTTACACCTAAAATGTCTGGAGTAAAACGTGACTTTAGGTTTAAACTCCCCATCAGTTCAGATACAGATTCACACTGAGTCACTAATACCCATTAATCCACTGCAGCAGTTAAGAATTTAACAATAAACAACAAAACGAGGATGATGGGAATACATCCAGTAAATAAATGACAATATTAACAACTACATAATACATACATAACATGGTCACAGATTTCAATAGTTTAATCATGTAATTCTAACAGTGCTTATTAGTTAATAATGTAATGAGGGCAATATTGAAATATTTGTACTCCTACAGAAAATAAGCATGATGTATATTGTATTATATTATATTACACTGTTTTCTGTAAATTTGTTAGTGTGTAAATTATATTTAGTTCAAAACATCATTTGTATCTAATGTGCTAAATTAAATCCTTGTTTCTAACACACACTGTGAAATAAACAGATTCTGTGAACTGGCAAAGTAATAATGAAAACCATCAAACTTAAGAGTATACAGATGTATATTATTTATTAATAATTTTATTCATTAAGAACAATACATTAATTTTGTAACTGATTAAATACTTTCCATCATTAACTGTGTATATTTTCTCAGTTTCTGTGTAAATAGCTTGACTGTAAATGTGTCTCTCTTAAATGCAGTTCAAAAAGCAGCCACACGAGGGTGGAGCAACTCCATCTATTAAACTATCATATAATATCAAACAGACATGTTCCTCATTTCTTTAACAGCCTGGTGGGGAGACATTCAGTCCAGATACACTCCTACTCTTTTAGAGGGGGAGGGGTGATCAAGTAGGACAGTTTTCTGATCGTTGTGTCTGACAGAATATCTGCTATTATAGCAGTTCAAACTCCAGGACTTACTATTGCATCCAAATCCACACTAAGTACTTTGTCCATACTGATATACCAGTATCCCATCCGCTCCATTGAACCTCCCAGTAACAGCGTCCAGTGAGAGTTTTCACTCTCAAAACCCGAGCACCAATTATCACATCTGTCCCAATGATCTGGATGTGACTGTTTTCATCCTAACACTTTACCTTCCTGTTCCTCTCAGAGAGTGATATGTATCTGTTCAAGGTGTTTTGGTCCAGAGCGAGATCAACAGCATTTGGATACACAAACAGATTAAACAGTGTGTGTGTTCAGGTTTAGGGCATAACAATGTAAATCATTACATTTTAAGGTCAGGGTGAAGTTAGGGCTAGCTTAGTAGTAGTTAATCTCTATAAAATAAATGGAAGTCCATGTAATGACTCCAATATTCACAGAAACATACAACTGTCTGTGTCTTAGATTTCCTCAGTCCTGGTTTCATCCTGGTTTTCCCTCTATGATGTACAAACAGTTGCACTTTACTGAAGGATAGCGTTCTCACTTCTCCATAACTAATGGGATGGGGATAGGACAGTTTTAAGCGATGTAGGGATGGGGATGGGATAGTAATATAGCATGTGCTGATGGGAAGGCAAAGCTGTAGAAGGATGTGGGATGGGGTCGAGGTAGGGATGTACAGTCTGTGTATAGATACAGTAACTCACTGTATGTTCTCCAGTCCGCAGGGTAGATCATTCAGTAGATCAAATAACACTCCAAACCCTCCAGGGTGATTATAGGTATAATACAGTACTCTCAGTTCGGATTGATTTTAGAGCTGAAGCGAGAGAAGAACAGTCTTCAGCTATGACCATAAACAAGACGACCTGCAGAAAGAAAGAAAAAGTGGAACTTAATGAATTATTTCTAGTTGAAATAAGACAATTCTGGAGCGCTTAGGATGGGTTATATAAAAATGAAAAACTAAATTAATTAAATATAACTGTTCACTCGGTTCACGATACCTCATACCTTCTTAGTTTAGTTCTTCCCCAGTCAGGAATTAATGCACTAATATTTCACCTGAGTATCTCTAATTTGCATTGTGAACTTTTCAGGCTATCAGAAAACAGCTTCACTCCAAATCCTGCAGGTCACTGTTACTGACCAGGTCCAGCTCTTTCAGAGAGGGGTTTACTGATTGTAGAACAACGGTAAGGGCTTCAACTGACTCCTTAATGAGATTACAGCCAGCAAATCTGCATAAAAATAATAAATGCACTTTCTTAACAACCAGCAAGCAATTTATACCACCATGGAAATATGATTCATTTGTTCAAAGTTTTAAAATGTATTTGCAAAATGTGTTAATAAGGCCCTAGATAAGGTGTTAGCCATTAATTACAAAAGCACATCTTCCTATCTACTGGTACTTAGATAGATAGATAGATAGATAGATAGATAGATAGATAGATAGATAGATAGATAGATACTTTATTGATCCAGATGGAAATTTAGCAATTTACTTGATGACGTCCATCATACCATTTATCCAAACTAGTTCTCCTGGAAGAAAAACAGCCCCACAACATCACATTTTTTGTGTTGCACCACTTCAATTATTCATTAGGCCATTGTGAAAATTGCACTTTGAGTTCTTCTGAAAAGTTTCACACCCTTGGCTGAATTTGTGAGGTCATGCAAACACATTTCTTTTATTGAGGAATAGTTTTCTGATTTTCAACATCACAGAATTAATCTGTGTTTTATTAATTACAATAATTACAATAATAACTGGAACAATGACAAGAGTATAATGTGTCCATGTACACTGGATGTAAAGTTTATATTATGTGCCGTTAATATTATGTAAAGTGAGATCACTGTGATGGTTATGTATCTGAACCTTTGTCCTGTTTTACCTTTTACAGTGACAATAGAACAACAGACAATAGAAAAGTGAAACAGTTGGCATTTTCATACAGCAAAGCCCAAGTAGCAATACACAGTAATCACCAAGACTGGTGAAATATCCATCAACACTGATATCCAACGAGACTATAAAGCACTAAATAAAGCACAATAACAATTACACCTTAAAAATCACACTCTGATTCTGAGCTCAGGTAGACATGATTAGGAAGAAATTCTGATTAGGTTCCCTGGCAGCAATACCCAAATCTCCAGTTGTGGGAAGGCATGCTTCCATTATCATTGATGGTTCAATGAATGACGGAAACAGCCAAAAGCGCATTGGGCAGCCCTTTAACGTGCTGCAGCATGCACATTCTACAAACCTGTTTATATTTACATTCATTATGGTTTTGTTGCCTAGTCCTATTGGCTGTACATACTGTATATATGTTATACATATACATGATTGGTATGATGATGACAGAGTCCTTACGAACAAATCCTGAATAATACCGTTGGTGCATTTTGTTAACAGATTGTGGTGCCTTCTGAGTATTTTTCCTGTTCATGAGTGAATTTGGAGAAAGTTCACCTGAGTATCTCCAGTTTTACACCATGAACTCTTCAGTTCAGCAGAGAGCACATCTGCTTCTGAATCCAGTCCAGCTAATTCAGGGAGGAGTTTATTGATTGTAGCACTGAACAAAGATTTAAGCAAGCTTTCCCCCAAAGGTTTACAGAGACATAGTATATCATGTGGAACAAACAATAATTATAGATTGAATAGAGCATTATTATAATTCTGGGGTGCTTCGAATGGGTTATATAAAACATAAAATAAATGAAATATAATTGTTTACTTGGTTTACAGGATACGTCATACCTTCTTAGTTTAGGTTCTTCCCCAATCAGGAATGAATGCACTAAAAGTTTATCTGAGTATCTCCAGTTTGCAGTGTGAACTTTTCAGGCCACCAGAAAGCAGCTTCACTCCTGAATCCTGTAGGTCATTGTTACTGAGGTCGAGCTCTTTGAGAGAGGGGTTTACTGATTGTAGAATAGAGAGTTGAGGGTAGATTGTAGAGTTGAGGGCTTCGACTGACTCCTTACTGAGATTACAGGCAGTTGATCTGCTAAAAAATAATAAATGCACTTTTTAACAACCAGCATGCATTTTACTATGCCCTGGAAAAATTTAATATTTGTTAAAAATTTAAAGTTTTAATGTTTTAATAATATTTGCAAGATGTGTTAATAAGGCCCTAGATAAGGTGATAGGCATTAATACAGTTCATTAAGCATAAAATATTTATTAATAATAATAATAATAATAATAATAATAAATCAGGGCAACAGTCTGACAAGACAAAATAGTCTCAAAAATAAACAAGCTGGATAATTACCACCCAGAAGTACTAAGGTTAAGCAATTTCTCCAATTACATCTGTTGAGACAACTCTACTCTGTTATCTGCAAGTGATCAGATTTGTGTATCCAGACATCACTAAACTACAAGTGAAAAGTAGTAAAGTATACCATATGGAATTACCAGGGTTTCTACATTGATTACTAATGAACTGTGGTCTGATCATTATCTAAGGTACATTTATAGACATTCAAATTTTAACTTAACTAACACACAAATAATTGTACTCACATGATTTATTGAGCACATTGAGTAACACACTGCACAGTACAGTAAGTGATAGTAGATGTAGTACTGACTTCTTCACATGGTTCACCTGCGCATCACCTTTTAAATAAAGGCAGCACACAAAGCCTGTTTACTGACCTGTTCTTCTTAAAAAAGGTTATTGTGAAGCATGTACAACTTTCAGAAGATCTCATAAGATGCATTAATGAGACCCATGGAGTTGAATAAAATACTACAAAAGCACTGCTGAAGACCTGTGTGTACATCAATCCACACTTAGACAAACTGTCTACAAATGCAGAAAATTGACTGTTGCTGCTCTCCCTAGGAGTGGACGTTACGTTAAGATCACTCCAGGTGCACATTGGGTTCCTGAAAAAGGTGAGACAGAATGAGAAAAGTTAAAGGGGTAATGGGTTTAATGATGCTAAAGATATATACAGGTTATCAAATTCAGTCTTTCATCTGTTTTTTGCCTGCACTTTGGATATTACTCAATGTGTTCAATAAGACATAAAAAGTACAACTGATGTGTCTTATCATTTTAGTTAGATTGTGTTTGTATATATGACTTGAACAACAATCAGACCACATTTTATTACAATACAATGAAAAAGATAAGGTTACAAAATTTAAAAATCCAGGTAAATTCTAAATGGCTACCTTACTTTTTTCTTGCAAATGTATCTGGATGGGTTACTGTGGTAATGATATAGGCATCAGTAACTACACAGCTATGCTGGTGATTTTGAGTGGATATCCAACAAACAATTTCTCTGTCAAGTTGTGGTTCACAGACTACTGTTCACTTCCATACCCTAAGAGTAGAAATGACCTGGCATGAACATGAATATGAGACACTCCTCTTAAATTCCAGCACTTCTGTCATTCTGGATTTGATGTCTGCGTTGGTTGTGTCGTGGAAATTTCCCCCTCCTGAACAAGATATATATACTACCTAGATAGCTACTTATGTGTGTGTGTAAAATGCCCTGAGTCCCAGCCCCGTTGCTTGCCAACAGCAAGAAGCTACCCCCAAGTTTGGGAGATGCAAGGTCACCAATGTGCGGGTGAAAACAAGAGAAAATATGGTTATCTGGAGACTGTGAGGCAAGCCTGTGTATCAGTATGTCACAAGGCCCCAGAAGGTCGAAAAACAGAACAACATGAGTTGTACAGAACACTTAATCACATATAGAGAGCACATTGACCAATGATTTGCAAAAACTGCTTAATTATGCACAGCTTAGCAATAACACTGAGAACTACTTCTACCATAATAACTTGAGTTTGAATCATAGGCAGTAGGGAGATTAAGATGAACACAAATGCCCATTTCAGCCTCTAAGCCAGAAAGCAGCTCTAGTCAGCAACCACCATCATAGAAGTCAAAAAAGTCATAGTAATACCACTTTACCACCACTGAACATTGCTGCAGTCAGTGTGTTGAATGCTGTTGAGCACATGGTGAAGCATATGGTAACAATGGGGGTTGGGGTGTCACAATACAGGGGCTGAGGTCGGGACATGGTGAAGTACCTGTGAATGTGCAGGGGTGATTTAGAGGCATGTGGGAATGAGGATGGGATAGTGTTGAAGCACCCGATGATGAGAAAGTGGTGATGTTGTTGAAACACATGGGGATGAGGACTGGATGTTGTTGCAGCACATGTAGTGGGAGTAGAGTTGACACACATGGAAATGGGATGGGAAAATGTTTAAACACTGGAGGATGGGGATAGAACAATGTTAAAGGATGTAGGGATGGTGATGGGATAATAATATAGCATGTGCTGATGGGAAGGGGATGCTGAAGAAGCACGTGGGATGGGGTAGAGGTAGGTAACACTGATATCCAATAGAACAAAATAAAAGCACAATAACAATTACACCTTAAAAATCTCACTCTAATTCTGAGCTCCCGTAGACATGAAAAATTCTGAGTAGGTTCTCTGGTAGCAGTCCCCAAAGGTTGTGGATATGTAGCCTTCCATCAGCATTGATGGCAGCCAAAAACATAGTATGTTGTTACAATATGCAAATTCTACGAATATTTTTATATTTATATTCATATTTGTTTTTGCTGCTTAGTCCTCTTGGCTGTACATGTTGTATATATGTTGTACATATACATATACATGATTGGTATGATGATGATAAAGAGTCCTGAAACCAATAAATCCTAAATAATACCTTTGGTGCATTTTGTTAACAGATTGTGGTGCCATCTCAACATTTTTCCTGTTCAGGAATGAATTTGGAGAAAGTTCACTTGAGTATCTCCAGTTTACACCATGACCTCTTCAGTTCAGCAGAGAGCACATCCACTTCTGAATCCTGCAGATCATTGTTACTGAGGTCCAGCTCATTCAGGGAGGGGTTTATTTATTGTAGGACTGAACCAAGATTTTAGCAAGCTTCCCCCGCCAAGGTTTACAGCGACATAATCTGAGTAGGATATATTATAAAAGTTATAAAAAGTTATATTAAAAATAACTGTTTACTTGGTTTACAGGCTACCTTACACATTCTTAGTTTAGAGTCACCCCAAATCAGGAATGAATTCATTAAAGGTTCAGTTGAGTATCTCCAATTTGCAGTGTAAACATTTTTAAGGCAATCAGAGAACAGCTGCACTCCTGAATCCTGCAGGTCATTTTTACTGATGTCCATCCCTTTCAGAGAGGGGTCTACGGTTTATTGATTGAAGAACAGAGTTGAGGGTTCGACTGACTTCTTACTAAGATTACAGCCAACAAATCTGCATAAAAATAATAAATGCACCTGCTTTGCATTGTTACAGCAGAATAGCAGCAGAACAGATACAGAACAAGAGGTAGACAAAAGTGCAAGTTACAGAATAAGAAATTACAGAAAATGAAAAAAATCTCTTTCGTTAGGTAAAAAATACAATAAGAAACTGTACAAATGTATATGTTATTGCACAGTTATTTTGAGATATTGCACAGATATTTTGAAGATTTGAAGCTATGATCTCTTATACCAGCTACACAAATACTGATAATCTTGGCAGTCACCTAAATACTGATGGTATAGGGAGTCAGAGTGCATGAATTAAGTTATGTTGGCAGTCAGTACAGGATGTATACATGTGATGAGGTGCAGCAGCAAATATTGCCCAATAATGAAGTTACATTGAATATATAGATAAAATATGTCCATATAGTGTCTACAGTAGTGAGTGTCTGATGCTTTGTTTGGGGAGGTGCCGGTTGTAGAGCCTAACAGCAGTAGGGAGAAAAGAGCTGCGGTATCTGCCCTTACCACACCACAGGTGGAGGAGCCTGTCACTGAAGGTGCTGGTCAGTGAAACAACTGTCTCTTGTAGTGGGTGAGAGGTGTTCTCCATTATAGATGCCAGCTTGGCCAACATCCTCCTCTCCCCATCTACCTCCACTGGGTCCAACGCACAGGCTCTGGCCTTTCTTATACAGAGCGTGTGTGTTGTCTGACCAGTCCAGTTTACTGTTCAGATGAACACCCAGGTACTTGTATGTTTTGACGATCTCAATGTCCCTTCCCTGGATGTTCACCGGAGTGGGTGAAGAGAACTTAGTCCTGCAGAAGTACACCATCAGCTCTCATGGGTTTTGCCCGTGTTGATGTGGAGGAAGTTCTGGTGTCAGAACTTTCTGTACTCCCTTTCATCACCATCTAAGAGGTAGCCAACAATGGTGGAGTCATCAAAGAATTTCTGTAGATGGCAGGTTGTGGTGTTGTGGGTGAAGTCTGCAGCGTAGAGTGTGAAGAGGGAGTATTATGTCTGACCCACATCCTTAAGTCTCACATACTGTGGCCTGTTTGTGACATAGTCCATAATCCAGGTGATGAGATGGTGGCCCACCCCTACACTGTTATTTGAAAGTGATCAGATCAGGTCTGTGTGTCCAGACATCGTGAATCCACAAGTGCAAGAAAAATTAAGTGAACCGTATGGTATTACCAGGGTTTCTACATTGATTACTAATGAACTGTGGTCTGAGGTACACTATCTAAGGTACATTTATAGACATTCACAATTTAACTCAACTAACACACAAATAATTGTACTCACATGATTTATTGAGCACATTGAGTAACACACTGCACAGTACAGTAAGTGGCAGTAGTTGTAGTACTGACTTCTTCAAGGACTAATTGTTTTAATCAAGGAGATGAGATTGGAAGTGTGGGTTTCAGAGGCACATCACCTTTTAAACAAAAGCAGCACACAAAGCCTGTTTACTGACCTGTTCTTCTTAAAAAAGGTTAGTGTGAACCATGAACAACTTTCAGAAGATCTCTGAAGATGCATTATGGAGACCCATGGAGTTTAATAAAATACTACAAAAGCACTGCTGAAGACCTGTGTGTACATCAATCCACTTTTAGATAAACTGTCTAAAAATGGAAAAAATTCAACACTGTTGCTGCTTTCCCTAGGAGTGGACGTTCTGTTAAGATCACTCCAGGAGCACATTGAGTTCCTGAAAAAGGTGAGAAATAATGAGAAAGGTTAACAGAAGACAACCTACAACATCTGCAAACTGCAAAACCTCATGTGCTGATCATTTCTCCACTATTAAAAAACCACTGAACTAAAGAGAACATCATGGTTTAGAGCTGCTTTTCTGCCTCAGGGTCTTGATATTTTGTAAATCATTAAGAGAACAACGTTTTCAAAGGAGGACCAAACCATTTTACAGGAGAAACTTGCTGGGTTTTTTTTTGTTTGCCTGCACTGTGGATATTACTCAACATGCTCAAACTGATGTGTGTTATCAATTTAGTTAGATTGTGTTTGTATATAATTATGACTTGAACAACAATTAGACCACATTTTATTACAATACAATGAAAAAGATTAGGTAACTAAACCTGCCCCATGTGGGAGAGTTTAAGAATCTCAGGGTCTTGCTCACAAGTGATGGGAAGAGGGAGCATGCATGATTTTGGCCACATGGTATAGCCGCCAGCAGTAACATGGTTGCTGTACCTGGTTGTAAAGGTGAAAAGGGAGTTTACATCCATATACTAAATTGTAAATGGCTCACTTACGTTTTTTCTTGCACATGTATCTGCATGGGTTACTGTGGGAATGATATAGGCATCAGTAACTACACAGCTATGCTGGTGACTTTGAGTGGATGTCCTTGTCCAACAAACAATTCCTCTGTCAATATGCGGTACACTTCCATACCCTAAGAGTAGAAATGCTCTTGCATGAACATGAATTTGAGACACTCTTCTTAAATCTCAGCATTTCTGTCATTCTGGATTTGAAGTCTGCATTCTTTGGCACTGTGCAAGTGATGCAAAAGACACTTTGAACTGTTTTTTTTTACTGAACAAGGATTAAAAAAGTAATATACATTTCTGAGAGATGTGGAGTACTCTTCATAGCAGTGCAAGGATAAAATATTTAGAAAGTGGAATAATAATGAAATTGGTAAAGAGTAATGTAGATGTATATAGAAACACATAAAGACAGCATACAAAGTTCATACATAAAGCACTACACCAGGGTGTTTCATAACACAGTATCATAGAACAATCACCACTCCAACATTTGAGAGGAAACAAGAAAAAAGCTAATCATTACATTCACTCTTGCCTTTGGGTAATGACTGAGAAGCTTGGCCATAGCGTCAGTCCTTTTGATGCATCAAGAAGAATAAGTACACCTAAATCCAAAAAGTTTTTTGTGTCTGGACAAGCCAAGGCTGAGTTTGTTATGGGATCAGAAGACATTAATAGATGCCCATCTACCACTCTGAAGACAATGATCAGGGGTTCCCTAATTCTCAACCCACAGAGATACATGAGGTGTTGTGACTTATAGGGGAAGAAGTGGGACGTGCCCCTGCCTCTATTCACATTTGGTCCTCATGGTTGTTTAGTCTGTTTTCCATATGGTTGGTGACTTGGGTGACATTACACCTCTCCCCCTTTCACAGGTCTGTCCTCTAAGAGCTGCACACAAGGTTCATTTTATGTCCTTCTCATGTCACATCAAAAGCAATGTAAATGTTTCAGGCTTACCTTCACATAACATGATTTAACACACAACCAACACAAAACACTGCACAGGGTGCTATAAATGTCCGGTTAAGGGTACCTTGTGATACCATTTTAGAAAATGTCTTTCTGGTGATGCGTTGTGTTCCTAATAAGCTTCTGTGTGTATGTTTTCAAAAAATCCAACAGAGTTTATGGCACAGGCCATACATTCCTCAGGACTTTCCTTTGACTCTTTTTATGTAGTTCTGGCATTCTTAGTGGAGGTATGGTACACCCTGGGGTCCGGTTTGGTCCAGGCTGAGCAGGACGGTCACGTCTCTCAATGTAGGTGTCTGTGAGCTGACATAAAGAAAATTAGCAGGTGTGCCAAGCTGTTCAATGACCTTACGTTAGAGGAACTTGGAAAAAATGCTGTTGACTGAAATTGGGTGTATTAGAGTAGAAAGAACCTCTAAATTGTTCTGTAATCTGTCCCTGCAGGATTGGAATTCCACACCCATATGCAAGCCTTTACCCATCATGTGAATGGCTTCATTAAACTGGGCAGAAAATAACTACATTCTACCTATAATTCAATATCAATACAGAAATATCCATACATAAAATAAGCACATAGTGAGTGCTTTTTAATTATTTTTTGGTAATCTTAAAGAAGACCCAAGATTTGACTTTATTTAAAATTAAGTTTATAAAAATACCACACTCTGAGCAGTGACAGGTTTCTTACCTGTGTGAATGCGCTGGTGTTTTTGAAGAGTACTGTGGCGAATAAAACTCTTTCCACACTCTGAGCAGTGATGCAGTTTCTCTCCTGTGTGAATGCGCTGGTGTTTTTGGAGATCACGCTGTGTAGTACAACTCTTACCACACTCTGAGCAGTGATACGGTTTCTCTCCTGTGTGAAGGCGCTGGTGTATTTGGAGACTATTGTGGTGAGTAAAACTCTTCCCACACTCTGAGCAGTGATACGGTTTCTCTCCTGTGTGAAGGCGCTGGTGTACTTGGAGACTATTGTGGTGAGTAAAACTCTTCCCACACTCTGAGCAGTGATACGGTTTCTCTCCTGTGTGAAGGCGCTGGTGTACTTGGAGACTATTGTGGTGAGTAAAACTCTTCCCACACTCTGAGCAGTGATACGGTTTCTCTCCTGTGTGAAGGCGCTGGTGTACTTGGAGACTATTGTGGTGAGTAAAACTCTTCCCACACTCTGAGCAGTGATACGGTTTCTCTCCTGTGTGAAGGCGCTGGTGTACTTGGAGACTATTGTGGTGAGTAAAACTCTTCCCACACTCTGAGCAGTGATACGGTTTCTCTCCTGTGTGAAGGCGCTGGTGTATTTGGAGACTATTGTGGTGAGTAAAAGTCTTCCCACACTCTGAGCAGTGATACGGTTTCTCTCCTGTGTGAAGGCGCTGGTGTATTTGGAGACTATTGTGGTGAGTAAAACTCTTCCCACACTCTGAGCAGTAATACGGTTTCTCTCCTGTGTGAATGCGCTGGTGTGTTTGGAGATTACTCTGTTGAGTAAAACTCTTCCCACACTCTGAGCAGTAATACGGTTTCTCTCCTGTGTGAATGCGCTGGTGTATTTGGAGACTATTGTGGTGAGTAAAAGTCTTCCCACACTCTGAGCAGTGATACAGTCTCTCTCTTGTGTGAAGGTGCTGGTGTATTTGGAGACTATTGTGGTGAGTAAAAGTCTTCCCACACTCTGAGCAGTGATACGGTTTCTCTCCTGTGTGAAGGCGCTGGTGTATTTGGAGACTATTGTTGTAAGTAAATCTCTTCCCACACTCTGAGCAGTGATACGGTTTTTCTCCTGTGTGAATGCGCTGGTGTCTGTGGAGATGACTCTGTGTAGTAAAACTCTTCCCACACTCTGAACAGTGATACGGTTTCTCTCCTGTGTGAATGTGCTGGTGTCTGTGGACCTCACGCTGTGTAGTAAAACTCTTTCCACACTCTGAGCAGTGATACAGTTTCTCTCCTGTGTGAATGCGCTGGTGTACTTGTAGATGACTCTGTGTAGTNTCCCACACTCTGAGCAGTGATACGGTTTCTCTCCTGTGTGAATGCGCTGGTGTCTATGGAGATTACTCTGTGTAGTAAAACTCTTTCCACAGTCTGAGCACCGATGAGTTTTTTCTTTGACTGCAGTCTTTTGTGTTTGTCTGCGAGGTGTCTTCATGTTGAGGGCAAAAGTTTCTTGATGGGTTTGTGGATGAAATTTAGAATTACGCAGTAAAGTGGACACTACGAGCAGGAGAGGACTTGCATGAAGAGATCATTCTGGAAGTAAAAAAAGACAAAACAATCTTTGATAAATACACAAATACACTGA
>CM067474.1:62565452-62598638 GCA_034552555.1 Semaprochilodus insignis
TTTATCAAGTACAATACTGACTTTCCAAAGTGAGAGGAGTTATCAGCAGTAAAGCAGAACAGGAGCTGAACCAACACAACAGAAAGAAATTAACCCACACAAACAGAATCAGGAGCTCAATGTTAATATACTGGAGTATTAGCCAAAGTATTAGCGCTTAGAAACACACACAGCAAAGTACAAATAAATCAGAGTGGTTCTTAAATGTGTCTGGATAGATTTTACTAGATCTAGTAGTGTACAGTAGTCAGACACAACCCTAACCTGAAATCACAGAGCTAAGTGCTAACATTAGCCTCCTCATCTCAGTCTGGATGAAGGCTGCTTCTGTTAGTGCACACATTTATTTTACTTCTTACTTTTACCTTCAACTGGTTTTATCATGTCTACAAAGTCCACAACTAACTCACGCATAGAACCCCTTGGAGTTGGAATGTGATTAGGAGGAACCATAATCAATCTGTTCAAACAAGGATGGTGCCCAAAAACCATAGCGTAATTTTGTCTTCCAAGTTCACTTCATGAGTGACCAGAAAAACTTTACCCACTTTATCTGCTCCTGTAACTGCTTTTGCAACTTCATCAACCACTTTATTCCCTTGCATGACCTTCGACACATCCATTTTATGTTTATAAATATTCTGGAACTTGTGGCAGCATCTCCTCTCTCATAGAGTCTCAGTCCATCTTAGCACTGCAAATTTACTCATGTGTCATCTGCACAGTTTGTGGCTGTCCTTGTCCTTGAGCAGTAATCATAATCTTAATTAATCGCTGATCCTCACTCCTCCAGATGGCAAGATTCTCTCTTACTGGTGCAAAAACAGCTTCTTCTACTTCTGCCATCATTTCTCCTATATGCTTCTGTTCATATTCCTCAGATACCAACAAAATCACGTGGCACACAATATCAAACTCTTTATGGAAATACTCATCTCTGTGTATCTTGATAGCTGCTCCTTGTGGTCCCAAAATTATGCAGCACAAATGAAGTTAAACTTGCTTTGGTTGATGACTCAACCATTTCTGCCAAATTCTACCAGTTTCATTGGGCAGCATTTTTAAAATACTTGAGTGTGCAGTGAAATGGATACCCCGGGAGCTTTGCGTCAGGCAGGTTTGCTACAATAAATGTCTCCAACAACTTGGCTGGTTCCAAAAAATCTGTACCAAGATTTCCATTCCAAAATCCTGAATAAGCTTCAGTCTCCGTTGTCATCAATAATTGGTGAACATTATCATTTGGCACTTCCACCAAATTGTCCGGTGTACACTTTATTGTAGAGTTCAATCTACACAAAGCATCTCCTCCTAAACGTGCAATAGGTGTATGGTGTATGTTCTGATACCAGTATGGGTATTGTAGTCTTCAGATTTTTAAAGCAGAGCTCAATTGGTTCCCCAAAGGGAATCAGCTGTATTACTCCTTCAAACCCGATAGTCCGAATCTATTGACCAGACATGGGGAGATGTATAGCATCTTCAGGTCCAATACAGCCCCTTCTGTATTTTGGTTCGCAAAATTGACTTCTCCATTTGATTCAAGTCCGGCTCATTTCCTGTGACATTTCTCCACACTTGGTGGTCTCTCAACACATAGGCCTTCAGGTTTTCTTCCTGTCCCAGTGGCTCAATAAGAATATTATCAGGATGTACACTTGTCGGAAATGTATCTCTCCACACTCAACCTCTATTTGCAGAAAACTCTGGATCATTCACAACAGTCCCCACATATCGATCAAGTCCAGCTTTCTGTAAAATCTCTTCCATAACTAGAACCCCAAGGAGGTTAGCCAAAAGTCTCTTAATATCTCCTATGGCAGGCTGCATTCCCACCATAATCTCTTCCAACTTTGAAATCCAAGGATGGGCTTTTTGAGCTAGTAGATTTAGCCAAGTATGAAAGGCATCGGTCTATACTGCTTAAAACATCTCTTAAAGCCCTCTGTCTGTCCTCTTCAATTCTGGTACTGGATGTCGCAGGAAAAGGCCCTCTCGAAGACAAAGGACCCTTACTCTCCAAATCTCCATCGCTGTCTCCACTCTCATTCTCATTCATCTCCTCTCTTTTCCGTTTTAACCAGGATCCGTCTGAGTGCAGGGTTATATCCACCCATGAGCTCCTCCGGATCATCATCATCTCCAAATTCCATCCTCCTTATCCTTAGTTCACCCTTAGTTTCCAGACTTATTGCTTCCTTCTTACTGATGGAACTTGGTCATCCTCATCTCTGATGTGATTGTGAGCCTCCTGATTGATCACTGGGAGCTGGGGACAAATTTCCTTAAACTTCACCTCCTTCTCCTAAGGTGGGGGTTTCCTCACTGGGTCCATATGTGAGAGAGGCACATTAATTTCTGCTATTTGTTTTTCTATTTCTTTTGCATTTTTTCGTATTTCTTCTGCACCTCTTTCTCTCTCATGCTTTGCAGTTTTAATCTGTTTCTGTCCCTCATTTTCAAACAACTGGAGAATGCCCAGCTCCAGTAATCTCTTTTCTTTACATTTTTCGCCCTTCCTTTTTACCCTTCTTTTGAAGGGTTTGCCTCATGCATGGACACAAGTACCTGCATTATTTTAATTACATCTGGGTTAAAAGTCCCTTCCACTGGCCATGGTTGGTCAATTTCAGGCCAGCGCTTATGCCATTTCTCTAATATCTTTGTGATGCCTTTAACTAAAAAATACTCTTCTGTACTACATCAACAGGAGTAATCACTTTCGGAATTTGAATGTCCTTTTTCGACATTGTAATGGCTCCCTTATGTTCCCTTACTGTAAATAAAGTCTAACTACTAAGACTACTTAAAGCTATTTATATTACTTCTCCATCTCTTTTTTTTTGTTTTCACAGACTGACCAGTTAAATAATTAACGGAACATATATTTTTTTGGTCTAAACTCTGTTGAGGGTTGCACAGACAATAAAACTCATATTTGCAACCCTCAACAGAGTTTAAACCAAAAAAATATATGTTCTGTTAATTATTTAACTGGTCAGTCTGTTGGCAAGCCTCTCCTTTAAAGGATTACAGTTTGTAGTATCTTAAATACATGTAAACAAATGGATGTAGTGTATTAACCCTAAATTGAGAATAGCCTACAAGTGAAAGCAGACTAAATGTGTATCCACAATAATGACTATAAATGAGTATACATACATATATTTAGCATGCAGGGATTTGTTAGGATCGTTTGACTTGATCCGGCTGGATTCAGCTGCACACAGTGACGTCAGTGAACCTCAGTCCCCCTCCTTTTTCTCTTTCTCCTCTTTCTCCTTTCTATCCTCCGCAACTCTCACACCCCATAAATGGATTAAGGAAGAAACTGACAGGAATGTAGTATCTTATGAACCCAGTAGGTCTTTTTAACAACCCAATAAGCAATTCAACATGATGTACACACACTATCTGCCAACACTTAGGTCATTTATATCTATAACAACTGTTTTCCTCCTCTAAACACTAAGTTATGGTATCCTATATCTTCCAATAATATATTATCATCCACAGGCTATGTTTCCTAGTACTTTGAGGCTCTTTCAACTAACACAAAAATGTCCCCCCAAAAAAGGCACAGAATTTAAACAAATACAAAAACTACCTCTTAAAAAGGCTCATAGATTTTAATAGTAAAAGACAAAATATCTTTTCTCATGAATTACTAAATCTCCTGTTCTGATCCACAGCCTATATATGCCTATTCAATATAAACATTTAGTAATTTCATGGAAAGTGATTTCACACACACAACACACATGCAGAGAGACGTTAAGACAAGCGGCACACACACACACACAAACCAGCTCTGCACACACACACGGGGCGGGGGGGAAATCACCCTTCAAACCAGAGAGCACACACGAAGCATCATCCCAAAAACACAAACAACATTCAATCCTAAATGCTCAAAGTCCACTTATTCATAATTTCCTTTTAGCATGCTTTGTCCACCACGCCTGTCTCTGTTTAACTCTTACTCTCTATTTTTCTTTATTCCTTTTTCTATTTTATTCCTCACTTTTATATTCTCATTTCTCTTTATTTTCCCATTATCTCTTCACTTTTTCCCTCTTGGGCCCACGGCTTGGTGTAGGCTGGATGTTTTGCATAACATATGGAAACATCTGGTGCTGATCTCATCTGTTCGGTGCTCTGAGGGAGAGGAAGAAAGGGGCCCGTTTCCTTGGGCCTCTCAACTCCGGAAAGGAGCCTCTTATCTAAACATTCCATAGAGTGAAAAACCATATGCAGAAGCCCAGATACCACACTACTAAAGAAGAACCTTATAAAAAAGGGGCTTAAGAGAGTAGTGGCTAGCTGCTTACCAGACCAAACCAGGAGTTCATGTGAGCGGAGCTGCTGCTGCTGCTAATAATAATAATAATAATAATTATTATTATTATTATTGTTATTATTATTATGTTTATTTATACAGCACCTTTCATACCATTGGCAACCCAAAATGCTTTACAGACAGTTGACACACACACACACACACACACTTAAATACCATGTTAATGTAGTTGTAACTAAATGCCCAGTTAAAGAGATATGGGTTTAGGCATGTATTAAATGTGAGCTCTGAGCTCGACTGTCTAATAGATGCTGGAACTGAGCTCCACAGTTCAGAACCAGAGTAACTGAAAGAGTCTCTCCATGTTTCCTGTACTTTACAGAAGGTATTTGCAGAAGGCCAGCACCTGTAGATCTAAGATCATGAGCTGGAACAGAGAGACGTTCTGTGATGTAAGCAGGTTCTAGATTATAGACCAGCAGCATAACTTTAAAGTCTATTCTAATAGATACAGGGATACAGGTAGACAGTGCAGCTCTTTCAGAACAGGAGTGATATGAGCTCTGTATTTAGGGTCTGTTAGGATCCGAGCTGCTGCGTTCTGTACGGTGCTCTTAGGAACCCCAGTAAGAAGAGCATTACAGTAATCAATTCTGCTGGAACAAACGCATGAATGAGAGCAGGCCGAACTTTAGTGATACAGTATTTCTTAAATGAATAAAAGCTATTTTAGTGACTGAGCTGACATGCGGGATAAAACTGAGCTCAGAGTCTAGGATCACGCCCAGGTTTCCTACTTCAGGTTTTATATTACTAGCTAAAGGGTAAATGTGTCTGGATAGATTTTACTAGATCTACTAGTGTACAGTAGTCAGAAACAACCCCAACCTGAAATCACAGAGCTAAGTGCTAACATTAGCCTCCTCAGCTAAGTCTGGATGAAGTCTGCTTCTGTTAGCGCACACATTTCACATATTTTACTTCTTACTTTTAGAGAGAGAACATTTCTCCTCCTGGTTCAGTAATAACAGAGTAAATAGAGTGATAAACAGCTCTTTACCTCCAGCAGATCAGATCCTCTCTCTCTCTCTCTCTCTCTCTCTCTCTGTAATAGCGCAGAACTCTTCTTCTTCTAGTACTTCTTCTTCTCTGATTTATTGTCTTTGGAGGACCACGGTGTATCTGGGGGCATTATTTTGTATCCCCGCCCCATACACAAACAAATCCCGCCTCCCGCACTACGATTGGCTGTTAAAACCCCATCAGAGGATCTACAGCGGTTAGAAACAGAAGATCTAACAGGAGAGTTTTATCACAGTTCAGCACAGCGGGACACTTTAACTCTCTACTGCTTTCAGTAACTCGACTATTTCTGTTTAAATCCAGCACTTACACCTAAAATGTCTGGAGTAAAACGTGACTTTAGGTTTAAACTCCCCATCAGTTCAGATACAGATTCACACTGAGTCACTAATACCCATTAATCCACTGCAGCAGTTATGAATTTACACACATGACATTTAAAAATGGAACAAGGATGATGGGAATACATCCAGTAAATAAATTACAATATTAACAACTACATAATACATACATAACATGATCACAGATTTCAAGAGTTTGATCATGTTTTCTAACAGTGCTTATTAATTAATAATGTAATGAGGGCAATATTGCATTATTTACATGGTTATCCCTACAGAAAATATGTATATTATATTATATTATATTATATTATATTATATTATATTATATTATAGTTTTCTCTAACTTTGTTAGTGTGTAAATTATATTTAGTTCATCATATAATGTGCTAAATTAAATCCTTGTTTATAATAAACACCATCAAACTAAAGAGTATACAGATGTATGTTATTTACTAATTATTTTATTCATTCATAACAATAAATAAATTTCATAATTGATTGAATCCTTTACATCATTAACTATGTATATTTTCTCAGTTGCTGTGTAAATAGCTTGACTGTAAATGTGTCTCTCTTTACTCCCAAAAATGTTCACTATCCTTAAATGCAGTTCAAAAAGCAGCCACACGAGGGTGGAGCAACTCCACTGTATTAAACTATCATTTAATATCAAACAGACATGTTCCTCAGTTCTTTAACAGCCTGGTGGGGAGGGGATTTAATAACAGAGCTAACAGTTCCATGTTTTTACCTTTTAAACTCACTTTTAGTTTGTGTTTTTATATTCAGGAACAGTCGTTTATTGATCAGAGTAGTGATTCAGAGTAGACAGAGAGAGTGAGACACTTGTCTAACCTGTTAATAGCCAAACCACTGATGGTGATATGAGTGAGGGGGCAGAGCTGCGAGAGATGGCCGTGGGGTGGGGTGGGGCCCTTTGTAAGTTCCAGATACACTCCTACTCTCTTAGTGGGGAAGGGGGGATGAGGTAGGACAGTTTTCTGATCATTGTGTCTGACAGAATATCTGTTATAGCAGTTCAGACTCCAGGATTTACTATTGCATCCAAATCCACACTAGTACTTTGTACTTTGTCCATACTGATATTTCACTATCCCATCCACTCCATTGAACCTCCCAGTAACAGCGTCCAGTCAGAGTCTTCACACTTAAAACCTGAGGACAATTATCAAATCTGTCCGGATGATCTGGATATGACTTTACCTTTCTGTTCCTCTCAGACAGAGATATGTGTCTGATCAAGGTGTTTGGATCGAGAGTGAGATCAAATGCATTTGTATACACACATACATACACAGATTGGAGGATACACAAACAGATTAAACAGTGTGTGTGGTCAGGTTTAGGGTATAACAATGTAAATCAATACATTTTAAGGTCAGGGTGAGGTTAGGGCTAGCCTAGTACTCGTTACTCTCCATAAAATGAATGGAACTCTGTGTAATGACTCCACTGTTCACAGAAACATAAAAGTCTGTATGTGTGTCTTACCTTTCCTCAGTACTGGTTTCATCCTGGTCTTCCCTCCATGATCCACTCTGAACAACAAACAGTAGCACTTTACTGAAGGGTAGTGTTCTCACTTCTCCATAACTAATATAAACCTACATGAACATTTATTAAGACTATTCCAACCGTTCTCAGACAGACTGATTTTCAACTTTTCTGTCTAGTTGACAAACCACTTATATCAGATGACACTAAAGCTGTGTCATCATATTAACAGTAACAATTAACTTTTAAGAGTTGACAAACACACTGGCGGGATAAAAGTATTACAAAATCTTAGGGACTATGGAAATTAAGAGGAACACACATGTGCATTTCAGTCTCTGAGTCAGAAAGCAGCTCCAGTCAGCAACCACCATCACAGAAGACAAAAAAGTCAAAGTAATGCCACTTAAAACCACCACTGTAAAGGTGTATTGAACGTTGCTGCAATCAGTGTATAGAATGCTCTTGAGCATACATTACATTTACGGCATTTAGCTGGTGCTCTTATCCAGAGCAACTTACAAGGTTAATCATATTACAGGTAGGCCAATGTAGTGTTAGGAGTCTTGCCCAAGGACTCTTATTGGTGTAGCACAGCACAGTCACCCAGACCGGGATTCGAACCCCAGTCTCCCACATATGGTAGCTCCCTGGTGGGTAGTGGTGTTACCTGCTGAGCTACACCAACCATAACACACATAATGAAGCATATGATAATGGGGGGGGGGGGTTATGGTGTTACAATACAGAGCTGAGGTGGGGACGTGGTGAAGTACCTGTAAATGTGCAGGGGATGATTTAGAGAGATGTGGGAATGATGAGGGGTTGATGTTGAAGCTTATAGAAGTTGAAGTACATAGGAATTGGGATGTGAAAGTGTTTGAGCATGTGAGGATAGTGGAGGGGATAATGTTGAAGCACATGAGGATGGGATGGTGTTGAAGCACCTCATGATGAGAAAGCAGTGGTGTTGAATTATACTGGGATGTTGTTGAAACATATGGGGATGATGTTGAAGCACATAGGGTTGGAACAGCAATGAAACACACAGGGATGGGATGGTGTTGAAACATACAGGGATGAGGAGTGGATGTTGTTGCAGCACATGAAGAAGTATTGGGAATAGTGTTCAAGCAAGTGCGAATGGGATGAGGAGATGTTTAAACACTGCAGGATGGGGATAGGACAGTGTTAAAGGATGTAGGGATGGGGATGGGATAGTAATATAGCATGTGCTGATAGGAAGGGGATGCTGTAGAAGCATGTGGGATGGTGTAGGGGTAGGTATGTACAGTCTGTGTATAGAGACAGTAACTCACTGTATGTTCTCCAGTCTGCAGGGTAGATCATTCAGTAGATCAAAGAACACCTTAACTCCAAACTCTCCTGGGTGATTATAGGTCAGATACAGTACTCTCAGTTGGGAGGAGTTTGATTTTAGAGCTGAAGCCAGAGAAGAACAGCCTTCATCTCTGACCATACAACCTGCAGGAACCAGACAACCTGCAGAAAGAAAGAAAAAGTGGACCAGTTGGCATTTTCATACAGTAAAGCCCAAGTGGCAATACACAGTAATCACCAACACTGGTGATATATACATCAACACTGATATCCAACAGTACAACACAAAAGCACAATAACAACTAGAAAAGTGCATTTCCTGAAGGAAACACGGGATGGTTGCGCAGCTTGCTCGGTGAGGAACGAGGGATGAGTAAATGAGTGCAGGTCAGTATGACGGTAGATTAGTGTTTGGGGACCTGCCCTTACTGAGTATGTGAAGTTTGGTGGCTCTCTGGCGAAAGGAAACATTACTGCTTGGTTTAGATCGAAAATGACTGGGACTCTATGGGAGGAACAAGGGATGAATAAACGACAGATAGACGAGTGCGGGTCAGTATGGCTGTGGATTATTGCTTGGGAACCTGCCCTTAGTGTGTATGTGAAGTTACGCGCCTCTCGGGCGAACGAAACAGCCGGCTTTAGGTGTGTCTAAAAATGACTAGGACTCTATGGGAGGAATGAGGGATGACTACACGACAGATAGACGAATGCGGGTCAGTTTGGCTGTGGATTATTGCTTGGGGACCTGCCCTTAGCGTGTATGTGAAGTTACGCGCCTTTTGGGCGAACAAAACAGCCACCTTTAGGTGTGTCTAAAAATGACTGGGACTCTATGCCCATCATACCGGACAAACTGTTGGAACAGAGTCGATATCTCGAAAACTGCGGGGCGAGTTAATCGGCGATGAAAACGTGGCGAAATAATAATAATAATAATAATAATAATATAAATCGGATAACAGTATACCATAATTACACCTTAAAAATCTCACTCTAATTCTGAGCTCCCCTAGACATGATTAGGAAGAAATTCTGATTAGGTTCCCTGGCAGCAGTCCCCAAAGGTTGTGGGGATGCAGCCTTCCATCAGCACTGACGGAGGCAGCCAAAAGTGCATTGGGCAGCTCTTTAACTTGTTACAGTATGCACATTCTACAAACCTGTTTATATTTACATTCATATTTGTTTATATTTGGCTGTACATATTGTATATATGTTATAACTATACATATACATGATGACAAAGATTCCTTAAACCAACAAATCCTAAATAATACCTTTGGTGCATTTTGTTAGCAGATTGTGGTGCCTTCTTAGCATTTTTCCTGTTCAGGAATGAATTTGGAGAGAGCTCACCTGAGTATCTGCAGTTTACACAATGACCTCTTCAGTTCAGCAGAGAGCACCTCCCCTTTGAATCCTGCAGATCATTGTTACTGAGGTCCAGCTCATTCAGGGAGGAGTTTATTGATCGTAGGACTGAACCAAGATTTAAGCAAGCTGTCCCCCCAAGGTTTACAGAGACAAAATCTGAATGGGAAGATAGTATATCATGTGGATTAAACAATAAATTACAGATTTAGTACAGTATTTTATAATTCTGGGGTGCTTAGAATAGGTTATATAAAAATATAAACCTAATTAAATATTATTGTTTACTTGGTTTACAGGATACCTCCTACCTTCTTAGTTTAGGTTCTTCCCCAATCAGGAATGAATGCACTAAAAGTTCATCTGAGTATCTCCAGTTTGCAGTGTGAACCTTTCAGGGTAACAGAAAGCAGCTTCACTCCTGAATCCTGCAGGTCATTGTTACTGAGGTCCAGCTCTTTCAGAGAGGGGTTTCCTGATTGGAAAGGGGAAACAGTCCGACAACACAAAATAATCTCAAAATGAAACAAACTGGATGATTACCACCCAGAAGATATTGAGGTTATGTTCAAACTGTAAACAAATTACATCTTTTGAGACAACTCTACACTGTAATTTGCAAGTGATCAGATCGGATTTGTGTGTCCAGACATTGCGAATCTACAAGTGCAAAAAAAGTAAGAGAATTACCAGGAATTACTGGTTATGGAATGAATGTATGGAATTACCAGAGTTTCTACATTGATTACTAATGAACTGTGGTCTGATCATCATCTAATGTACATTTATAGACATTCACAATTTAACTCAACTAACACAAATAATTGTACTCACGTGATTTATTGAGCACACTGAGTAACACACTGCACAGTATAGTAAGTGGTAGTAGTTGTAGTACTGACTTCTTCAAGGACTAATTGTTTTAATTAAGGACATGAGATTGGAAGTGTGGGTTCACAGGCGCATCACCTTTTAAATAAACGCAGCACACAAAGCCTGTTTACTGACCTGTTCTTCTTAAAAAAGGTTAGTGTGAACCATGAACAACTTTCAGAAGATCTCACAAGATGCATTATGGAGACCCATGGAGTTGAAAAAATACTACAAAAGCACTGCTGAAGACCTGTGTGTACATCAATCCACACTTAGACAAACTGTCTACAAATGGAGAAAATTCAGGACTGTTGCTGCAGTTGTGGGTCACAGATTACTGTTCACTTCCATACCCTAAGAGTAGAAATGAGCCGGCATGAACATGAAGTTGTGACACTCCTCTTAAATCCCAGCACTTCTGTCATTCTGGATTTGACGTCTGCGTTGGTTGTCACTGTGCAAGTGATGCAAAAGACACTTTGAAATCTGACTTGTGCAGCTGAGTGTCCAGAGATGCGTCTGTAAATATCTGACTGAAACCACATGACAGACAACCTCCAAATGTGGCTGGATTTTATGCATTTTTATTTTTATTTTTAATGTTTTACTGTTTTACTAAACATGGCTTAAAAAATAATCATTTCATACATTTCTGAGAGATGTGGAATACTCTTCATAGCAGTGATAAAGAAACATGTGCAGGGATGAAACATTTAGAAAGCTGAATTATAACGAAATTGGTAAAGAGTAATGTAGATGTATATAGAAACAAAGAAAGACAGCATACAACAGTCATACATAAATCACTACACCAGGGTGTTTCATAACACAGTATCATAGAACAATCACCACTCCAACATTTTAGAGGAAACAAGAAAAAAGCTAATCATTACATTCACTGTTGCCTTTGGGTAATGACTGAGAAGCTTGGCCATAGCGTCAGTCCTTTTGATGCATCAAGAAGAATCAATACACCTACATCCACAAAGATTCTTGTGTCTGGACAAGCCAAGGCTGAGTTTGATATGGGATCAGCAGACATTAATAGATGCCCAACTACCAATCTGAAGTTGATGATAAGGGGTTCCCTAATTCTCAATCCACATGAGGTGTTGTGACTTATAGGTGAAGTGGGAAGTGCCCCTGTTCAAATTCACATCCGGTCCTCATGGTTGATTGGTCTGTTTTACATACTGCACACAAGGTTCATTTTATGTCCTTCTCATGTAACATCAAAAGCAATGTAAATGTTTTAGGCTTACCTTCACATAACATGATTTAACACACAACCAACACAAAACACTGCACAGGGTGTTATAAATGTCCGGTTAAGGTTACCTTATGATACTGTTTTAGAAAATATCTTTCTGGTGATGCTTTGTGTTCTTAATAAGCTTCTGTGTGTATGTGTTCAAAAAATCCAACAGAGTTTACGGCACAGGTCATACATTCCTCAGGACTTTCTCATGACCTTTTTTGGGTAGTTCTGGCATTCTTGGTGGAGATATGGTACACCCTGGCCTCCGGTTTGGTCCAGGCTGAGCAGGACAGTCATGCCTCTCAATGTAGGTGTCCGTAAGATGACATAAAGAAAATTAGCAGGTGTACCAAGCTGTTCGATGACCTTACGTTAGAGGAACTTAGAAAAAATGCCGTTCAGCTTCGTGTTCGGTGGAAACACCTGCTAGCTCTGGTAACTGTGAAGCCAGAGCGCAGCACAGTTTGGTGATTTTCCTGCTTCAACACACCAAGTACACCTGGTAGTAGCTGATGAGTTAATTTGGGTGTATTTGAGTAGAAAGAACCTCTAAATTGTTCTGTAATCTGTCCCTGCAGGATTGGAATTCCACACCCCTATGCAAGCCTTCACCCATCATGTGAATGGCTTCATTAAACTGGGCAGAAAATAACTACATTCTACATATAATTCAATATCAATACAGAAATATACATACATACAATAAGCACATAGTGAATGTTTTTTAATTATTTTTGGTAATCTTAATGAAGACCCAAGATTTGACTTTATTTAAATTTGATTTTAAGTTTATAAAAATACCGCACTCTGAGCAGTGACAGGTTTCTCACCTGTATGAATGCGCTGGTGTTTTTGGAGACTACTCTGCTGAGTAAAAGTCTTCCCACACTCTGAGCAGTAATACGGTTTCTCTCCTGTATGAATGCGTTGGTGTGCTTGCAGATTACCCTGCGTAGTAAAACTCTTCCCACACTCTGAGCACTGATGAGTTTTTCTTTGACTGCAGTCTTTTCGGTTTGTCTGTGAGATGTGTTCATGTAGAGGGTAAAAGTTTCTGGATGGGTTTGTGGATGAAAATTAGAAACATGCAGTAAAGCGGACACTACGAGCAAGAGAGGACTTGCAACAAGAGATCATTCTGGAAGTGAAAAAAAAGAAAAATATATACTGAAAATCACATCAGTTGATCAACATTTTTGCTTGTCTTTTCACCTGGTCCTGCTACAACTCATTGCCCAAAAATAAATAATAAAGAGTATGTCAGGGGTGCGTGCCCTCCATTAATGTATGTTACTGCATGAGAGGACGAGAGAGCAACCATTCTGAGGCGAGGGGAAAAATCTAAAAACTAGCTGCATATAATCAAAAACTGCCAGCAACCAAACAACACAAAACAGCTCCCTACACATGTTCTCAGGTACCCCAACTGAACAGCAGCCCTACAAACTGGAGAGTGACCCCCCTTACCCAACCTGTACATGACCTCCCCCCGCCCTTATCCAAACTTTGCAGGCAACCCCCTATCCAAACCATACAGCAAAGCCCGTAAAAAAAAATCATACAGCGAACTCCCATTTACACCAACAGAACAGCAACGCCCCCTTTACCCAACCTGTACAATTATCCTCCCCCTATCCAAACTGTACGGTGAACCCCTCTTATCCAATCTGCACAGGGAACCCCCCATATTCAACTGCGGTTCAGCCAACCGCCTTTCGCCAAAACAAGGTAAAACTAGTCACACTTAATTTGCCTGCATGGCTACTATATACATAGCGACAAGAGTCACAGCACAGGAGATCTTAAAAAAGAAGTATTGTTAGTGCTGTATTAAATGTTAATTTCTAATAAGAGGTTCTGAAAACCAGTTTCTTATACTATGTACATATGAATTATGAAGTGATTCTACTGTACAGTTTATATGCAAATAAACTCACCAAATGTGTTTGTATTTTAATGATAAGTGAAATATTATCACATTATAAAATGGTTATTACTAAAAAGTAGCCCATAAAACCAGCAGATATCAGTTGAGAGATTATACTACATGCATGTAAGTAAATGGCATCCAAAATCCCCCAAAATTGGTGAAATATATCACATCATAAAATTGTTATTTTTAATAAGCAGTCCATAAAACCAACAGATATCATTTCAGAGATTATTATACTTTTAATATATGAATGATGAATTATGTCATGCAAACTCAATTTCCAAGTGTACTTTAATGATACGTGAAATTTTATCACATAATAACATGGTAATCTCTAATAAGTAGAGTCTAAACCTAACAGATATCAGTTTGAGTTTATCATACTATGTATATAAGTAAATGGCTTCCAAAATCCTGGAAAATACATCAAATTTTACACATTTTACAATGGTCAAATATTATCACACAACAAAATGGTAATTTCTAATAATTAGTTCATAAAACTAACAGATATCAGTTCATAGTTCATTATGACATGTACATATAAACTATGATATGATTCCATTGTGCAGTTTTTATGAACATGACATCCAAAATTTGTCATCTTTTTTTAATGATAATTGGAATTTAACACATTGACAATGGTCCTTTTTATTAGTAGTCCATAAAATCAACAGATATCAGTTTATATTTTTGTTTCATACCATACAACATGATGCTTTTGTCACATTTGTGGAATTTGGATGCTATTTTATTAATAACTGTACAGTAGAATCACTTCAGAATTCACATATACATAGGATAATAAACTCTCAACTGGTATCTGCTGGTTTTATGGACTATGTTTTAGAAATAACTATTTTATAATGTATAAAAGTCAAATAATTTGACTTTTCATTAAAATATAATTGAAACATTTTTGGGTTTTGGATGCCATTTATTTACAAACGGTACCATAAAATCACTTCATAGTTCATTACATAGTATAATAAACTCTATACTTACATCTGTTGCTTTTATGTACTACGTATTAGAAATAACCATTTTATAATGTTATAATATTTCACTTATCATTAAAATCCAGCTGACACATTTGGGTATTTTGGATGCCTTTTTGTGATGATGTAAGCCACTTTACACATCACAGAGAAACTAGCAATTATGTATACTTACCTGTTACTGCTCAAGTTTGTGTAAAACAACGGTCAAAAGGGAACTGAAGGGTTCACCTTAGTTTTACCTTTTTAGGTGAACCCAACCTCTGTAGAAGAGGAGGGGGAAAACAGAGTAAGTGGGAGAGGACAGACTATGGTCATGAACTCCAGGATCCCCTCAGGCCACTAGTGGTTTAGCCCGGGGGAGGGGTAACCCGTTTAAATGTGGCGTTACTGGGGTACTGGGGGGTTCTCTCTCTGTTCAAGACAGAGTATAGATAGGGATCCGCATGACTTTGCAGTCATAGATTCAACACTGTAGCCAATAGAGAATGTCATTGTCGTTTTATTTGTTTTTGTCCGTGTGTGAGCGTGTATTTCTGTAAATATGTAAATAGTGTCTTTGTCGGTGTGTAAATAAAGGTGAAGGGGAAGAAAATACTCTTGTGCATACCGCACCTTTTTCCAGGCCTCACGGCTATTCGCCCGACACTACCCATAAAGGGCGCCCCCTACCACGTCATATTGTCCGGTAGAAGGGTGCGCTTTATCACACTTTTACTTCATAATTGTACAGTAGAATTAGTCTATAATCCATATATCTACAGTAATAATAACCTCTGAAGTGTTATCTGTTGGATTTATATAACATTTGACAAAGCGCTGAATTTTTAGTTCTGTTATAAGGGCTTTTCCTTAAGGTCTGTCTGTGCTGTGACTCTGACCGCTAAGTGTATAGTAGCTGCGTAGGAAAATTTTACGTGTGGCTAGTATAACCGTGTTTTGGCAAAAGGTGTCTGGCTTAACTGCAGTCATGTTCAAACTGTACAGTGAACCCCCCTTATCCAAACTGTTCAGGTAACCCCCTTTTCCAAACTGTACAGCTCTGTTCTTCTCTTCTCTGAAACTTTTATAAAGTACAATACTGAATACTGAAAGTATTAGCGCTTAGAAACACACACAGCAAAGTACTAATAAATCAGAGTGGTTCTTAAATGTGTCTGGATAGATTTTACTAGATTTACTAGTATACAGTAGTCAGAACCAACCCTAACCTGAAATTACAGAGCTAACTGCTAACATTAGCCTCCTCAGCTCAGCTCAGTCTGGATGAAAGCTACAGTACTTTACAGTACAGTACACACATTTCACATATATTACTTCTTACTTTTAGAGAGAACATTTCTCCTCCTGTTTCAATAAAAACAGAGTAAACAGGGTGATAAACAGCTCTTTACCTCCAGCAGATCAGCTACCATCTCTCTCTAATACCACAGAACAACTTTAACTTCTTTGTCTCCTTCTTCTTTTTCTCCTTCCTTTATTTATACTTCATTGGTTTTTTTGGAAAGAAAAGCATAAATTTATACATACATAACATCAAAATATCCAATCAAGATCGCATTATGATAATTTCATATATAAAAAAAAACATTTCAGAATTTCTGAATTTCAAAAGAAGGTCCATTTTTCACCCTTTTGCTGATAAATGCCCAAAGTCCTTTTTCTTTTAAGTTCAGTCATTATTTGTTTAAAAACAGTTCCACTTGTGATCTTACAATTTTCCAATCTTACATTGTGTTTTCCATAATTTACACTTAACCATACAAATAATTAACCACATGATTTCTTTTTGGGACTCTGTGAGGTTTTCATTAAAAACTCCGTATTTAATTGTCTTTGGTCCATATGTGATTTTTATATTAACATTGATTTGACTTAATTTATCCCACACTTCTCTCGATCTGCAACATTCGAATAAAAGATGATCTACCGTTTCTATAAGAGAACAATTTGGTATCGGGCATATAGAACTGTCTACATTATAATTCCATTTTATCAGATTTCTCACGGGAAGTCTCTCTATTGCGATGAGCCATGTAATATCCCTCACCTTTTCCGATAAGATTTTACTCGAGATGTTTTTACAGCCTGTTCTGACTCATTAGTAGAAAGACCTTTATATACTTTATATCACTTATTTTTTTATGTATAACTTTATTTGAGTCAAAGACCCAATTGTTCTTTGAATTTTTTACAAAATCTGAGAAAATAAATTTATAGTAAGGAATAATATTTCTAGAGTACCATTTTTTCCCCTTCCAATTAGTTATTTTCCCTATCCATTCTGCTTGTCTATGAATAGCACTTGCTATGATTTTGCACATAGCTATTTTCATTTTTAGTTCAACATTTACTGCCCCTAATCCTCCTTGTTTTCTCTCTTTAAAAACTAACTCTCTTTTCGCTAACTCTCTTGTGGATCCCAATAAAAAGGTACAGCATTTCTTATTAATATTTTGAAACCATTTTTTTGTTGGAGGAAATATACATTATAAAATATACACAATACAAAAGTGTTTATTATATTAATTCTTGTTTTGTAGCTTAAATTCAATTTCTTATTTTTTTCCCCAATTCGCTTTGATACATTCTTTATTATCAAAATATACACCCAGTATCTTTAATTGATCGCGTTCTTGTACATCAATAGGGAATTTTTTTCTACTATCATTACCTATCCATAAACACTCTGATTTAATTCTGCACCAGATACTTTCTCATATTGATTAAAATGTTCAAAGATCAAGTCCAAATCCATTCTTGATCTTATTATAACTGTAATATCGTCAGCATAAGCAGATATTACGATTCTCTTTCCATTCAGTTGGACCCCATGGAGTCTAGAATCATCTTTAATCTTCTTAATTAGTGGGCTTATTGCTAAAACATATAGTGCTGCACTTAACGGGCAGCCTTTTTTAACACCTCTCAGAATCTCAAAGGCATCTGTAAGTTGACCATTTATTTTAACTCTCACAGTGGTTTTCGCATACAAGCAATTGATATTTATAAAATCATAAGAAAAATCATACATTTCAAGAACATTAATAATATATTTACGAGACACATAATCAAAAGCTTTCTTCTGATCTACAGCTACAATATAAAAAATTGTATCCTGTTTATTCCATATGATTTCCCTTAACGTATTTAAGTTGTCCCACACAACCCTTCCTTTTATGGCAAATGTTTATTCATTCTCAACAATTTTTCCAAGTTGATCTTCTAACCTATTTGCTATAATTTTTGCAAAAATTTTATAGTCAATATTCATTAAGGTTAAGTGCCTGTAATTATTTATATATTCTTTAATCCCCTTTTTATATAATACAGTTAACACACCTTCATAGAAAGATCATCCCTTTTTCCAAACCTTCATTATACACCTTTTCTAATATTTTAGATAACTGTGATTCACATTTTTTATATAACTCTGTATACTCTGTATAACTCCTTTATATTCCCTTTTATAGGTTCAGCTTTATACACATTAAGATCTTTCAAATATTTTAAAATAATTTTTTCTTCTATTTCTAAATTTCTATACATTTCTTCGCATGCATCTTTTACCAGTTTTTTATCTCTTCAAAATCTTATTGTTATATATGATTTTTCTCTGTGGCCGATTCATTTCTTTTTTTTATTATATTTATTAAAAGCTTCCTCTAAATTCAAATTTTCTTCTTTATTATCACACATTAAAACTTGGACTTTTTTAAAATCAGCTTCATTCATTTTATCTATTTCTATTTTTATTTTTTTTTAAAGGGATGCATCATAAATAGACTTAATCCTTTTCTTTTTTAAGTTGACAAAATCTCTTATCAGACCACTATATTTTCTATTGTTTTCTTTATTTAATTCAATACTCAAAAATTTACTGAGGTCAGCAAGTCTTGTTTTGACAATTCCCCAAATCCCCTTTCAGAGGTAATAAAAGCCTTTAATGTGTGCACAAGTGAAATTTTTTCTTTAAGTGACATAACCATATTTTCCCGTTAAAGAATTTGTGTGTTCATTTTCCAAAACCCATTTGATTTCCCTTGCTGGTCATTTAACCTTAATCTACTTAATATTGTTAAGTGGTCTGAGTTTATAATCATTTTAGTTTTATATTGTAAAACTTTAAATTTATTATTTATATATATTCTATCAATTCTAGTATTAGATGCATACCCATATATAGTAACATCGATCTTGTTTGGATATTGCATTTTAAACACATCTAAGAAATTATTTTTCTCCATACGTTTTTTTTAAATATCACTATCCCTAGTTATTTTAAAAGGCTTTTTTTGACGATGTATCTTTTTCTTCAGTTATAGTGTTAAAATCTCCACAAACTATTACTGGAAATAGAGCCAATTTTTCTAAAGCCTTAAATACTTACATTTTTTTATTTCTCTTATGAGGAGCATAAACATTTATTATCCTACATTTAATATTTTTAATATAGACATCGACATATAACAACCTTCCTGGAAAAAATTCTCTCTTTATACACACATTTATCTGATTTGTAAACAAAAGGATTGTGACACCATCTGCTCTGTCTGGACCGATAGAAAATATGGAAGTATAATCACCCCATATTATTTGAGCGTTGTGGACATCTTTAAAGGATGCTAATTGAGTCTCTTGAAGGCACAATATACCCAGTTTTTCTTTTTTTAACTTGCCTAATTTTTATCTTCTAAATCTATATGATTGGATACTACGAACACTGCAACTTCCAATGGTTAAGGTATCCAGAGCCGACATACTTTAGCTTTGTCCAGTGTTGGATCCATTGTTCTTGATTATATGCACACAACGCCATCTTGTTTTTGCCTTTTGGACAGCAAGCACCGAAATGGTACTGCGGTCCTCACTTTGTCTCTTTCTTTGCTGAGCTTCTGATTTACATTGTCACATTTTGTATCAACTTAAAAGAAGTCTTTATAACACTAACTTAAAAACCACTGCTTGGTTCTTGCCATGGCGTTGCTCTTCTGGGTTAAAGAAGAGCAACTTCTTCTTCTTCTCTGTTCTGTTGTCTTTGGACAATCAAGGTGGCTCTGGGGGCGTTATTTTTGTAATCCCACCTGTACTCAAACAAATCCCGCCTCCTGTGCTACCACTGGCTGTTTAACCCCCATCAGAGGATCTACAGTCCATTATGAGGAGATCACATCTTTCCATTCTGAAAATTGCACTTTGAGTTCTGCTGAAAAAGTTACACATGCCTGCCTGAAGTTGTGATCATACAACACATTTCTTTTATTTAGTAATAGTTCTGAGATTTTGACCATCACAAAAATGAGGCGTCAAATAATAATAATAATAATAATAATAATAAAGTTTATATTGTGTGCTGTTAATATTCTCTCATTTAAGCTGAGATCACTGTGAAGGTTATGAATCTGAACCTGTGTCCTGTCTGTGTCCTGTTTGACTGTAGCCAGTGTACCTGTATTAATCATCAGTGTGTTTTTAGAGTTCATAAGAAAACTTCTGGTTTACTTTGTTATCTAGAATCTTGAAGAATGTTGGAGTAATTTAATGAGACAAAACCTGAACTTTATGGTCTTAACCATGACAGTTATGTGTACAGAGGAGTCACCAGCATTAAGCACTCAGGGGGATTTATATGTTTGTACTCATACGATCTGTATAATGTAAAGTGTGTCTGTGTATCTCTTTGATATTATATTATATTATATTATATTTCTTCATTTGTAGATCCTAATGTCCTAAATTAAATCTGTGTATCCTAGCTGACTGAATTCTTTGCTTCCTTAACTATGTGTATTTTCTCAGTTTATTGTGTAAGTAACTTTAATGTGAACGTGTCTCTGTTCACTCCAAAAATCATGAAATTCTGTTCAAAAGCAGCCACACAAGGGTGCAGCGACTTCATTGTCCTCCTCACCTGCTGGCTATTGACTATCATTTCAAACCAAACAGACATTTTCCACAGTCTGCTGGGAATGAGGCTTAAAAGCAGACCTAACAGGTCCTATTTATACTGTCTAAACTCTCTTTTAGTTTGTGGTTTTGTACTCAGCAACGGTCGTTTATAGATCAGAGCAGTGCTTTAGAGTAGACAGAGAGGCTGAGTCAGGGTTTTTCTTAAGCCTGTTAACGACCTGCCCATTGATGGTGAGATGAGTGAGTGGCAGAGGTGAGAGACAGGGTGCTGGGAAACAAAGACTCAAGATTGCCCTCTGTGCATTCAAATCTGCAGTAGAACTCATTCAGGTAGTTGGTGATGTGACAATTAGTGAGCTCGTTGAGGAGCTTGTGATCAAGGCATTCAAGGCCTCTCCAGACTAAACTTGGGTTGTTAGAAGCTTTTCTGAGTATTTCTTCTCATCTGCTTTAATTCCTTCCTCCAGTTTGTATTTGACCTCTTTATAGAGAATTCTGTCTAGACTCTTGAATGCTACTCTCTGAAGCTGCCTGAGTTCAGCTGAAAATCTGGACTCTATCATTATCTTTCACCTGTTAGCAAAACTGTGTAATTAAAGGCTGCTGAATTTCAGTATCATTCAGTAAAAGAGCTGAGAGCTGATTTTAGAAGCCCATGAAAACACTGCTAAAGACAATCCATGCTTAAACAAACTGTCTACAAATGAAGAAAATTCAGAATTGTCGCTGCTCTCCCTAGGAGTGGGCATACAGTTAAGGTGACTCCAGAAGCACTACAGGCTCCTGAAAGAAGTGAGAAAGAATGAGAAAAATTAGCAGCAGAAGATCTACAGACTCTATGAATTGCAGAAACTTTTCATATGTCCACTATTAGAAAAACACTGAACAAGAGAGAGCATCATGGTTTGGAGTCGCTTTGATACCTTCCGATCATTGAGGGAACAATGTTATCAGAAGAAAATCAAACGATTTTACAGAGCAGCAGTCAATGACCATAAGTTGAAGCAATGTTTGGTGATGTAACAAAACAATAATACAAACCACAGGTAAGAATCACAGGTGAGAAATGACAACGCATCTTACTGGACACTCGTCTAATGATTTCCGAATGACATGAGAAAAATGTATATCACTCTGTTTGGATTACATGCTTTACATTATTCATCTATTTAAGATAAGATAATCCTTTATTAATCCCACAGTGGGGAAATTTACAATATTACAGCAGCACAGAGGAAAGAACAGAAGTGTCTGGAAATATACAAATAATAAATAAGATCTATATATACAAAAAGTACAGAAAATATAAACAAAATACTAAAAATTTAAATCCAGAAGACTAAGATCAGAGGAAACATTGCACATAGTGATGGTAAAGAGATTATGCTATGCATGGTGAACTTAGGTATTGCACATAGTAGAGCACTAGAGCTATAATAAATAAAGTAAGCAGTTTTATTGCACATAGTAGAAATTGAAATAGACTACTGAGTTTTACTGCACATAGTAGAAATAGAAATAGACTACTGAGTTTTATTGCACATAGTAGAAATAGACTACTGTAGAAATAGACTACTGAGGGCAGCGGCTGTTATACAGTCTGACAGCGGCCGGAAGGAAGGATCTACGGTATCTCTCCTTCACACACCGCGAGTGCAGCAGCCGGGCACTGAAGGAGCTGCCCAGTGCTTTCAGAGAGTGGTACATGGGTGGGACGGGTTCTTCAACATGTGTTTACACTTAGTCCTCATTCTCCGGTCTCCCACCACCTCCACCGGGTCAAGATGACACCCCAGGACAGAGCTGGACTTCTTGATGATTTTGTTCAGTCTCTTCCTGTCACCGGTGGAGATGCTGCCGCCCCAGCAGACCACTCCATAAAAGATGGCTGATGCCACCACAGCATCGAAGAAGGTCCTCAGGAGTGCCCCCTGCACTCCAAAGGACCTGAGTCTCCTCAGGAGATGTAGTCTGCTCTGACCTTTCCTGTAGAGTGCAGCTGGGTTATCAGTCCAGTCCAGCTTGTTGTTGAGGTGAACACCCAGGTACTTGTAGGACCTCACTATCTCAATGTCCATTCCCTGAATGTTTAGAGGTACCGGAGGAGAGTGTTTGTCTCTGCGGAAGTCCACCACCAGTTCTTTAGTTTTTCCTGCGTTGATCTGCAGGCAGTTCCTCTGACACCATTCCACAAAGTCCTTAGTCAGTTCTCTGTACTCCCTGTCATCTCCATCACTGATGAGGCCGACGATAGCAGAGTCATCAGACAACTTTTGCAGGTGGCAACTGGCAGAACTGTACTGGAAGTCAGCAGTGTAGAGGGTGAAGAGAAGTGAAGGATTGTTCCCTGTGGAGCCTCTGTGCTGCAGACAACCATGTCAGACTGGCAGTCCTGTGTCCTCACATATTGTGGACAGTTTGTGAGGTAGTCCAAAATCCAGGTGGTGAGGTGATGGTCCAACCCTGTGCACTCCAGCTTGTCCTTCAGGAGCATGGGTTGGATGGTATTGAAAGCACTGGAGAAATCAAAGGACATGATTCTCACAGTGCTCCCAGCATTCTCCAGGTGAGAGAGAGATCTGTGTAGAAGGTGGATGATGGCGTCCTCCCCTGATGCCAGGTTGGTAGGCAAACTGAAGTGGGACCATTGCTGGACTCACCAGGGGGCAGAGGTGGACAAGAAGCAGTCTCTCCAGGGTCTTCATCAGGTGTACCACCGGCCTGTAACTGTTGAGGTCTTTGGGCTGTGGGGTCTTTGGCACTGGTACCACGCAAGATGTTTTCCACAGCTGTGGAACATGACTGGTATGATGACATTAAGAGAGGCAACAGATTTATTATACTTAAACCAGTCTAATCCTGAATGATATCTTTGGTGTATTTTGTTAACAAATCGTGATGCTCTTTTCTGTTTTTCTGTGTTTTTCAGTTCAGGAATGAATTCAGAAAAGTTCACCTCTCCAGTTCACAGCATGGCCTCTTCAGTTCAGCAGAGAGCACTTTCTCTTCTGAATCTTGCAGGTCATTGTCACTGAGGTCCAGTTCTTTCAGGGAGGAGTTTACTGATTGTAGGACAGAACTAAAATTTAAGCCCACCACCCCCACCAAAGACACTTGTATCATGGAAGTAGAAGAAATAGTGAGGTTTGGATTCAGATTCAGGTTTGGAAGTGCTTACGTTGTGGGTGAAAGTCGTAAAAAGAGAATAGCGATATGCGCTGTCTGCAGATCAAACATCAGTGACACGACCACCACAACCAACTCCATCCGTCACTACACAACCCTCATAGAAAGGTAAGTGACTTTGTCGTTTTGGCTAGTCGAACAATAGCAAGACAGCTAACGTTAAGTGACTAAAACATACAAAAATATACAGACTCCAAATTTAACTCCTGCTCTGTGACTGCCCTGACCTACAGTTAGCATTTTTGATGTAAGCCTTCTGCTGCTCACAGATAACCTCATAAAATGCCTAAAATTGCATTTTCTAAGTCGTGGTTAACCAGGAAACAAACATCTTGTGCTCTGCTCTTCGGCTGAACTTGCTAGGACAGGCTGATATTGGCAGTTGTTTCACTGATTAATTATTTTGGGAACAGTGAAATGGCTGGTTTCTAATTGTTTGAAATCCATTTCTGGACATGTGCATCTACAACCTTTTATTCTGAAGGCAAGAGAGCACTTTGGATCTCACTAAAGTAATGCCACTCACTTCAACAATCGACAGTAAACCACAGTAAATATATGAAACTTAAATAAGGCCAACTTTAATTTTATTTAAATGTCCTAATAGCTTCCTCACAAGAAAACCGCATTTCTCTTTATTCGATTTTACAGATTAGACAGTTTTATGTGTCTAGTTACATAACCGCCAAGTCTTAATATTTTTAAATGAAAAACAAACTTCAAGGTGTTTAAACGTGTACCGCTAGAATCTGGGGGTCTGGACACCTTGCAATCACTGAGGTTACAATATTTTCAAAGGAGAATCAAACAATGTTTCCATGGCCTCAAGCTGAAGAGACGTTGGGTGATGCAACAAGACAATGACCCAAAGCACACAAGTAAATCTAGTACAGAACAGCTGCCAGAACATGCTAACCCTAACAACATGTTATGGAAGGACGTCAAGGGGGCTGTGCAAAAGAGGCATTGCAGAAATACTAATGCGCTGAAACACATTTGCAGGAATGAATGTTCCAAAATTCCTCCTCAATGTTGTACAAACTATATTTGGAGCTACAGGAAACATTTGGTGGAGTCAATCATGCCAAAGGGGTATCTAAGGGTTATTAAATCCAGGGGTTCATTTGCTTTTTTCAGTCTGCACCGTGGATGTTACACAATGTTTCCCAGCTGAAACATTGCCAGTGGTCGGGGCAGACTGGTTAGGGTGCCCCCTGGCTGCACTCCCGTTGGAGGTTTACCAGGCATGACCAACTAGCTGGACTAATAGGTATAAGAAGAAAGATAGATGGACAATTTTAAAAATTCAGGTAAATTCTAAACAGCTCACTTACTTTTTTCTTGCTAATGTATCTGCATGGGTTACAGTGGTAACCATATCGGCATCAGTATCAACACGGCCGTGCTGGTGATGCAGAAACAATCACTCTGTCAAGATGTGGCTCACAGACTACTGTTCTCTTATATACGCTAATAGTAGAAATTATCTGGCATGAACATGAATTTTTGACACTTCTGTCCAGAGACACAGCTGTAAAAATCTGATTGGAATAACATTTCAGATGACCTCCAAATGTGGCTGTTTTTTATTATTAACTATTTTACTGAACAAGCCTTTAATAACCCTAGCAAATTAATAAGATTTTATTTATCTGAAGGATGTGGAGTACTCTTCCTAGCAGTAGAATCTCTGTGATGAAGAGATATGTGCAGGGATAAAACATCCAGAAAGTTGAATAATAAAGTAATTGGAGTCAGCCAAGATATATATAGAAACAAGACAGCATACAAAGTTGACACATAAAGAACTACAACTGGTTCTTTAATAATGCAGTATCATAGAACAATCACCATGCCAACATTTGAGTGGAAACACAAAGAAGTCTGGGTAATGACTGAGGGGCTTGTTGTTAGCGTCAGTCCTCTTGACATGTCAACAAGAATCAGTACACCCAAATAAACAAAGATTCTTGTGTCTGAAAATGCCGAGGTTGAGTTTGATATGGGATCAGCAGACATCAGTAGATGCCCATCTACCACTCTGAAGTTGATGATCAGGGACTCCCTAATTCTCATCAAACAGAGCTACATGAGGTATTGTGACTAATAGGTGAAGTGATGTAGTGCTTCTTGTTCTCCAAACTAGGTTTTATCATCAGTATCTCATACACTGAATATATTTATAGAACCATTGTGTCCAAATGTCGTGCCTACTACTTTTTTTTAAATCTGACTCCTGACTTCTCAGTATTTTAGTAATTCCTAAAATTATTAGGATTATAAATTGTCACCTACAGCTTTTGCCCTGGGTTCTGAATTAAATACTGCTCTTAGCTCATTGTTACGTTTTGGATTGTAAACTAAATACAGCCTCCAGTCTTGATCTTACCAAACACCTTCAGTGACCTTTGGGGTCTCTACATGATGAAATCCTATGGCTTGGCCTCACTCTTATAATCACAAAAATCCAACATATAGTGTAATCCATCTCCATTCATCATCATTCCATCTTCGTAATAGCTGGTGTATATGAGCTCAAAAGAACAAAAAACACATTTAAAGTTTACAATTTAACAAAAACATTAAAAGAACTGCAACTATTGGTGTGAAGCTCTAGGTCAGCATGCAAACCAGTGCTCCTCTGCTACTTCAACAAGCTTTCCCTCCAAAGTTTACACAAATCAAATCTAACTGGGAAGATAGTATATTGTGTGGAATAAACAATAAATTACACATTTATAAAAATCTGAAACTAATTAATTACAACTGTTTACTCAGTTTACAGATTATTATATCTTATTATTTTAGCCCCCCCTCCCCAATCAAAAATGAATGCACTAAAAATTCATCTTAGTATCTCAAATATGCAGTGTAAAACTTTAAGGCCATCAGGGAGCTGCTGCACTCCTGAATCCTGCAGGTCATTGTTACTGAGATCCAGATCTTTCGAATGATTCCTTAGTGAGATTACAGTGAACTAGTCTGCATAAAAATAATAAATGCACTTTAGTTTCCTAACAACCAGCAAGCAATTTTTAATGTCCTGGTCAAAAGAAATATTTGTTACCAAGTTTAGAAAAGAAAAGTTTTAAATGTATTTGCAAGATGTATTACCAAGGCCCTAGATAAGGTGGTACACATTAATTCATTGTATTCTTCTGGTTACAAGCATACTTAGAATGTCTTCATGAAAAAAAAAAAAAAACTAGTAAATGATGTTTTATTCAAGGCCTCCATCTGGCATCAGTCTGTCTGCCAGAAACTGTCTGCAGCCTCTTCACACCTTACCAACTAACAACAAAAATCAAGATTAACAGCAGGAGACGTACAGACTCAACAAACTGCAGAAACCTTTGTTCATGTGTCCACTTCTAGAAAAACACTGAACAAGAGGGAATATCATATTTGAAGCTGCTTGGCTGCCTCAGGATCTGGATGCGTTGTGATCATTGAGGGAAAAATAGTTCAAGAATCAAACAATTTTTCTATGATCTCAAGCTGAAGAGACATGCAACAAGACAATGTGATGTGTGATGCAATAAGACAATTATCCAAGCACAAAGGTAATTTACTAAAGAACAGCTGAAAAAGATGACTTGTGTTTTGGAAAGGTCAAAACAGAGTCCTGACCTTAACAACATGCTGGGGTAGGACCTGAAGAGGGCTGTGCAAGCAAGGCATAGCAGAAATATGGATGAATAGTAACATCTGCAGGAAGAATGATCCAAAATTCCTCCTTAACATTGTATAAATCATATTTGGAGCTGTAAGAAAACATTTGGTGTATGTGATGATCTACAAGTTATCCAATTCAATGGTTTATTTACTTTTTCTAGCCTTCACTGTGGATATTACTCGAAGTGCTCAAAAATACATGAAAAGTACAACAGTTTGTGTGATATTAGTTCAGTTATATGGTGTTTGTCTATATTTGTGACCTGGATAACGATCAGACCACATTTTATTAGTAAAAAGAAAACAGGTAAGGTGAGAAGATACGCCCCAGGTAAGTGGAGCTGAACTATTTTGGAGTCTTGTTCATGGGTGATCTGATCAGGATGTCCTCTGGCTGCAATTGGAAGTTTTACCAGATGTGACTAGCTGGACTAACAGGTATAAAAAGATGGACAGATAAATTTATAAAATCCATTTAAATTCTAAATGGCTCACTTACTTTTTTTCAGCTATGCTGGTGATGCAGACTTTAAGTGTGGATGCGTAGAGATGGAGGTGCATCTTGTTCACTGAACAATTGGTCACAGTTGGAACAGTTCACAGGCAACTGTTTCCTTACATACTCTGTGGTACTGGTCTGAACATGATTTTTCAACACTCTCCTTAAACCCCAGCACTTTTCTGACTTTTGCAGAGTGTCCAGAGATGACTCTATAAAAATCTGTTTGGAATCACATTACAAATGACCTCCAACTGTGGTTGGATTTCATGTTTATTTTTTATTCTTTTTTTTTTTTTTTACTGAACAAGGCTTAAATAACCCTACCATATTTGAGGGATGTGGCATACTCTTCCTAGCAGTAGAACCCCTGTGACGAAGAGATATGCACAGGGATAAAATATTCAAAAATTTGAATAACAAAGCAATTGGTAAATGGTCATGCAAGATGTATATAGAAACCAGACAACATCCAAAATTCAAACATAAAGATCATAAAACAAACACCATGCCAACATTTGAGAGGAAACAAAACAGAAACAAAAAATGAGAGATGTCCCTGTCCCTATTCACATCTAGTCCTCATGGTTGATTGGTCTGGTTTTAATATGAGCGTTTCTTTACTCCTTACCCCTTTAACAGACTTGTGCTATGATAACTCGGGTCTGCTTGTGTGAATGCGCTGGTGTGCTCGGAGATGACTGTGTGTGATGAAACTCTTCCCACACTCTGAGCAGTGATATGGTTTCTCTCCAGTGTGAATGTGCTGGTGTCTATGGAGAGTACCCCACTGAGTAAAATTCTTCCCACACTCTGAGCAGTAATACGGTTTCTCTCCTGTGTGAATGCGATGGTGTTCTTGAAGGTCACGCTGTGTCGTGAAACTCTTCCCACACTCTGAGCAGTAATACGGTTTCTCTCCTGTGTGAACGCGCTGGTGTACTTGAAGATGAATCTGTTGAGTAAAACTCTTCCCACATTCTGAGCAGTAATACGGTTTCTCCCCTGTGTGAATGCGCTGGTGTACTTGAAGATGAATCTGTTGAGTAAAACTCTTCCCACACTCTGAGCAGTGATACGGTTTCTCTCCTGTGTGAATGCGCTGGTGTAGTTGAAGATAACTCTGTGTAGTAAAACTCTTCCCACACTCTGAGCAGTGATACAGTTTCTCTCCTGTGTGAATGCGCTGGTGTGCTTGAAGGTCACTTTGTTTAGTAAACCTTTTCCCACACTCTGAGCAGTGATGCGGTTTCTCTCCTGTGTGAATGCGCTGGTGTGCTCGGAGATAACTCTGTGTTGTAAAACTCTTTCCACACTCTGAGCAGTGATACGGTTTCTCTCCTGTGTGAATGCGCTGGTGTACTTGGAGTTGACTCTGTGCAGTAAAACTCTTCCCACACTCTGAACAGTGATGAGCTTTGTCTTTAACTGCCGTCTTTTGTATTTGTCTGTGAGGTGTGTTCATGTTCAAAAGTTTCTTGATGGGTTTGTTGATGAGCAGGAGAGGACTTTCAACAAGACATAATTCTGGAAGTAGAAAAAAGAAATTTCATAAATACACAAATACAAAAAAAAAAACTTCAGTGGATTAACAAAAAATAAACCTGAAATATCTGCATTTTTTGACATTCATGAGATAAATGTTTGTTTTTTGTCCTGCTACCGGATCCACAAATCATCTTTCCAAAAATAAAAACTAAAGAGTATGTCAGGGTGTGTGTGTGCGCCCTTCACGTGTGTGCACATCATTAACAGGGATGCCAGATCTCTGACAGAAAACCTCATTTTATCCATCACAATAACTGTACTTATTGGATAAGATATAAGATGATGTTCTTATCATATTAGCTGCAGAAGAGACCAAAACTGCACTGTCCTCCATCTGCACAGGTGACCTAGTCTTAATTCTAGAACCCCCACAAATAAGTCTTATTTTGGCCTTATTTAATGCTTTAAACAAAACATGGCTAAATGAATGTAGTGCTGAGATGGTGCTGAGTGGAGGTCTGCACAAAGGCACGTTAGCCTGCGGGTCCCTGCGATATAACAAGCACTTAGATTACTGGCTGCTTGCAGAGGCGATATAAAACATGCACATAAACAAACAATACAACCTCCACTAGCAACAAAAACACTAGCAAAAAAGAAAGCTAAATTACCCAATGCCCTTCAAAAATGAATAGACCCAAAAGTGCATTGACTTTGTTTGCCAGGACCTTTCACCATATCATGGTAGCTGGCCAAGGATTTCTGCAGGCAGGATCTGAGCTCATGGCGGGTTTTAGACTCTAACCTTCCTGTACTAGCTAGGAACCATTATCCAATGGAACACTAATCACGGTTGTAAGCAATGGAGGTCTCCCAGGTCCAAAGTAACATGAAGACACTGGTCACATATTTCAAACGCTCTGGATTGCAAGGCAATTTGGACATGTTCCTTAAACAAACAGTGGAGAACACATGGAACACAGTGTTTGATATGCTGGGTTATGTACTACAACAGTATGATCACATTGTAACTGTACTAACGGGGACTGATACTCTGCATACTTATTAACGAAAGCATGTGGCAGCAGGTTAACAAGGCTGTAAAAGAACTGATTGTGGAATTGTGGTTTTAGTCTACAGGTATACGCAGTTTATCCTTTTGCTAACACATTATGCTATTTTTGTTAAAGAGGACCATAAAAATGAATGCAGTGTGCTTTGGTTTGCAGAATACGATGGTCAGCAGCCTCCCAAGAGGTGTGTGAGTTTTTCAGAACATTGCATGAACTTAATTACCATGCATTTCCTTACTGTTAAAGAGCTGGCACAAATGAGCATTACTGATGAAATGTGGACTTCACTAAACATTAAAACCAGATGTGCTTTGAGGTTTATAATTGACAGCACAGCTAGTCTTTTCTTAAGCAACGTGTGCTCTGTACCATACAAACCATCTGACTCTACTGATGTTCTGCTGGATAGTCTAAAAATCCAAAAAATGGATCTTATGGGTGAGATTGCACCAGTAAGAGTTCAAACCATGCCTTGCAAATAGTGGAGGAATCCTACCGCAGTTCTACACCAAGATAGGTAGGCTACATGTAGATGACATAAAACCAAGCTTCAGATCCACAAAGACGTACTGTAAGATTACAACAGATTAACGTAAAGCTAGACAATCCTCCTTCTCCAGCATTATCAACAATAACATTCAGAGACTCAAAACCAAAACTGCACTGCAAACAGCCTATTATCCAAAAAGAATTAAACAAAATGCACAGTGACTTCCCTCTTAACAAAACTCAACAGCAAATCGCCCCTCAAACAAAAAGAGTAACAAATCCCACTTACTTGTACTTGAAAACTGATCAGCCCCTTTTCCAAATGATGCAACAAATCCCCCCGTTTCCACTCCATATTCTTAAATGTGTCTGGATAGATCTTATTAGATTTATTAGTGTAGGGTATTCAGAAACAACCCTAACCTGAAATCACAGAGCTAAGTGCTAACATTAGCCTCCTCAGCTCACCTCAGCCTGGATGAAGGCTGCTTCTGTTAGCGCCCACATTTCACATATTTTACCTCTTTTAGAGAGAGAACATTTCTCCTCCTGTTTCAGTAAAAACAGAGCAAACAGAGTGATAAACAGCTCTTTACCTCCAGCAGATTAGCTCCTCTCTCTTTCTCTCTCTTTCCGCAGAGCTCTTCTTCTTCTACTACTACTACTACTACTTCCTCTTCTCTGTTTCATTGTCTTTGGAGGACCACGGTGGCTCTGGTGGCGTTATTTTTGGAATCCCACCCATACTCAAACAAATCCCGCCTCCTGCACTTTGATTGGCTGTTTAACCCCCATCAGAGGATCTACAGCGGTTAGAAACAGAAGATCTAACAGGAGAGTTTTATCCCAGTTCAGCACAGCGGGACACTTTAACTCTCTACTGCTTTCAGAAGCACGACTATTTCTGTTTAATCCAGCACTTACACCTAAAATGTCTGGAGTAAAACGTGTCTTTAGGTTTAAACCCATCAGTTCAGATTCAGATTCACACTAATCACTCTTACCCAATAATTCACTGCAGTAGTTATGAATTTACACACATGACATTAAATAATGGAACAAGGATGATGGGAATACATCCAGTAAATAAATTACAATATTAACAACTACATAATACATACATAACATGATCACAGATTTCAAAAGTTTGATCATGTGATTCTAACAGTGCTTATTATTTAATAATGTAATGAGGGCAATATTTGAATAATTTCTTGTTTACTCCTACAGACAATATGCATGATGTATACTATTATTCTATTCTATTCTGTTCTATTCTATTCTATTCTATTCTATTGTTTTCTCTAACTTTGTAAGTGTGTAAATTGTATTTAGGCCAAAAAATCATTTGTATCTAATGTGCTAAATTAAATCCCTGCTTCTACTATTTCTAACAAACACTGTGAAATAAACAGATTCTGGCAAAGTGGCAAAGAAATAATGAACACCATCAAACTAAAGAGAAAACAGCAGTTGGTGACGTGGCAATTAGTGAGCTCATTGCGGAGTCTTTCTCACCTTTCAAGCTTTCTAGCTTGTGATCAAGTCATTTAAGGATCCTCCAGACTGAAGTTGGGTTGTTAGAATGATTTCTGAGCATTTCTTCTCATCTGCTTTAATTTGTTTCTCCAGCTTGCATATGGCCTCTTTATATAGAATTCTGTGCTACCCTCTGATGCTGAAAATCTGAACACTTTCCTTGATGTGGAAACAGTGGATCATGAGAAAGACTTCATGTGATTATGTATCATTCTCACACTTACTGTGTAATTAAGGGCTGCTAAAATTCAGTATCATTCAGTAAAAGAGCTGAAGAGAGCACTTTGATTGAGGTTGGTTGAGGGCCA
>CM067474.1:62603572-62621794 GCA_034552555.1 Semaprochilodus insignis
TATATATATATATATATATATATATATAGTCAAGTATGTGGTTGTAAACAGTATAGATATATAAAGTGTACAGTGCAGGTAGGAGAAGCAGCTTAATGTTCAGAACAGAACAGGCAAAAATAAATTAATTAATTAAAAAATCTCTTCACTGTTGTCAGTCGACTTGAAGGTTCTCAGTCGACTCAAAGGGTCTCCGACTGATGATTCGACTCGTCAACTTCTAGAGGGCAGCCCTAATTTTACTGAACAAGCCTTTAATAAACCTAAAAAAACAAAAGTATTTGATATATCTGAAGGATGTGGCATAGAATCTCTGTGATGAAGAGAGATATGCAGGGATAAAACATTCAGAAAGTTGAACAACAAAGCAATTGGTAAGGAGTCTTCCAAGACGTACATAGAAACAAGACAGCATACAAAGTTCTTGCATAAAGGCCTAAACCTGGTTCTTTAATAACACAGTATCACAGAACAATCACTATGCCAACATTGAAAACACAAAAAAAGGCAATAACTACATTCAGTCTAGTCATCTGAGTAATGACTGAGGGGCTTGGTGATCACTATACAGGATCTAACTGTGCTATTATTTCTGGATTATTACATTTATATATTCTTCAAATGCTTACCTAATTATTCCCTCTGCAAGACTGGAATTCCACAACCCTGTTCTAGGCTTTATCCCTGATGTGGACAGAGGGGACCTCACTGAACTGGGCAGAAGATATCTACGTATTCATATACATATAGAAGTCAATATAAAGACATAAATATGAGAAAATACAGCAAAAACCCGTAATGAATCCTTGGTTAAACAAAACTTGTGATACATTTTTTTTAATATTGAAATAGACTTTGGAAGGCAGTTGAATACTTAATTTGTTACACATATTCAATGATTGTTATTCAGTGAGAACAGCAGAATGAACCACTGTGCAATTCAGCACCCATTTTGACTCAGAACAGCTTCTTGAGATGACTTGCGCTTCACAGATCATCATTTTTTTTTATTCAATGAGGCCTCCTTACAAAAGGTGTTTCTTCAGGGAATTACTATGTCTAAAACTCTTCTCACAGTCTGAGCAGCGATACGGTTTCTCTCCTGAGTGCATGCACTGGTTTGTTTGGATTGTACTCAGTTGAGTATAACTCTTCCCACACTCTGGAGCAGTGATACGGCCTCTCTCCTGTGTGAATGCGCTGATGTGTGTGGAGATTACTCTGTGTAGTAAACCTCTTTCCACACTCTGAGCAGTAATACGATTACTCTCCTGTGTGAATGCGCTGGTGTGTTTGGAGATGACTCTTTGTAATACAACACTTTCCACACTCTGAGCAGTGATACGGTTTCTCTCCTGTGTGAATGCGCTGGTGTGTTTGGAGAGTACTCTGTCTAGTAAATCTCTTCCCACACTCTGAGCAGTGATACGGTTTCTCTCCTGTGTGAATGCGCTGGTGTGTTTGGAGACTACTCTGTTGAGTAAAACTCTTCCCACACTCTGAGCAGTAATACGGTTTCTCTCCTGTGTGAATGCGCTGGTGTGTTCGGAGATCACTCTGTGTAACAAAACTCTTCCCACACTCTGAGCAGTGATACGGTTTCTCTCCTGTGTGAATGCGCTGGTGTATTTGGAGATTACTCTGTGTAGTAAAACTCTTCCCACACTCTGAGCAGTGATACGGTTTCTCTCCTGTGTGAACGCGCTGATGTTTGTTGAGATCACTCTGTGTTATAAAACTCTTCCCACACTCTGAGCAGTGATACGGTTTCTCTCCTGTGTGAATGCGCTGGTGTATTTGGAGATCACTCTGTGTAGTAAAACTCTTCCCACACTCTGAGCAGTAATACGGTTTCTCTCCTGTGTGAACGCGCTGGTGTCTGCGGAGATGACTCTGTTGAGTAAAACTCTTCCCACACTCTGAGCAGTGATACGGTTTCTCTCCTGTGTGAATGCGCTGATGTTTGTTGAGATCACTCTGTTGAGTAAAACTCTTCCCACACTCTGAGCACTGATGAGTTTTTTCTTTGACTGCAGTCTTTTCGGTTCGTCTGTGAGGTGTGTTCATGCTGAGTGCAGAAGTTTCTTGATGGGTTTGTGGATGGAAATTAGAAACGTGCAGTAAAGCAGACACTTGCAACAAGAGATCATTCTGGAAGTAAAAAGAAGAAAAAATACACTGAAAAATCACATCAGTTGATCAACATTTTTAAAACATTGAAATAGCAGCAATATTTGACATTCATTAGGTTATATGTTTATCCTTTCTCCTGATCCTGCTACAACACATTGACCAACAATAAAAAAAACAAAAAGTATGTCAGGGGTACATGTATGTTACTGCATGAGAGGAAGAGAAAGCAAACAATCTGAGGTGAGGGGAAAAATCTAAAAACTAGCTGCATATAATCAAAAACTCCCAGCAACCAAACAACACAAAATGGTTCCCTACACATTTTCTCAGGTAGCTGGGGTTTAAATTCAGGGTCCTGCTCCTACTCAGACAGCAACAGCTCTAACTGGAGGGTACAGGAGCCAAATTCTGGTTTGAGGAAGTTCCACTGAACTACACCAATTATACTATATATCTATAGTATAATAACCTCTGAATTGTTATCTGTTGGATTTATATAACATGGTCTGTTTGTGCTGTGACTCTGACCGCTAAGTGTATAGTAGCTGCGTACAAACATTTTGTGTGTGGCTAGTTTAACCGTGTTTTGGCAAAAGGTGTCAGTCTAAACTGCAGTCATATTCAAACTGTACAGGGAACCCTCCTTTTCCAACTGTACAGGGAACCCCCCTTATCCAAACTGTACAGCTCTGTTCTTCTCTTCTCTGAAACTTTTATGAAGTACAATACTGAATTTCTAAAGTGAGAGGAGTGATCAGCAGTAAAACAGAACAGGAGCCGAACCAACACAACAGAATGAAATTAATCCCCACAAACAGAATCAGGAGCTCAGTGTTAATATACTGGAGTTTTAGCCAAAGTATTAGCGCTTACAAACACACACACAGCAAAGTACAAATAAATCAGAGTGGTTCTTAAATGTGTCTGGATAGATCTTACTAGATTTACTAGTGTACAGTAGTCAGAAACAACCCTAACCTGAAATCACAGAGCTAAGTGCTAAAATTAGCCTCTTCAGCTCAGTCTGGATGAAGGCTGCTTCTGTTAGCGCACACATTTCACATATTTTACTTCTTACTTTTAGAGAGAGAACATTTCTCCTCCTGTTTCAGTAAAAACAGAGTAAACAGAGTGATAAACAGCTCTTTACCTCCAGCAGATCAGCTCCTCTCTCTATCTCTCTCTGTAATACCGTTGGATATCCTCGTCTTCTCTTCTTCTACTACTACTACTTCTTCTCTGTTTTATTGTCTTTGGAGGACCACGGTGTCTCTGGGGGCGTTATTGTGTAACCCCGCCCCATACGCAACAAATCCCGCCTCCTGCACTACGATTGGCTGTTTAACCCCATACAGCGGTTAGAAATAGAAGATCTAATAGGAGAGTTTTATCACAGTTCAGCACAGCGGGACACTTTAACTCTATACTGCTTTCAGAAACACGACTATTTCTATTTAATCCAGCACTTACACCTAAAATGTCTGGAGTAAAACGTGTCTTTAGGTTTAAACTCCCCATCAGTTCAGATTCAGATTCACATTAATACCCATTAATCCACTGCAGCAGTTATGAATTTACGCACATGACATTAAATAATGGAACAAGGATGATGGGAATACATCCAGTAAATAAATTACAGTATTAACAACTACATAATACATACATAACATGATCACTGATTTAGTTTGATCATGTGATTTTAAGTGCTTATTAATTAATAATGTAATGAGGGCAATATTGGAATATTTTCATGGTTACTCCTACAGAAAATATGTATATTATATTATATTATATTGTTTTCTCTAACTTTGTTAGTGTGTAAATTATATTTAGGCCAAAACATCATTTCTATATAATAGCTATATTAAATCTAAATTAAATCCCTGTTTCTAACAAACACTGTGAAATAAACAGATTCTGTGAAGTGGCACAGAAATAATGAACACCATCAAACTAAAGAGAATACAAATTATTTCATCAGAATCAGAATCAGGTTTATTGGCCAAGTATGTTGACACACACAAGGAATTTGGTTTCAGCAGTTAGTGACTCTCTAGCACTGACAATCCACAATATGCACAATGACTCCACATATACACCATATCCACAATAAATACAGACAATTACAATATACAATCTTCACAATATACACAATATACACCATATACAAGAAATAAACAAACTACAAATAATATACAGCCTACACATTATTTACAAACAGTATAGGGCAGTAGTGTCGAGGTAGAGGTAGTAGTGTTAAGGTAGTGCAACAGTATTAGCGTACGTGTATGGGGAAGAGACTGTATTGCATAATCTGGCATGAAACTATGGTCCAGCAGATGATGTGATTGGAGTAACTATGGTCCAGCAGATGATGTGACTGGAGTAACTATGGTCCAGCAGATGATGTGACTGGAATAATTATGGTCCAGCAGATGATGTGATTGGAGTAACCATGGTCCAGCAGATGATGTGACTGGAGTAACTATGGTCCAGCAGATGATGTGACTGGTCAGCTGTTAATGAAGGTAATGGCCTGAGAAAAGAAGCTGTTCCTGTGTCTTGTTGTCTTGGTGTACAGAGTTCTGTAGTGCCTGCCGTATGGGAGGAGTTGAAATATGTTGTGTCCAGGGTGAGACAGATCTGTGATGATGTTCCCAGCCTGTTTCCTGGTTCTTCAACAGTACAAGTCCTGGAGGGTGGGCAGCGGAGCACCAATGATGTTTGCAGCTGTCTTTATGGTCCTTTGTAGTCTGTTCCGGTCCTGTACTGTGGCCACTCCAAACCAGACTGTGATGGCTGTGCACAGGACTGATTCGATGACTGCAGTGTAGAACTGGATCAGCAGTTCCTGTGGCAGACCCAACTTCCTCAGCAGCCGCAGAAAGTACATCCGCTGCTGGGCCTTTTTGAGGATGGAGTTGATGTTAGTCTCCCATTTCAGGTCACGGGAAATTATAGTACCCGGAAACTTGAAGGTGTCCACGGTTGACACAGGGCTGTTGGATATTGTGATTCATTCATTAATCATAATAAATTAATCAAATTGATTGAGTCCTGTACCTCATTAACTTTGAATATTTTCTCAGTTGCTGTGTAAATAGCTTGACTGTAAATGTGTCTCTCTTTACTACCAAAATTATTTACAGTCATTAAATGCAGTTCAAAAAGCAGCCACACGAGGGTGGAGCAACTCCACTGTATTAAACTATCATTTGAATATCAAACAGACATGTTCCTCAGTTCTTTAACAGCCTGGTGGGGAGGGGATTTAATAACAGAGCTAACAGGTCAGTTTTACCTTTTAAACTCACTTTTAGTTTGTATTTTTATATTCAGGAACAGTCGTTTATTGATCAGAGTAGTGATTTACAGTAGACAGAGAGAATGAGACACTTCTCTAACCTGTTAACGACTCAACCATTGATGACGACATGAGTGAGGGGGCGAAAGGTGAGAGAGATGGCTGTGGGGTGGGGCTGGGAGACAAAATTTTAAGATTCATTGACATTTACAATAGAACTCATTCAGGTCGTTGTTGATCTGGTGATTGGCAAGCTTGTTAAGGAGCTGTGGAGTCTTTCTCACCTTTCTAACTTTCTATCTTGTGATGAAGTTATTCAAGGCCTCTCCAGACAGTGATTTTGGTGGTGAGGGTGTAGAGGTGGGTCAGTGTGTGTGTTTCAGGTGATATGGTGTAGAAGTACAGACCCCCAGTCCAGATACAGTCCACTCTTTAGAGGGGGAGGGGGGATCAGGTAGACCAGTTTTCTGATGATCCTATCTGACAGAATATCTGTTAATATAGCAGTTCAGACTCCAGGACTTACTACTGCATCCAAATCCACACTAAGTACTTTTTCCATACTGATATATCAGTATCCCATCTGCTCCATTGAACATCCCAGTAACAGTGTCCAGTGAGAGTTTTCACACTCAATACCTGAGCACAATTTTCAAATCTGTCCGGATGATCTGGATATGTTTTCATCCAAACACTTTACCTTTCTGTTCCTCTCAGACAGAGATATGTGTCTATTCAAGGTGTTTGGATCCAGAGTGAGATGAACAGCATTTGTATACACACACATATTGGAGGATACACAAACAGATTAAACCGTGTGTGGGGGTCAGGTTTAGGGCATAACAATGTAAATCATTACAGTTTAAGGTCAGGGTGAGGTTAGGGCTAGCCTTGTAGTAGCCAGAGAGGAACAGCCTTCATCTGTGACCATACAACCAGACAACCTGCAGAAAGAAAGAAAAAGTGAAACAGTTGGCATTTTGATACAGCAAAGCTCAAGTGGCAATATACAGTAATAACCAAGACTGGTGAAATATACATCAACACTGACATCCAACAGGACAAAACAAGAGCACAATAACAATTACACCTTAAAAATCTCACTGTAATTCTGCAATCAATGACAGAGGCAGCCAAAAGTGCATGGGGCAGCCCTTTAACGTGTTACAGTTATATGTACATTAATATTTGATGTTGATGCTTAGTGTACTCTTGGCTGTACATATTGTACATATGTTATACCAATACATATACATGACTGGTATGATGATGACAAAGAGTATTTCCAGTTTTACACCATGACCTCTTCAGTTCAGCAGAGAGCACATCCACTTCTGAATCCTGCAGGTCATTGTTACTGAAGTCCAGCTCATTACTGAGTTTATTGATTGTAGGACTGAACCAATATTTAAACAAGACCCTCCCACAAGCTTTAAAGAGACATAATCTGAATGGGATGGTATATCATGTGGATTAAACAATAAATAACAGATTTAGTAGAGCATTAAATGACTAATAAATTAAATGACTAGTTAATTAGTTAAATATAACTGTTTACTCGGTTTACAGGACACTCTCTCTGCTGTACTGAAGAGGTTTCATGAACAGAAAAAATGATGAGAAGGCACCCTAATCTGTTATCAAAATACACAAAGGTATTATTTAGGATTTGTTGGTTTAAGGACTCTAAATCTGCTGCACTTCTTGCTGTCATCATACCAGTCATGTATATATAGACAATTCATTCAAAAAAATAATTGAAAGCATGTAATCAAAACAGAGTGATATACTTTTATGCTTATTTCATCCAGTAATTATTTATTGAGTGTGCTGTAAGATCTGTTGTAGTTTCTCATCTTTTGTAGACTTGCTCTCTGCAAACTTAGGGAAACAGTTTGTGAAATACTGTGCTCTATGAGCTCTACAATCAGCAAACTCCTCACTGAACAGCAACAAGTAACAATGATGCACAAAATTCAGGAATGAAGCTACTTTGTGCTGGACTGCAGAGTCCACACTGTAAACTGGAGATACTATTCAGTTCATTTAAATCATAAAAGGTAACCTAGTATATTCAAAAACTTTTTATTAGAAGCTCGTTAATTTTATAATACGTTATTTTAGACAAGGTAAGATATGTATGGGAGAGATAGAGAAACTCATAGCCTACCTGCAGTAATGCCAGTATCAGCTCCTTGAACTGCTAGGCATGGGGGGCAGCAGACATGCCCTTCAGCTTCCTTGTCCCAGCAGATTCAGTTATTAGTTGATTCAGATGTGTGGGTATGTTTGTGAACCCACACATGAAGCACTGGTACTATGAGGCTATTACCAACAATCTGCAGCAGGGGCCACTATCACACTGCAACCATCTTCATCCAGGTCTGTTTCCACTACATGGTCGAGACAGTTAGGGTGCCAGTCAATACTGTGGATGTGACTGGTGCATTGTACATCCTGTACATACCTACATCTACCCTATCCCACATGCTTCTACAGCATCCCCATCCCCTTCCCATCAGCACATGCTATGTTACTATTCCATCCCCACATCCTTAACCATCCTCCAGTGTTTAAACATTTTCCTATGCCATTCCCACTACTTTGTCATGTGCTGTAACACCATCACTTCCTCATGTGTTTCATTGCTGTTCCAAACCTATGTACTTCAACACTATCCCCGTGTGTTTCAACAACATTTACATTTATGGCATTTAGCTGACGCTCTTATCCAAAGCGACTTACAAGGTCATTCATATTACAGGTAGGCCAATGTAGTGTTAGGAGTCTTGCCCAAGGACTCTTATTGGTGTAGCACAGCATAGTTACCCAGACCCGGGAATAGAACCCCCATCTCCCACATGGGGCGGCAGCTCCCTGGAGGTTAGTGGTGTTATCCACTGAGCCACACCAACCACTCCCAACATCCCAATATAATTCAAAACTACTGCTTTCTCATCATCCAGTGCCATTCAACACCATTCCATCCTCACATGGTTCAACAACATACCATCCCCCATGCTCAAACACGTTCACATCCCAATTCCTATGTTTTTCAACATCTATAAGCATCAACATCAACCCCTCCTCATTTCCACATGCCTCTAAATCAAACCCTGGACACTCACAGGTACTTCACGTCCCCACCTCAGCCCCGTATGGTAACACCATATCCTCCCTTATTATCATATGCATGACCATGTGCTCAGCAGCATTCAACACATTGACTGCAGCAGCGTTCAATACACCTTTACAGTGGTGGTAAAGTGGCATTACTATGACTTTTTGTCTTCTATGATGGTGGTTGCTGACTGAAGCTGCTTTCTGACTCAGAGACTGAACTGTGCATGCTGTTCCTCTTAATCTCCTTACAAATCTCTGGAAATATGTTTACTACTAAATGTTCTACCCATATATATTCAAAATGTAAACTATTCAAGGGTTTGGGAATGTGATTTCGGTTTTTAGGATAAAACATGCAAAGATTTTGTAATACCTTTATTTCGCCAGTGGGCTTGTCAACCCTTGAGAGTTAATTGTTAATGTTAATCTACATACATAGCTTTAGAGTCATTTGTCATAAGTCAACTAGACAACTAGTCAACTTTTAAAAATTTATATTTGTTGAAGTAGTCTTAATAAATGTTCATGTAGGTTTATATTAGTTATGGAGAAGTGAGAACGCCACCCTTTAGTAAAGTGCTACTGTTGTTTTTTCAGTGTGGATCATGGAGGCAAGACCAGGATAAAAACAGGACTGAGGAAATGTAAGACAAACACACAATTGTCTGTTTCTGTTTCATTATTATGCCCTAAACCTGACCCACACACACTGTTTAATCTGTTTGTGTATCCTCCAATCTGTGTGTGTATACAGATGTTGTTGATCTCATTCTGGATCCAAACAGCATGATCAGTAATATCTCTCTGTCTGAGAGGAACAGAAAGGTAAAGTGTTTGGATGATCAGATATCAGATATCAGTATCATACAGAGGAATCAGGAGAAAAGGACACAGTATTGAATGTGGATTTGGATGCAATAGTAAGTCCTGGAGTCTGAACTGCTATAATAACAGATATTCTGTTAAACACAGAATGATCAGAAAACTGTCCTACCTCATCCCTCCTCCCCCTCTAACAGAGTAGGAGTGTATCTGGACTCAGCGTCTGGCACTCTGTCCTTCTACACCATCCCACCCACACACACACTGACCCACCTATACACATTTATCACCACATTCACTGAACCGCTCTATGCTGGATTTAGAGTTTATTCTGACTCATCAGTGCATCTGTGTGATTTAATGGAAAAGCATTAATTACGTTCCTCACAAAGCTGGATCTCAAGTCCTACTTAGCGGTGGCCATCTGAAGGCCTCAATAACATTTCGTATTGGTCTACAGCCAGGGCTGACTTCTGTGCCAAAGTTATGTGTATGCTTTGAATATAAACAGGCACAACATCTTGTAGTATGAGCTATGTGGGAGCTCAGCAAAGAAGCAATAAATATTCACAAAATATGAAAAGTTTCTAACAACCCAACTTTAGTTTGGAGAGGCCTTGAATGACTTGATCACAAGCTAGAAAGCTCAAAAGGTGAGAAAGACTCCCCGGCTCCTCAACGAGCTCACTAACTGCCACATCACCAACTACCTGAATGAGTTCTACTGCAGATTTGAATGCACAAAGGGCAATCTTGAGTCTTTGAGTCTTTCACCTCTGCCCCCTCACTCCTCTCACCTTCAATGGGCGGGTCGTTAACAGGCTTAAGAAAAGCCCTGACTCAGTCTCTCTGTCTACCCTAAAGCACTGCTCTGATCTATAAACGACTGTTGCTGAGTATAAAACCACAAACTAAAAGAGAGTTTAGACAGTATAAATAGGACCTGTTAAGCCTCATTCCCAGCAGACTGCGGAAAATGTCTGTTTGGTTTGAAATGATAATCAATAGCCAGCAGGTGAGGAGCACAGTGAAGTCGCGGCACACTTGTGTGGCTGCTTTTAAACAGCATTTCATGATTTTTGAAGTGAAAAGAGACACGTTCACATTAAAGCTACTTACACAATAAACAGAGAAAATATACATACACAAAGAATTCAGTCAGCCAGGATACACAGATTTAATTTAGCACATTAGAAACTACAAATGAAGAAACAGAAGATAGAATATAATATCAAAGAGATACACAGACACATTTACATCATACAAATCTTAGGAGTACAAACATGTAAATCCCCCTCAGTGCTTAATGCTGGTGACTCTATACACATAACTGTCATGGTTAAGACCATAAAGTTCAGGTTTTGTCTCATTAAATTACTCCAACATTCTTCAAGATTCTAGATAACAAAGTAAACCAGAAGTTTGCTTATGAACTCGGAACACACTGATGATTAATACAGGAACACTGGCTACAGTCAAACAGGACACAGACAGATTTATAACCTTCACAGTGATCTCAGTTTACATGAGAATATTAACAGCACACAGTATAAACTTTACATACTGTGTAAATGTACATATCAGACTCATTTCGTTATTATTATAATTTTTTTGTGATAGTCAAAATCTGAGAACTATTACTAAATAAAAGAAATGTGTTGTATGATCACAAATTCAGCCAGGCATGTGTAACCTTTCCAGCAGAACTCTAAGTGCATTTTTCACAATGGAAAGATGTGATCTGCTCCTAATGGACTGTAGAACCTCTGATGGGGGTTACAGGAGGTTACAGGAGGCGGGAATGTTTGAGTACAGGTGGGATTACCAAAATAACGCCCCCAGAGCCACCTTGATTGTCCAAAGACAACTGAACAGAGAAAAAGAAGGAGGAGACAAAGAAGTTGAAGTTGTTCTGCGTTATTAGAGAGAGACTGGAGCTGATCTGCTGGAGGTAAAGAGCTGTTTATCACTCCGTTTATTCTGTTTTTACTGAAACAGGAGGAGAAATGTTCTCTCTCTAAAAGTAAGAAGTAAAATATGTGAAATGTGTGCGCTAACAGTGTCGTGTATCCGGGTTCAATAACACAACACTATTCACAACAAACAGAAGCAGCCTTCATCCAGACTGAAATGAGCTGAGCTGAGGAGGCTATATGATGATCCCCATGGACAATCATCACTCTGCACTTTACATTTAGCATATTTATACTTGCACATATAGACTGACATACTGTTATCTTCACCCATATTGTATATCTGTAGTGATTGTATGCATATATATATATATATATATATATATCAATATTCTATGACCTGTATATACCCTGCATCTCTCATCTACCTCAAACTTACCATAGTGCTATATGGAAATGTCTACATCTGGATATATCAGTTTTTATTCATAACTTTATAGTACTGTTATATAAACATATATAATTTATAATGTATATTAGGATAAGAGAGATTTTGTGCTCAGTATTGTATATATTTATTGTCTAATGTATATTTTTTGTATTTAAGTACTGTAAAGGACTTCGCACCTAAGTTTTTCACTCACCTTCACACCTGTGAAAATGTGACGTGACAATAAAAGTGATTTGATTTGATTTGATACTGTTAGCACTTAGCTCTGTGATTTCAGGTTAGGGTTGTTTCTGACTACTGTACACTAGTAAATCTAGTAAAATCTATCCAGACACATTTAAGAACCACTCTGATTTATTTGTACTTTTCTGTGTGTGTTTCAAGTGCTAATACTTTGGCTAAATCTCCAGTATATTAACACTGAGCTCCTGATTCTGTTTGTGGGGGTTAATTATGGTTGCGCATTGTTATTCGATTTATATTATTATGGTTGCGCATTGCAAAGCAATGCGCAACTATACTGTTATTCGATTTATATTATTCTTCTTCTTATTTTTCTCCCGTTTCATCGCCGACTAACTCGCCCCGCAGTTTTCGAGATATCGACTCCGTTCCAACTCCAGTTTGTCCGGTATTATTCGGTGATGTGGGCTTGTATACAGCTTTTTGATCGGATGCACAGATTCCGTGTAGAATGGAATTTTCCGGGAATTTTTTCCCATAGAGAATGAATAGGATCGAAAAACGCGTGCCTATCTACCCTACTTCCGCTCGACCTAGAGACACCAAATCGGATACACTAGCTCGGGGCGCAGCCCCGAGCAGGAATTCAGTTTTGAATTGACCCGCACTCGTTCGTTTCTCTTTTTATTTCACATCCCTCGTTCCTCCCATAGAGCCCCAGTCATTTTTTGAGCCACCTAAAGCCGGCTGTTTCCTTCACCCGAGAGGCACGAGACTTCACATACACACTAAGGGCAGATCCCCAAGCACAAATCCACAACCATACTGACCCGCACTCCTTTATCTGTCGTTTATTCATCCCTCGTTCCTCCCATAGAGCCCCAGTCATTTTTTGACCCACCTAAAGCCGGCTGTTTCCTTCGCCCGAGAGGCACGAGACTTCACATACAAACTAAGGGCAGGTCCCCAAGCACAAATCCACAACCATACTGACCCGCACTCGTCTACCTGTCGTTTATTCATCCCTCGTTTCTCCCATAGATTCCCAGTCATTTTCGACCCAACCCAAGCAGTAATGCTTTGCTTCGCCTGAGACCCACCAAACTTCACGTAGTCACTAAGGGGAGGCCCCCAAACACTAATCCACAGTCGTACTGACCCGCACTCGTTTACTCATCCCTCGTTCCTCACTGAGCTAGCTGCGCAACCATCCCGCGTTTCCTTCAGGAAATGCACTTTTCTAGTTTCATTCTGTTGTGTTGGTTCGGCTCCTGTTCTGGTTTACTGCTGATCACTCCTCTCACTTTAGAAATTCAGTATTGTACTTTCTAAAAGTTTCAGAGAAGAGAAGAACAGAGCTGTACAGTTTGGATAAGGGGGGTTCCCTGTACAGTTGGAAAAGGAGGGTTCCCTGTACAGTTTGGAGAAGGGGAGGGGGGGGTTCCCTGTATAGTTTGAATATGACTGTGGTTAAGCCAGACACCTTTCACCAAAACATGGTTAAACTATCTGTGCATAATTTATTTGTATGCAGCTACTATACAACTTAGCAGTCAGAGTCACAGCACAGACAGACCTTAAGAAAAAGCCCTTAGAACAGAACTAAAAAGTCAGCACTTTGTCAAATGTTACATAAATTCAGAAGATAACAGCTCATGTTCTGCTTTACTACCGATCACTCCTCTCACTTTGGAAATTCAGTATTGTAAGTTTCAAAGAAGAGAAGAACAGAGCTGTACAGTTTGGATAAGGGGGGTTCACTGTACAGTTTGAATATGACTGTGGTTAAGCCAGACACCTTTTGCCAAAACGCAGTTAAACTATACACTTGAGCAGTCAGAGACACAGCACAGACAGACCTTAAGAAAAAGCCCTTAGAACAGAACTAAAAAATTCGCTTTATCAAATGTTATATAAATCCAACAGACAGTTTATTATACTATGTAAGTATGAACTATGAAGTGATTCTATGGTACCGTTTGTAAATAAATGGCATCCTAAATCCAAAAATGTGTCAGTTATATTTTAATGAAAAGTCAAATCATTTAACACATTATAAAATGGTTATTTCTAAAATGTAGTCCATAAAACCAGCAGATATCAGTTGAGGGTTTATTATACTATGTATATATGAATTATGAAATAATTCTACTGTACAGTTACTAACAAAATGGCATCCAAATTCCCCAAATGTGACAAAAGCATCATGTTGTATGATATGAAACAAAAATATGTTAAACTCTGAACTGATATCTGTTGATTTTATGGACTACTAATAAAAAGGACCATTGTAAGTGTTAAATTCAAATTATTTCAATTATCATTAAAAAACACAAATGTTTATGATAGTTTTATGAACTAATTATTAGAAATTACCATTTTATTGTTTGATAATATTTGATCATTGTAAAATGTGTAAAAATGTATGTATTTTCCAGGATTTTGGAAGCCATTTACTTATATACAATGGGGAAAATAAGTATTTGATACGCTGCCGATTTTGCAGGTTTTCCCACCTACAAAGAATGAAGAGGTCTGTAATTTTTATTGTAGGTACACTTCAACTGTGAGAGACCACACTGTGGAGATCGTCAAGAGCACCAAGTTCCTTGGAGTTCACCTGGCAGAGGATCTCACCTGGTCCCTCAACACCAGCACCATAACCAAGAAAGCCCAGCAGCGTCTCTACTTCCTGCGGAAGCTGAGGAAGGCAAATCTCCCACCTCCCATCCTCACCACATTTTACAGAGGAACCATCGAGAGCATCCTGAGCAGCTGCATCACTGCCTGGTTTGGGAACTGCACTGTATCGGATCGCAAGTCCCTGCAGCGAGTAGTGAGGACGGCTGAGAAGATCATCGGTATCTCTCTCCCCACCATCACAGACATTTACACTACACGCTGCATCCGCAAAGCAAACAGCATTGTGGATGACCACACACACCCCTCACACACACTCTTCACCCTCCTACCGTCTGGAAAGAGGTACAGAAGCATCCGGGCACTCACATCCAGACTGTGCAACAGCTTCTTTCCCCAAGCCATCAGACTCCTTAACAACCAGAGTCTGGTCTGAATAACTGCACACATTTCTGTGACTGGACTGAACGCACACACACACACACACACACACACACAAAATCTCATCTCTTAAATCTGTCTACACAAACTTAAGGAGTAAATGTTTACATTTATACCACATATTGACATAACTGCTGCTAAAAACAATGTTCAATGACATAACTGCTGCTATGTAACTGCTAAAAACAATGTTCAACGTTCAATGTCCATCTTTAAAAAATGGACATAACTGCACTTTACTGCTCCCTCCTTGTATTTATTGTTTGCTGTTTTGTATATTGTAAATTGTCTTGTAAATCTATTGTATTGTATTTATTGTTCTGTGTAGCACCTTGGTCCTGGAGGAACGTTGTTTCGTTTCACTGTGTACGGTACACCACTGTATATGGTTGAAATGACAATAAAAAACTACTTGACTTGACTACTTGACTTGAGAATCTAAGAAAAAAATAACAGAAAATCACATTGTATGATTTTTAAATAATTAATTTGCATTTTATTGCATGAAATAAGTGTTTGTTCACCTACCAACCAGCAAGAGTTCTGGCTCTCACAGACCTGTCAGTTTTCTTTTAAGAAGCCCTCCTATTCTGCACACATTACCTGTATTAATTGCACATGTTTGAGCTCATTACCTGTATAAAAGACACCTGTCCACACACTCAATCTATCACACTCCAACCTCTCCACCTTGGCCAAGACCAAAGAGCTGTCTAAGGACACCAGGGACAAAATTGTAGACCTGCGCAAGGCTAGGATGGGCTACAGGACAATAGACCAGCAGCTTGGTGAGAAGGCAACAACTGTTGGCGCAATTATTAGAAAATGGAAGAAACACAAGATGACTGTCAATCTTCCTCGGTCTGGGGCTCCATGCAAGATCTCGCCTCGTGGGGTAAGGATGATTATGAGAAAGGTCTGGAATCAGCCCAGAACTACACGGGAGGACCTGGTCAATGACCTAAAGAGAGCTGGGACCACAGTCTCAAAGAGGACCATTAGTAACACACTACATCGTCATAGTTTAAAATCCTGCAGGGCACACAAGGTCCCCCTGCTCATGCCAGCACACGTTTGAAGTTCGCCAGTGACCATCTGGATGATCCAGAGGAGGCATAGGAGAAGGTCATGTGGTCAGATGAGACCAAAATAGAGCTTTTTGGTATCAACTCCACTCGCCGTGTTAGGAGGAGGAAGGATGAGTACAACCCCAAGAACACCGTCCCAACCGTGAAGCATGGGGGTGGAAACATCATACTTTGGGTCTGCTTTTCTGCAAAGGGGACAGGACGACTGCACCGTATTGAAGGGAGGATGGATGGAGTCATGTATCGCGAGATTTTGGCCAACAACCTCCTTCCCTAAGTAAGAGCATTGAAGATGAGTCGTGGCTGGGTCTTCCAGCCTGACAAATGACCTGAAACACACAGCCAGGGCCACTAAGGAGTGGCTCTGTAAGAAGCATTTCAAGGTCCAGGTTTCTATACCACATATTAAGTTCTGTTTTTCTATTGTACCAAATATTTATTTCATGCAATGAAATGCAAATTAATTATTTAAAACATGCAATGTGATTTTCTGGATTTTTTTCTTAGATTGTGTCTCTCACACGAAGTAAAAAATACGATAAAAATTACAGACCTCTCCATTCTTTGTAGGTGGGAAAACTTGCAAAATCGGCAGTGAATCAAATACTTATTTTCCCCACTTTACATAGTATGATAAACTCAAAGTGATATGTGTTAGTTTTAGACACTACTTATTAGAGATTCCCATGTTATTATGTTATACAATTTCACTTGTCATTAAAGTACACTTGGGAATTATATGGAGTTTCGAAGCCATAATTCATATATTGAAATTATAATAATCCCTGAACTGATATCTGTTGGTTTTTATGGACTGCTTATTAAAAATAACCATTTTACAATGTGATAAATTTCACTAATTTTGGGGGGATTTTGGATGCCATTTACTTAAAAATGGCACAGTAGAATCACTTCATAATTCATACGTACACTATACGTATAGTATAATCTCTCAACTGACTTCTTTTGGTTTTCTGAACTACTTATTAGAAATTAATATTTAATACAACACTGACATTACTTCTTTTTTAAGATCTTCCTGTGCTGTGACTGTTACCGCTATGTATATAGTAGCCGGACACGCAAATTTTACGTGTGACTAGTTTTACCTTGTTTTACTAGTTTTACCTTGGCAAAAGGTGGTTGGCTTAACTGCAGTTGAATATGGGGGCGGTTCCCTGTGCAGATTGGATAAGAGGGGTTCCCCGTACAGTTTGGAGGTAAGGGTAACTGTACAGGTTGGGTAAAGGGGGCGTTGCTGTTCTGTTGGAGTAAAGGAGAGTTCTCTGTATGATTTGTTTTATTGGTTTGCTGTACGGTTTGGATAAGGGGGTTGAGTGTACAGTTTAGATATGGTGGGTTGTTGTACAGTTTGGACAAGGGGTGTTTACTGTACAGTTTGCATGGTTTGTATGTTCACTGTACAGGTTGGGTAAGGGGATGGTAATTGTACAGGTTGGGTACGGGGGAGTGTTGTTGTTCTGTTGGTGTGAATGGGATTTCGCTTTATTCGATTCGTTTTATGGGGATTTGGATAGGGGGGTTGACCAGGTCATGTACAGGTTGGGTAAGGGGGGGGTCACTATCCAGTTTGGAGGTTTGCTGTTCAGTTGGGGTAAGTTTACTGTATGGTTTGTTTTTCAGGGGTTTGCTGTACAGTTTTTGTAACTGGTGTGCATACAATGTCATCATGAACATTCTGTCTTCCCAAAACATGTTAAAGTTGGCAATAAAATTCAGTTAGTTTGACCTGCAAAATTTTTGTAATCATATCTTTAATCAAAGAAATATTGCAAACGTATTGCTATTCCCCTCAGTCTCCACACTTGTGTATTCAGCCAATAATGTAGGAAGCTTTTCATTCAGTTTGGAAACTGTGATGTTTGACCCACATTGAAGTATGAGTTTCTAGTTTCCGATGCCTTTATTAGAGTCATCCCTAAATACAGGGGTGTCTGCTGTGGCCATAGAATGGGACCCTTTGTTCACTGTACAGTTTTAGTGCAAGGGTTTGTTGTACAGTTTGGCTCTAGAATTTCATGGATGACTGCTTAAGTGGTCCTGAACACTCAGGTGGAGATGTAAAGTGAGACGTAACTGTGATTCTGCTTCAGTTAAATTTTG
>CM067474.1:62622294-62644793 GCA_034552555.1 Semaprochilodus insignis
ATATTTTACTTCTTACTTTTAGAGAGAGAACATTTCTCCTCCTGTTTAGGTAAAAACAGAGTAAACAGAGTGACAAACAGCTCTTTACCTCCTTACATATCTCTCTCTCTCTCTCTCCCCGCAGTGATCTCCTCGTCTTCTCTTCTTCTACTACTACTTCTTTATCTTCTCTGTTTTATTGTCTTTGGAGGACCATGGTGTCTCTGGGGGCGTTATTGTGTAACCCCCCCCCCCCCCCCAAATACTCAACAAATCCCGCCTCCTGGACTATGATTGGCTGTTTAACCATCTACAGCAGTTAGCAACAGAAGATCTAACAGGAGAGTTTATCCCAGTTCAGCACAGCGGGACACTTTACCTCTCTACTGCTTTCAGAAACACGACTATTTCTGTTTAAATCCAGCACTTACACCTAAAATGTCTGGAGTAAAACGTGTCTTTAGGTTTAAACTCCTCATCAGTTCAGATTCAGATTCACACTGACTCACTAATACCCACTGCAGCAGTTATGAATTTACACACAACATTAAATAACAACAAGGATGATGGGAATACATCCAGTAAATAAATTACAATATTAACAACTACATAATACATACATAACATGATTTCAAGAGTTTGATCATGTGATTCTAACAGTGCTTATGAGTTAATAATGTTATGAGGGCAATATTGGAAAATTTTCATTGTTACTCCTACAGAACATATTATATTATATTGTTTTCTCTAACTTTTTAGTGTGTAAATTACATGTAGGCCTAAACATCATTCCTATATAATAGCTATATAAAATCTAAATTAAATCCCTGTTTCTAACAAACACTGTGAAATAAACAGATTCTGTGAAGTGGCACAGAAATAATGAACACCATCAAACTAAAGAGAATACAAATTATTTTATTCATTAATAATAATAAATTAATCTCCTAATTGATTGAATCTTTTACCTCATTAACTGTGTATATTTTCTCAGTTGCTGTGTAAATAGCTTGACTGTAAATGTGTCTCTCTTTACTACCAAAAATGTTTACTATCCTTCAATGCAGTTCAAAAAGCAGCCACACGAGGGTGGAGCAACTCCACTGTATTAAACTATCATTTGAATATCAAACAGACATGTTCCTCAGTTCTTTAACAGCCTGGTGGGGAGGGGATTTAATAACAGAGCTAACAGGTCTGTTTTACCTTTTAAACTCACTTTTAGTTTGTGTTTTTATACTCAGTAAAAGGTGTTTATTGATCAGAGTAGTGATTTAGAGTAGATGGAGAGAGAGTGAGACACTTCTCTAACCTGTTAACGACTCAACCATTGATGATGAAATGAGTGAGTGGGGGAAAGGTGAGAGAGATGGCTGTAGGGTGGGAGACAAAGGTCAAATCAAATCAAATCACTTTTATTGTCACGTCACATTTTCACAGGTGTGAAGGTGAGTGAAAAACTTGCGAAGTCCCTTACAGTACTTAGATAGAAAAAATATACATAGACAATAAATATATACAATACTAATAACACAAAATCTCTGTTATCCTAATATACATTATAAATTATATATATTTATAAACAGTAATATAAAGTTATGAATAAAACCTATGATATATCCAGATGTACACATATAGCACTATGGTAAGGCTGAGGTAGATGAGAGATGCAGGGTATATACAGGGCATAGAATATATATGCATATATACATACACTACAGATATACAATATAGATGAATATAACAGTATGTCAGTCTATATGTGCAGGTATAAATATGCTAAATGTAAAGTGCAGAGTGATGATTGTCCATGGAGATCATCATTTAGATGATTTTGGTGTAGATGTGCTGAACCAGGTCCATTTACCGACGCAACAGCACTACTGGCTGTTCAGTAGTCTGATGATTTGTGGGAAGAAACTCGGAGGCGGCTGGTTCTGGACTTTATGCTTCGGAACCTCCTCCCACTTGGCAGCTGTGAGAACAGACGGTGGCTTGGGTGGGTGGAGTCCTTTAGAATCCTCCTGGTTTTCCTCAGGCAGCGGCTGGTGTATAAATCCAGGAGGTTTGGAAGCTGAACCCTGGTGATTTCCTGAGCTGCCCGCACCACCCTCTGCAAAGCTTTCCGCTCGATAGCAGTGCAGTTCCCATACCAGGTGGTGATGGAGCCAGTTAAAATGCTCTCCACAGTACATGTGTAGAATGTTCTGAGGATGCGGGGGTTCATGCCAAACCTTCTTAGACGTCTGAGGAAGAAGAGGCGCTGTTGTGCCTTTTTCACCACCCGTGTGGTGTGTTCAGTCCATGTGAGTTCCTCTGTGATGTGAACACCGAGGAACTTAAAGCTGCTGACCCTCTCTACAGCGGCCCCATTGATGGTGATGGGGGTGTGCACTCTCTCATGCTTCCTGAAGTCTACTATCAGCTCCTTGGTCTTGTTGACATTGAGAGAAAGGTTATTCTCCTGGCACCAGTGTGTCAGGAAGCTGACCTCCTCTCTGTAGGCCTCCTCGTTGTTATCGGAGATCAGGCCCACAATTGTAGTGTCATCTGCAAATTTGATGATGACATTGGAGCTGTGTCTGGCTGTACAATCGTGTGTATACAGGGAGTACAAGAGAGGGCTGAGAACACAGCCCTGTGGGGCTCCAGTGCTAAGCGTCAGTGAGGAGGAGGTGATGCCAGCCAACTTTACCACCTGGCGTCGGTCCGCCAGGATTCACTGAAATTTACAATAGAACTCATTCAGGTTGTTGGCAAGCTTGTTGAGGAACTGAAGAGTCTTTCTCATCTTTCTATCTTGTGATGAAGTTATTCAAGGCCTCTCCAGACAGTGATTGTGTTGGTGAGGGTGTAGAGGTAGGTCAGTGTGTGTGTTTCAGGTGAGATGGCGTAGAAATACAGACCCCCAGTCGAGATACAGTCCACTCTTTAGAGGGGGAGGGAGGGATCAGGTAGGACAGTTTTCTGATGATTCTGTCTGACAGAATATCTGTTATTATAGCAGTTCAGACACCAGGACTTACTATTGCATCCAAATCCACACTAAGTACTTTGTCCATACTGATATATCAGTATCCCATCTGCTCCACTGAACATCCCAGTAACAGCGTCTTCACACTCAATACCTGAGCACAATTTTCAAATCTGTCCGGATGATCTGGATATGTTTTCATCCAAACACTTTACCTTTCTGTTCCTCTCAGACAGAGATATGTGTCTGTTCAAGGTGTTTGGGTCCAGAGTGAGATCAACAGCATTTGTATACACACATACACACACATATTGGAGGATACACAAACAGATTAAACAGTGTGTGTGTGGGTCAGATTTAGTGCATAACAATGGAAATCATTACATTTTAAGGTCAGGGTGAGGTAGGGGCTAGCCTAGTAGTAGTTCATCTCCATAAAATGAATGTAACTCTATGTAATGACCCCACTACTCACAGAAACAGACAGGTGTGTTTTTGTCTTACATTTCCTCAGTCCTGTTTTCATCCTGGTCTTCCCTCCATGACCCACTCTGAACAATAAACAGTAACACTTTACTGATGGGTATCGTTCTCATTTCTCCTTTATGTAGGTTAATATAAACCTACATAAACATGTATTAAGACTATACACCACCATAAAAGACAAAAACTTCATAGTAATGCCACTTTACCACCACTGTAAAAGTGTATTGAACAATGCTGCAACCAATGTGCACATGGTGAAGCACGTGATAGGACAGTGTTTAAGGGTGTAGGGATAGGGATGTAGCATGTGCAGGTGGGAAGGGGATGCTGCAGAAAGATGTGGGATGGTGTAGAGGTAAGTATGTACAGTCTGTTTATAGATACAATAACTCACTGTATGTTCTCCAGTCCGCATGGTTGATCATTCAATAGATCAAATAACACCTTCACTCCAAACTCTCCTGGGTGATTATAGGTCAGATCCAGTACTCTCAGTTGGTTGGAGTTTGATTTTAGAGCTGAAGTCAGAGAGTAACAGCCTTCATCTGTGACCATACAACCAGACAACCTGCAGAAAGAAAGAAAAAGTGAAACAGTTGGCATTTTGATACAGCAAAGCTCAAGTGGCAATATACAGTAATCACCAAGACTGGTGAAATATACATCAACACTGATATCAAAGAGGACAAAACAAAAGCACAATAACAATTACACGTTTAAAAGCTCACTCTAATTCTTCAAAGACAGAGGGAACCAAAAGTGCATGGGGCAGCCCTTTAAAGTGTTACAGTATGCCCATTGTACAAACATGTTTATATGTACATTTGTATTTGATGTTGATGCTTAGTCCTCTTGGCTGTACATATTGTACATATGTTATACCGATACATATACATGACTGGTATGATGATGACAAAGAGTATTTCCAGTTTTACACCATGACCTTTTCAGTTCAGCAGAGAGCACATCCACTTCTAAATCCTGCAGGTCATTGTTATTGAAGTCCAGCTCAGTCTGGGAGGAGTTCATTGATTGTAGGACTGAACCAAGATTTAAGCAAGCTTCCCCCCCACAAGGTTTACAGAGACATAATCTGTATGGGATGGTATATCATGTGGCTTAAACAATAAATAAAAGATTTAGTAGAGCATTAAATGACTAATAAATTAAATGACTAGTTAATAAATTTAATATAAATTAAATATATCTGTTTACTCGGTTTACAGGACACTCTCTCTGCTGTACTGAAGAGGTTTCATGAACAGAAGAAATGATGAGTTAGGGTGCCAGTCAATACCGTGGATGTGCCTGGTGCCTGGTGCATTGTACATCCTGTACATACCTACATCTCCCCTATCCCACATGCTTCTACAGAATCCCCATCCCCTTCCCGTCAGCACATGCTATATTACTATTCCATCCCCATCCCTACATCCTTTAACACTGTCCAGCCCCATCCTCCAGTGTTTAAACATTTTCCTATCCCATTCCCACTACTTTGTCATGTGCTGTAACACCATCGCTTCCTCATGTGTTTCATTGCTGTTCCAAACTTATGTGCTTCAATAACATCCCCATGTGTTTCAACAGCATCCCAATATAATTCAAAACTACTGCTTTCTCATCATCCAGTGCCATTCAACACCATTCCATCCTCACATGGTTCAACAACATACCATCCCCCATGCTCAAACACTTTCACATCCCAATTCCTATGTTCTTCAACATCTATAAGCTTCAAAATCAACACCTCCTCATTTCCACATGCCTCTAAATCAAACCCTGGACACTCACAGGTACTTCATGTCCCCACCTCAGCCCCCGTATGGTAACACCATATCCTCCCTTATTATCATATGCATGACCATGTGCTCAGCAGCATTCAACACATTGACTGCAGCAGCGTTCAATACACCTTTACAGTGGTGGTAAAGTGGCATTACTATGACTTTTTGTCTTCTATGATGGTGGCTGCTGACTTAAGCTGCTTTCTGACTCAGAGACTGAACTGTGCATGCTGTTCCTCTTAATCTCCTTACAAATCTCTGGAAATATGTTTACTACTAAATGTTCTACCCATATATATTCAAAATGTAAACTATTCAAGGGTTTGGGAATGTGATTTCTGTTTTTAGGATAAAACATGCAAAGATTTTGTAATACCTTTATTTCGCCAGTGGGCTTGTCAACCCTTGAGAGCTAATTGTTACTGTTAATCTACATACATAGCTTTAGAGTCATTTGTCATAAGTCATAAGTCAACTAGACAGTCTTTTTAAAAATTGATATTTGTTGAAGTAGTCTTAATAAATGTTCATGGAGGTTTATAATAGTTATGGAGAAGTGAGAATGCCACCCTTTAGTAAAGTGCTACTGTTGGTTTTTCAGAGTGGATCATGGAGGCAAGACCAGGATAAAAACAGGACTGAGGAAATGTAAGACAAACACACACTTGTCTGTTTCTGTTTCATTATTATGNAGGTTTAGGGCATAATAATGAAACAGAAACAGACAAGTGTGTGTTTGTCTTACATTTCCTCAGTCCTGTTTTTATCCTGGTCTTGCCTCCATGATCCACACTGAAAAACCAACAGTAGCACTTTACTAAAGGGTGGCATTCTCACTTCTCCATAACTATTATAAACCTCCATGAACATTTATTAAGACTACTTCAACAAATATCAATTTTTAAAAAGACTGTCTAGTTGACTTATGACTTATGACAAATGACTCTAAAGCTATGTATGTAGATTAACAGTAACAATTAGCTCTCAAGGGTTGACAAGCCCACTGGCGAAATAAAGGTATTACAAAATCTTTGCATGTTTTATCCTAAAAACAGAAATCACATTCCCAAACCCTTGAATAGTTTACATTTTGAATATATATGGGTAGAACATTTAGTAGTAAACATATTTCCAGAGATTTGTAAGGAGATTAAGAGGAACAAATGCACAGTTCAGTCTCTGAGTCAGAAAGCAGCTCAAGTCAGCAGCCACCATCACAGAAGACAAAAAGTCACTGCTCTGATCTATAAACGACTGTTACTGAGTATAAAACCACAAACTAAAAGAGAGTTTAGACAGTATAAATAGGACCCTTTAGTTCTGCTGATAAACCCTTATTCCCACCGGACTGTTAAAGAACTGCGGAAAATGCCTGTTTGATTTGAATTGATAGTCAATAGCCAGCAGGTGAGGAGCACAGTGAAGTCGCTGCACCCTTGTGTGGCTGCTTTTAAACAGCATTTAATGATTTTTGAAGTGAAAAGAGACACGTTCACATTAAAGCTACTTACACAATAAACAGAGAAAATAAACATAGTTAAGGAAGCAAAGAATTCAGTCAGCCAGGATACACAGATTTAATTTAGAATTACAAACTACAAATGAAGAAACAGAAACAGATAGAATATAATATCAAAGAGATACACAGACACATTTACATCAAAGAAATCTTAGGAGTACAAACATGTAAATCCCCCTCAGTGCTTATTGCTGGTGACTCTATACACATAACTGTCATGGTTAAGACCATAAAGTTCAGGTTTTGTCTCATTAAATTACTCCAACATTCTTCAAGATTCTAGATAACAAAGTAAACCAGAAGTTTTCTTATGAACTCTAAGAACACACTGATGATTAATACAGGAACACTGGCTACAGTCAAACAGGACACAGGTTCAGATTCATAACATTCACAGTGATCTCAGTTTACATGAGAATATTAACAGCACACAGTATAAACTTTACATAAAGTGTAAATGTACATATCAGACTCATTTCGTTATTATTATTATTATTATTTTTATTTATTTTTTTTGTGATAGTCAAAATCTGAGAACTATTACTAAATAAAAGAAATGTGTTGTATGATCACAAATTCAGCTAGGCATGTGTAACCTTTCCAGCAGAACTCTAAGTGCATTTTTCACAATGGAAAGATGTGATCTGCTCCTAACGGACTGTAGATCCTCTGATGGGGGTTAAACAGCCAAATGTAGCATAGGAGGCGGGATTTGTTTGAGTACAGGTGAGATTACCAAAATAAAGCCCCCAGAGCCACTTTGATTGTCCAAAGACAACTGAACAGAGAAGAAGAAGGAGAAAAAGAAGGAGGAGACAAAGAAGTTGAAGTTGTTCTGCGTTATTAGAGAGAGACAGGAGCTGATCTGCTGGAAGTAAAGGGCTGTTTATAACTCTGTTCATCTGTTTTTACTGAAACAGGAGGAGAAATTTTCTCTCTCCAAAAGTAAGAAGTAAAATATGTGAAATGTGTGCGCTAACAGAAGTAGCCTTCATCCAAACTGAGCTGAGGAGGCTACTGTTAGCACTTAGCTCTGTGATTTCAGGTTAGGGTTGTTTCTGATTACTGTACACTAGTAAATCTAGTAAAATCTATCCAGACACATTTAAGAACCACTCCGATTTATTTGTACTTTGCTGTGTGTGTTTCAAGTGCTAATACTTTGGCTAATATTCCAGTATATTAACACTGAGCTCCTGATTCTGTCTGTGGGGGTTAATTTCATTCTGTTGTGTTGGCTCAGCTCCTGTTCTGGTTTACTGCTGATCAGTCCTCTCACTTTAGAAATTCAGTATTGTACTTTCTAAAAGTTTCAGAGAAGAGAAGAACAGAGCTGTACAGTTTGGAAAGGGGGTTCCCTGTACAGTTTGGAAAAGGGCGGTTCCCTGTACAGTTTGAATGTGACTGTGGTTAAGCCAGACACCTTTTGCCAAAATGTGGTTAAACTATACACTTTAGCGGTCACAGCACAGACAGACCTTAAGAAAAAGCCCTTAGAACAGAACAAAAAATTCAGCGCTTTATCAAATGTTATATAAATCCAACAGACAGTTTATTATACTATGTAAGTATGAACTATGAAGTGATTCTATGGTACCGTTTGTAAATAATGGCATCCTAAATCCAAAAATGTGTCATTATTATATTTTAATGAAAAGTCAAATCATTTAACACATTATAAAATGGTTATTTCTAAAATGTAGTCCATAAAACCAGCAGATATCAGTTGAGGGTTTATTATACTATGTATATATGAATTATGAAATAATTCTACTGTACAGTTATTAACAAAATGGCATCCAAATTCCCCAAATGTGACAAAAGCATCATGTTGTATGGTATGAAACAAAAATATGTTACACTCTGAACTGATATCTGTTGATTTTATGGACTACTAATGAAAAGGACCATTGTAAATGTGTTGAATTCCAATTATCATTAAAAAACACATGATTTTATGATAGTTTTATGGACTAATTATTAGAAATTACCATTTTATTGTGTGATAATATTTGACCATTGTAAAATGTGTAAAATTTGATGTATTTTCCAGGATTTTGGAAGCCATTTACTTATATACAATGGGGAAAATAAGTATTTGATACACTGCCGATTTTGCAGGTTTTCCCACCTTCAAAGAATGGAGAGGTCTGTAATTTTTATTGTAGGTACACTTCAACTGTGAGAGACAGAATCTAAGAAAAAAATAACAGAAAATCACATCATATGATTTTTAAATAATTAATTTGCATTTTATTGCATGAAATAAGTATTTGATCACCTACCAACCAGCAAGAGTTCTGGCTCTCACAGACCTGTCAGTTTTCCTTTAAGAAGCCCTCCTATTCTGAACTCATTACCTGTATTAATTGCACCTGTTTGAGCTCATTACCTGTATAAAAGACACCTGTCCACACACTCAATCTATCACACTCCAACCTCTCCACCATGGCCAAGACCAAAGAGCTGTCTAAGGACACCAGGGACAAATTGTAGACCTGCACAAGGCTGGGATGGGCTACAGGACAATAGACCAGCTGCTTGGTGAGAAGGCACCAACTGTTGGCGCAATTATTAGAAAATGGAAGAAACACAAGATGACTGTCAATCTTCCTCGGTCGGGGGCTCCATGCAAGATGTCGCCTCGTGGGGTAAAGATGATTATGAGAAAGGTCTGGAATCAGCCCAGAACTACACAGGAGGACCTGGTCAATGACCTAAAGAGAGCTGGGACCACAGTCTCAAAGAGGACCATTAGTAACACACTATGCTGTCATGGTTTAAAATCCTGCAGGGCACGCAAGGTCCCCCTGCGCACGCCAGCATATGTCCAGGCCCGTTTGAAGTTTGCTAGTGACCATCTGGATGATCCAGACGAGGCATGGGAGAGGGTCATGTGGTCAGATGAGACCAAAACAGAGCTTTTTGGTATAAACTCCACTCGCTGTGTTTGGAGGAAGAAGAAGGATGAGTACAACCCCATGAACGCGTCCCAACCGTGAAGCATGGGGGTGGAAACATCATACTTTGGGTGTGCTTTTCTGCAACAGGGACGGGACGACTGCACCATATTGAAGGGAGGATGGATGGAGTCATGTATCGCGAGATTTTGGCCAACAACCTCCTTCCCTAAGTAAGAGCATTGAAGATGAGTCGTGGCTGGGTCTTCCAGCCTGACAATAACCCGAAACACACAGTCAGGGCCACTAAGGTGTGGCTCTGTAAGAAGCATTTCAAGGTCCTGGAGTGGCCTAGCCAGTCTCCAGAACTGAACCCAATAGAAAATCTTTGGAGGGAGCTGAAACTCGATGTTGCCCAGCGACAGCCGAAACCTGAAAGATCTGAATGGAGGAGTGGGCCAAAATCCCTGCTGCAGTGTGTGCAAACTTGGTCAAGAACTACAGGAAACGTCTGACGTCTGTAATTTCAGGTTTCTATACCACATATTATGTTATGTTTTTCTGTTGTATCAAATATTTATTTCATGCAATACAATGCAAATTAATTATTTAAAACATACAATGTGATTTTCTGGATTTTTTCTTAGATTCTGTCTCTCAGACTTGAAGTAAAAAATACTATAAAAATCGTACAGACCTCTACATTCTTTGTAGGTGGGAAAACTTGCAAAATCGGCAGTGAATCAAATACTTATTTTCCCTACTGTACATAGTATGATAAACTCAAACTGATATCTGTTAGTTTTAGACACTACTTATTAGAGATTCCCATGTTATTATGTGATACAATTTCACTTGTCATTAAAGTACACTTGGGAATTGTGTGGAGTTTGGATGCCATAATTCATATGTTAAAAGTATAATAATCCCTGAACTGATATCTGTTGGTTTTATGGACTGCTTATTAAAAATAACCATCCCCGTACAGTTTGGAGGTAAGGGTAACTGTACAGGTTGGGTAAAGGGGGCGTTGCTGTTCTGCTGGAGTAAAGGAGAGTTCGCTGTATGATTTGTTTTATAGGGGGTTGACTGTAGAGTTTGGATAGGGTTTGCATATGAGTTTCTAGTTTCTGATGCCTTTATTAGAGTCATCCCTAAATACAAGGGTGTCTGCTGTGGCCATAGACCGGGACCCTTTGTTCACCGTACGGTTTTAGTGCAAGGGTTTGTTGTACAGTTCAGCTCTAGAATTTCATGGATGACTGCTTAAGTCGCTCTGAACACTGGAGATGTAAAGTGAGACGTAACTGTGATTCTGCTTCAGTTAAATTTTGTTCATAAGAATGTCTAGTGGTACCAATAATAAAGAACTGATGGGGTTGTTTTTAGGCTAAATACACGTTAATGAAGGATCTCTTGTGATTTTTCAGCATGAAATTAATCTAATTAACCACAAAGTTAAATTTGTCATTACAGTCATGTCATCTGCAAAGTGAATCAGTTTAAAACAGTCACTGTTAGAAGTGCATTCATTAACCACTGGTTACCAACCCTGGTCTGCTCTACTACAGGTTCTATAGTGTTACGTGCCAGGGTGGCACACATGCCTTCTTTTTTTTTCTCTATACCTTACCTTTCCCAGGTAGAGATGCAATCACTGGCCATGTAGCTTGCATTTGTCTGGTGTACACTTCCTCAAACCAGAAGTTGGCTCCTGTACCCTCCAATTAGAGCTGTTGCTGTTTGAGTAGGGGAGGGACACTGAATTTAAAACCCCCTACCTGAGAACATGTGTAGGGAGCCGTTTTGTGTTTTTTGATTATATGCAGCTAGTTTTTAGGTTTTTCCCCTCGCATCAGATTGGTCGCTCTCTCTTCCTCTTGTGCAGTAACACACATTAATGGAGAGCACGCACCCCTGACATACTCTTTATTTTTTTATTGTTGGGCAATGAGTTGTAGCAGGAGCAGGAGAAAAGACAAACCTACAAACTAATGAATGTCAAATAATGCTGCTATTTCAATGTTTTAAAAACATTGATCAACTCATCTGTTTTTCAGTATATTTGTACATTTATCAAAGATTTTTTCTCCTTTTTACTTCCAGAATGATCTCTTGTTGCAAGTCCTCTCCTGCTCGTAGTGTCCGGTTTACTGCACGTTTCTAATTTTCATCCACAAACCCATCCAGAAACTTTTTCCCTCAACATGAACACACCACGCAGACAAACACAAAAGACTGCAGTCAAAGAAAAAACTCATCAGTGCTCAGAGTGTGGGAAGAGTTTTACTTCGCAGAGTTATCTTCAAGTACACCAGCGCATTCACACAGGAGAGAAACCGTATGACTGCTCAGAGTGTGAGAAGTCTTTTAGACATAGTAGTTCCCTGAAGAAACACCTTTTGTAAGGAGGCATTATTGCATTAAAAAATATATGATGATCTGTAAGGTGCCCAAGCAGTGAAAGTTGAGCTGTTCTTTTTTGGATAATGGGCTGTTCGCAGTGCAGTTCGGGTAAAGGGGGGTTGCTATACAGTTTGGGTAAGGAGGAGTTTGCTGTTCAGTTTGGGTAATGGGGCACGCCAATTCAGATTGGTTAGGGGTCACTTTTGCCACTAGTACTGTGGATAATACCGGAGAGAAAGGATTATCTTGCCTTGCATGTTTTATATAATCATATGTTCTAATGTGGATCTGAAGCAGAGCATAAAAAGAGTCAGATGGTTTGCATGGTGCAGAGCACATGTTGCTGAGAAAAGTGTAGCTGTGCTGTCATTTATAAACGTTTTCTTAAAGTGCAGCTGTGATGTCTAGTCACGTTCACATTTCATAGAATACACAGTAATGATCTGACAAAGTGACATCCTTAACAGTGGCTGATATATTAAGACCCTTGGAAATAATCACATATTTCACATCTGGAAATTCATTAATAAAAATATAATTGTACTTTAGACACCTTACTAACTATTTACTAATTGCTAGTTGTCATGTCTGCTGGTTCTCCTCTCACCTCCGATCTCCCAGACTCCATTTCCCATAATCCACCACCTGAAGTCACGTGTTTATCCTTACCCAATCACACCCCGTTGCCTCGCTCTTGGTCTCCAGAATATTAATTGACCACCTGATGTTAATTAAGTCTGTTTGTTTAAATACTTCTCTCTTACACTGGCTCATTGTGAAGTATTGCCACTCTGTTGTGTACTGAGCAGGCGCTCTTTGTTTGCTCTTGTTACTCTGGCTTTTGACTCCATTTTGATTCTCTGGTTTATTCTTCTGGTTTATCCACTTTGATACCTCTGCCTGGTCTGGTTGTCTGCTTGGTTTGACCCTTGCCTGTTTATTGACTTCGACTCAGTTTAGCCCTTGATTGTATTCCCTTGTTCTTGGTGTTGCTGTGTTTCAGTGCAACCTATTTAATAAACTGTACCTTGCTTTTAGTTCAGCGCGCGTCACAATCTGTTTGTCCATCGTCACACTAGTAGGATTCTTGTTCTTCCTTTCATAATTGCACATATAAATCAGCTAACTAGTGAAATCACTAAATAATAACTACATGCAGAGCAAAAAATCTGATATTGCAGCTGTACCACCATCTTTCTGTTCGACATGAACAATGAACCACTTCAGCCAGTAATGCAGGACGTTTTTCATTCAGTTTGGAAACTGGGATGTGTGTCCCATATCGAACTATGAGTTTCTAGTTTCTGATGCCTTTAACAGAGTAATCAAGCACAAGGGTGTCTGCTGTGACTGACACTTCTCTGACCTGTATTATGTTCACTGACATCAGGAAACTTACTAAGGGCCTTGATATGGTTCAAATTTGTTCTTCAAATGGAGTAACTGGGACAAATTGTGCTTTGGGCATTATGCTGTAAGTATTAGCTGGTCAGGCTATACTAGCAGGACTGGAAGATGAGACTACAGCAGTGTACATAGTATGATAGCATTTGAGTTTCCTTCCAATGTGGACCTGTTGCTCATTTTGCCCAATTAGCCAGCTGTATTCACATTAGCAGCTCCGCCCACATTAACTGGTAAACAGCTAGCCACTCCTCTCTTAAGCCACTTTTTATAAGGTTTTTCTTTAGTATCCAATAGGAACTTTTGTAACTTATAATTAATGTTAGACATCTTTTGATTTTTCAGCATAAAATGAAGCTAATTAAACACATGCTGTTATTCAATGTTTTAAAAGTTTGATCAACTGATGTGTTTTTTTTTTTATATTTGTGTATTTCTAAAAGATTTTTTCTTCTCTTTTTTACCTCCGGAGTGATCTCTTGTTGCAAGTCCTCTCCTATTGTAGTGTCCACTTTACTGCATAATTCTAATTTTCGTCCACAAACCCATCAAGAATCTTTTTCCCTGAACATGAATACATCTCACAGACAAGCACAAAAGACTGCAGTCAAAGAAAAAACTCATCAGTGCTCAGAGTGTGGGAAGAGTTTTACTACACAGAGTGATCTCCAAACACACCAGCGCATTAACACAGGACAAAAAACGGATCACTGCTCAGAGTGTGGGAAGAGTTTTACTCAACAGAGTCATCTCNGAAACCGTATCACTGCTCAGAGTGTGGGAAGAGTTTTACTCAACAGAGTCATCTCCACAGACACCAGCGCCTTCACACAGGAGAGAAACCGTATCACTGCTCAGAGTGTGGGAAGACTTTTCCTCACCAGAGTAATCTCCAAACACACCAGCGCATTCACACAGGAGAGAAAGCTGTCCCTGCTCAGAGTGTGGTATTTTTATAAACTTAAAATCAAATTTAAATAAAGTCAAATCTTGGGTCTTCATTAAGATTTCCAAAAAATAATAATTAAAAAGCATTCACTGTGTGCTTATTTTACATATGTATATTATTGTTTGATATTGAATTATAGGTAGAATGTAGTTATTTTCTGCCCAGTTTAATGAAGCCATTCACATGATGGGTCAAGGCTTACATAGCTGTGTGGAATTCCAATCCAGCAGGGACAGATTACAGAACAATTTAGAGGATCTTTCTACTCTAATACACACAGTTTAACTCATCAGCTACTACCAGGTGTACTTGGTGTGTTGAAGCAGGAAAATCACCAAACTGTGCTGCACTCTGGCCCCTCAGTTACCAACCCCATAGCTAGCATGTCCTTCCTCCGAACACGAAGCTCAACAGCATTTTTTCCAAGTTCCTCTAACGTAAGGTCACTGAACAGCTTGGCACACCTGCTAATTTTCTTTATCAGCTTACAGACACCTACATTGAGAGACATGACCATCCTGTTCAGCCTGGACCAAACTGGACCCCACAGTGTACCACATCTCCACCAAGAATGCCAGAACTACCCAAAAAAGGTCATGAGAAAGTCCTGAGGAATGTATGACCTGTGCCATAAACTCTGTTGGATTTTTTGAGCACATACACACAGAAGCTTATTAAGAACACAAAGCATCACCAGAAAGACATTTTCTAAAACAGTATCATAAGGTAACCTTAACCGGACATTTATAACACCCTGTGCAGTGTTTTGTGTTGGTTGTGTGTTAAATCATGTTATGTGAAGGTAAGCCTGAAACATTTACATTGCTTTTGATGTTACATGAGAAGGACATAAAATGAACCTTGTGTGCAGTTCTTAGAGGACAGGCCTGTGAAAGGGGGTGAGGGTTAATGTCACCCAAGTCACCAACCATATGGAAAACAGACCAATCAAACATGAGGACCGGATGTGAATAGAGGCAGAAGCACTTCCCACTTTTTCGCTTATAACTCACAACTCCTCATGTATCTCTGTGGGTTGAGAATTAGGGAAACCCTGATCATCATCATCAGAGTGGTAGATGGGCATCTATTAATGTCTGCTGATCCCATATCAAATTCAGCTTTGGCTTGTCCAGGCACAAGAATCTTTTTGGATTTAGGTGTACTGATTCTTCTTGATCCATCAAAAGGACTGACGCTATGGTCAAGCTTCTCAGTCATTACCCAAAGGCAACAGTGAATGTAATTATTAGCTTTTGTCTTGTTTCCTCTCAAATGTTGGAATGGTGATTGTTCTATTATACTGTGTTATGAAACACCCTGGTGTAGTGCTTTATGTATGAACTTTGTATGCTGTCTTTATGTGTTTCTACATCTACATTACTCTTTACCAATTTCGTTATAATTCAACTTTGTAAATGTTTTATCCCTGCACATGTTTCTTTATCACTGCTATGAAGAGTACTCCACATCTCTCAGAAATGTATGAAATTATTACTTTTTTAAGCCTTGTTTAGTAAAAAAGTAAAACATTGAAAATAAAAATAAAAATGCATAAAATCCAGCCGCATTTGGACGTCGTCTGTTATGTGATTTCAGTCAGATTTTTACAGATGCATCACTGGACACTCAGCTGCACAAGTCAGATTTCAAAGCGCCTATACCCTGCGACCAACATCATGCATGATCCCTCTTCCCATCACTCATGAGATTCTTAAACTCTCCCACATGGGGCAGGTCTTGTAACCTTATCTTTTTCATTGTATTGGAATAAAATGTGGTCTGATTGTTGTTCAAGTCATAATTGCATACAAAACAATCTAACTACTACCACTTACTGTACTGTGCAGTGCATTACTCAGTGTGCTCAATAAATCACATGAGTACAATTATTTGTGTGTTAGTTGAGTTAAATTGTGAATGTCTATAAATGTACCTTAGATAATGATCAGACCACAGTTCATTAGTAATCAATGTAGAAACCCTGGTAATACCATATGGTTCACTTAATTTTTCTTGCACTTGTAGATTAGCGATGTCTGGACACACAAATCCGATCTGACCACTTGCAAATAACAGTGTAGAGTTACTTCAAAAGATGTAATTTGAGGTATCCAATTTGTTTAGAGTTTGAACATAACCTCAATATGTTCTGGGTGGTAACACCTTATTTAGGGCCTTATTAACACATTTTGCAAATACTTTTTAAAACGTTTATTTTTTAAGAAATGTTTCATTTTTCCAGGGCATTATAAATTGCTTGCTGGTTGTTAAGAAAGTGCATTTATTATTTTAATGCAGATTAGCTGGCTGTAATCTCAGTAAGGAGTCAGTCGTAGCCCTCAACTCTATTCCCTCAATCAGTAAACCCCTCTCTGAAGAGCTGGACCTCTGTCACAATGACCTGCAGGATTCAGGAGTGAAGCTGCTTTCTGTTAGCAGGAAAAGTTCACACTGCAAACTGGAGATACTCAGACGAATGTTTAGTGCATTCATTCCTGATTGGTGAAGAACCTAAACTAAGAAGTTATGATGTGTCATGTCACCCGAGTAAACAGTTATATTTGATTAGTTAATTAGTCATTTAATTGATTAGTCATTTAATGTTCTACTAAATCTGTAATTTATAGTTTAATCCAAATGATATATCTGCCCATTCAGATTATGTCTCTGTAAACCTTGGGGGGAAAAGTTTGTTTAAATCTTGGTTCAGTCCTACAATCAATAAACTCCTCCCTGAATGAGCTGGACTTCAGTAACAATGACCTGCAGGATTCAGAAGTGGATGTGCTCTCTGCTGAACTGAAGACGTCATAGCACAGTGTTTAAACATTTTCCCATCCCATTTCCATGTGTGTCAACTCTATCCCCACTACATGTGATGCAACAACATCCAGTCCTCATCCCCATGTGTTTCAACAACATCCCAATATGATTCAACACCACTGCTGTCTCATTATCGGGTGTTTCAACACTATCCCAGCCTCATTCCCACATGCCTCTAAATCACCCCTGCACATTCACAGGTACTTCACCATGTCCCCACCTCAGCCCCTGTATTGTGACACCATAACCCCTATTGTTACCAGATGCTTCACCATGTGCTCAACAGCATTCAACACATTGATTGCAGCAATGTTGAGTACACCTTTACAGTGGTGGTAAAGTGGCATAACTATGACTTTTTTGTCTTCTATGCTGTTGGTTGCTGACTGGAGCTGCTTTCTGACTTAGAGACTGAAATGGGCATTTGTGTTCATCTTAATCTCCCTACTCCCTATGATTTTGTAATACTTTTATCCCACAAGTGGGTTTTTGTCAACCCTTAAAAGTTCATTGTTACTGTTAATATGCTGACATAGCTTTAGTGTCATAAGCATGGCATAATTGGTTTGTCAACTAAACAGCAAAGCTGTCTGAGAACTATTGGAATAGTCTTAATAAATGTTTATGTAGGTTTATTTTAGTTATGGAGAAGTGAGAACCCTACCCTTCAGTAAAGTGCTACTGTTTGTTGTTCAGAGTGGATCATGGACGGAAGACCAGGATGAAACCAGGACTGAGGAAATGTAAGACACACACACTCTTGTATGTTTCTGTGAATAGTGCAGTCATTACATAGAGTTCCATTCATTTTATGGAGATGAACTACTAGGCTAGCCCCTACCTCACCCTGACTTTATAATGTAATGATTTACATTGTTATGCCCTAAATCTCACTCTGGATCCAAACACCTTGAACAGACACATATCTTTGTCTGAGAGGAACAGAAAGGTAAAGTGTTTGGATGAAAACAGTCATATCCAGATCATCTGGACAGATTTGATAATTGTGCTCACGTTTGAAGAGTCTACTGTCTGTAGAGCCCTTGAATACCTTGTTCACAAGTTAGAAAGCTAGAAAGGTGAGAAAGACTCTGCAGCTCCTCAACAAGCTTGCCAACCACCAGATCATCAACAACCTGAATGAGTTATTTTGTAAATTTCAATGAATCTTGAACATTTGTCTCCCAGCCCTACCCTACAGCCACCTCTGTCACCTCTGCACCCTCACTCATGTCACCATCAATGGTTGGGCAATTAACAGGTTAGAGAAGTGTCTCACTCTCTCTGTCTACTCTGAATCACTGCAATGATCAATAATGTTCCTAAAAATAAAACACAAACTAAAAGTGAGTTTAAAAGGTAAAACGGACCTGTTAGCGCTGTTATTAAATCCCCTCCCCACCAGGCTGTTAAAGAACTGAGGAACATGTCTGTTTGATATTAAATGATAGTTTAATACAGTGGAGTTGCTCCACCCTCGTGTGGCTGCTTTTTGAACTGCATTTAAGGATAGTGAACATTTTTGGTAGTCAAGAGAAACACATTTACAGTCAAGCTATTTACACAGCAACTGAGAAAACATACATAGTTAATGAGGAAGATTAAATCAGTTAGGAAATTAATTGATTGTTATGATTGTTAGTTTGATAGTGTTCATTATTTCTTTGCCACTTTACCAGAATCTGTTTATTTCACTGTGTTTGTTAGAAATAGTAGGAACAGCGATTTAATTTAACACAATACATACAAATGATGTTTTGATCTAAATATAATTTACACACTAACAAAGATAGAGAAAACAATATAATATAATATAATATAATATAATATAATATAATATAATATAATATAATATAATAATAGTTTACATCATACATGGTTTCTGTAGGTGTAACCATGAAAATATTCCAATATTGCCCTCATTACATTATTAATTAATAAGCACTGTTAGAATCACATGATCAAACTCTTGAAATCTGTGATCATGTTATGTATGTATTATGTAGTTGTTAATATTGTAATTTATTTACTGGATGTATTCCCATCATCCTTATTTCGTTATTTAATGTCGTGTGTAAATTCATAACGGCTGCAGTTAATTAATGGGTATTAGTGACTCAGTCTGAATCTTAATGTGAACTGATGGGGAGTTTAAACCTAAAGACACGTTTTACTCCAGACATTTTAGGTGTAAGTGCTGGATTAAACAGAAATAGTCGTGTTACTGAAAGCAGTAGAGAGTTAAAGTGTCCCGCTGTGCTGAACTGGGATAAAACTCTCCTGTTAGATCTTCTGTTTCTAACCGCTGTAGATCCTCTGATGGGGGGTAAACAGTCAATCGTAGTGCAGGAGGCGGGATTTGTTTGAGTATGGCTGGGATTCCAATAATAACGCCCCCGGAGCCACCGTGGTCCTCCAAAGACAATGCAACAGAGAAGAGGAAGTAGTAGTAGTAGTAGAAGAAGAAGAAGAGCTCCGCGGAGAGAGAGAGAGAGAGAGAGAGCTGATCTGATCTGATCTGCTGGAGGTAAAGAGCTGTTTATCACTCTGTTTGCTCTGTTTTTACTGAAACAGGAGGAGAAATGTTCTCTCTCTAAAAGAGGTAAAATATGTGAAATGTGTGCGCTAACAGAAGCAGCCTTCACCCAGACTGAGCTGAGCTGAGGAGGCTAATGTTAGCACTTAGCTATGTGATTTCAGGTTAGGGTTGTTTCTGAATACCCTACACTAATAAATCTAATAAGATCTATCCAGACACATTTAGGAATATGGAGTGGAAACGGGGGGATTTGCTGCATCATTTGGAAAAGGGGGTGATCAGTTTTCAAGTACAAGTAAGTGGGATTTGCTAGTCTTTTTGTTTGAGGGGCGATTTCCTTTTGAGTCTCTGAATGTTATTGTTGATAATGCTGGAGAAGGAGGATTGTGTAGTTTTACGTTAATCTGTTGTAATCTTACAGTACGTCTTTGTGGATCTTGGTTTTATGTCATCTACATGTAGCCTACCTAAATTCTATCTTGGTGTAGAACTACGGTAGGATTCCTCCACTGTTTGCATGGCATGGTTTTAACTGTGACTGGTGCAGTCTCACCCATAACATCCATTTTTATTTGAGACTATCCAGCAGAACATCAGTAGAGTCAGATGGTTTGTATGGTACAGAGCACACGTTGCTTAAGAAAAGGCTAGCTGTGCTGTCAATTATAAACCTCAAAGCGCATCTGGTTTTAATGTTTAGTGAAGTCCACATTTCATCAGTAATGCTCATTTGTGCCAGCTCTTTAACAGCAACGAAATGCGGGATAATTCAGTTCATTCAGTTTAAACAGGTCATTTATATAATCAGGAAAAACGAATAATAATAATAATAATAATAATAATAATAATAATAATTTTAAAGTGTTTTTAATGGTTTCAGCATGCTGCATCTCTTTAATTCATGGATGATAAACGCTCAGTCAGCAGGATAGACAGCTGCATATTCCAACAGCTCTTTGCCCAGAGCTTGTGGCCCTTCTGTGTCTGTGATCTCCTCCCAGTCTGAAAACTTGCACATGATTGCCTCTTGAGAGGCTGCTGACCATCATATTCTGCAAACCAAAGCACACTGCATTCATTTTTATGGTCCTCTTTAACAAAAATAGCATAATGTGTTAGCAAAAACATAAACTGCGTATACCTGTAGACTAAAACCACAATTCCACAATCAGTTCTTTTACAGCCTTGTTAACCTGCTGCCACATGCTTTCATTAATAAGTATGCAGAGTATCAGTCCATCCAATCTTTTCATATTGATTGTTTGCTGTTAGTACAGTTACAATGTGATCATACTGTTGTAGCACAGAATCTAGCATTTCAAACACTGTGTTCCATATGTTCTCCACTGTTTGTTTAAGGAACATGTCCAATTTGCCTTGCAATCCAGAGCGTTTGAAATATGTGACCAGTGTCTTCACATTACTTTGGACCTGGGAGACCTCTATTGCTTACAACCGTGATTAGTGTTCCATTGGATAATGGTTCCTAGCTAGTACAGGAAGGTTAGAGTCTAAAACCCGTCATGAGCTCAGATCCTGCCTGCTGAAATCCTTGGCCAGCTACCACGTCATATGGTGAAAGGTCCTGGCAAACAAAATCAATGCACTTTTGGGTCTATTCATTTTTGAAGGGCATTGGGTAATTTAGCTTTCTCAGCAGTTTGTCTTGTCTGAGCACCCTGGTGACGTCTCAAATTTGAAGGACCTGACTCGTGGCCATTGAACTGAAAAACTCTTGAACATTTATCACACCAAGGATATGACCTCTGCTGACCCTCATCATCAACTACAACAGAAACAGCTCCCAGACATCTGATTTACCTTTTGTTGGTTTAATGATACTGTATTTGCCATGTTTTAGGGCTTTTTGGATGGTGTCGGCTGCTTGATTATATAGCCTCAGCAGACGTAATTGAAAGCTCCTCTCATTTAGGCCTAATAAAGTTTTACAGAAGACAGCACATTTGTTGCTAGTGGAGGTTGTATTGCTTGTTTAGGTGCATGCTTTATATTGCCTCTGCAATCAGCCAATAATCGAAGTGCTTGTTATATCGTAGGGACCCGCGGGCTAACGTGCCTTTGTGCAGACCTCCACTCAGCACCATCTCCGCACTATGTTCATTTAGCCATGTTCTGTTTAAAGCATTAAATAAGGCCAAAATAAGACTTATTTGTGGGGGCTCTAGAATTAAGACTAGGTCACCTGTGCAGATGGAGGACAGCGTAGATGTCTCTTGAAGTTTTGGTGTCTCCTGCAGCTAATATGATAAGAACATCATCTTATCTCTTATCCAATAAGTACAGTTCTGTCAGGGGATTTCAGTGTGGGGGAGGACGTGGCTGTGGAGGGAAGAGTCCTTTTGTGTTGCCCATTGATAAAATGAGGTTTTCTGTCAGAGATCTGACGTCCCTGTTAATGATGTGCAGTCCATATCACCTTCAAAATGGTCTCTTCCCAAAAACAGGTTAAAGTTGGCAGTAAAGTTTAGTTCTAATGCCTTTAAAAGAGATTCCTAAAAACAAGGATGTCTGCTGGAACCATAAACCAGGGCCATGTAGTCACTGTACTGTTTTAGCGAGGGGGTTTGCTGGAATTGTGGCTCTTGAATTTTGCAACAGGACGTCATCTATGACTGCTTAAGTGGTCCCGAACACTTGGGTGAAGATATCAAGTGAGATGTTATTCTGATACTGTTACAGTTATAATTTGTTTATAAGAATGTCCAGTGG
>CM067474.1:62645293-62673745 GCA_034552555.1 Semaprochilodus insignis
TCAGTTAAATTTTGTTCATAAGAATGTCTAGTGGTACCAATAATAAGGAACTGATGGGGTTGTTTTTAGGCTAAATACTCTTTAATGAAGGATCGCTTTTGATTTTCAACATGAAATTAACCACAAAATTAAATTTGTCATTCCAATCATGTCATGTCCAAAGTGAATCAGTTTAAAACAGTCACTGTTAGAAGTGCATTCATTAATCAGTGGTCACCAACCCTGACATGCCCTACTGCAGGTTCTACAGTGTTGCGTGCCAGGGTGGCGCGCATGCCTTCTTTTTTTTCGCAGGTGGAGATACAGTCTCTGGCCGTGTAGCTTGCATTTGGCTGGTGTACATTTCCTCAAACCAGAATTTGGCTCCTGTATCCTCCAATTAGAGCTGTTGCTGTCTGAGTAGGAGCAGAAATTTAAACCCCCTCTACCTGAGAACATGTGTAGGAAGCCGTTTTGTGTTGTTTGCTTGCTGGCAGTTTTTGATTATATGCAGCTAGTTTTTAGATTTTTCCCCTCGCCTCAGATTGGTTGCTTTCTCTTCCTCTCATGCAGTAACATACACATACCCTTGACATACTCTTTATTTTTTATTGTTGGTCAATGAGTTGTAGCAGGATCAGGAGAAAGGATAAACATAGGGAACCAACCTTGTGACCGGAGGGTTGCCGGTTCGATTCCCTGAACCGACAGTAACGACTGAGGTGCCCTTGAGCAAGGCACCTAACCCCCAACTGCTCCCCGGGCGCCGTGGATAGGGCTGCCCACCGCTCCGGGCAAGTGTGCTCACGGCCCACTAGTGTGTGTATGTGGGTGTTTCACTTCATGGATGGGTTAAATGAGGAACACAAATTCCTCTGTGTGAAAATCACAAATGGCACAAAATGGCTCAAAAAACTCTCTACTCAGAGAATGATTGGCCTCACTGATTTAATGAATGTCAAATAATACTGTTATTTCCATGTTTTAAAAATGTTGATCAGCTGATGTTTTTCAGTATATTTTTTTCTTCTTTTTACTTCCAGAATGATCTCTTATTGCAAGTCCTCTCCTACTCGTAGTGTCTGCTTTACATCCACAAACCCATCAAGAAACTTCTGCACTCAGCATGAACACGCCTCGCAGACAAACCGAAAAGACTGCAGTCAAAGAAAAAACTCATCAGTGCTCAGAGTGTGGGAAGAGTTTTACTCAACAGAGTGTGCTCCACAGACACCAGCGCATTCACACAGGAGAGAAACCGTATCACTGCTCAGAGTGTGGGAAGAGTTTTACTACACAGAGTGATCTCCGCAGACACCAGCGCATTCACACAGGAGAGAAACCGTATCACTGCTCAGAGTGTGGGAAGAGTTTTATTACACAGAGTGATCTCAACAAACACCAGCGCATTCACACAGGAGAGAAACCGTATCACTGCTCAGTGTGTGGGAAGAGTTTTACTCAACAGAGTAGTCTCCAAACACACCAGCGCATTCACACAGGAGAGAAACCGTATCACTGCTCAGAGTGTGGGAAGAGTTTTACTCAGCGAAGTAGTCTCCAAGCACACCAGCACATTCACACAGGACAAAAACCATATTACTGTTCAGAGTGTGAAAGGGGTTTTACTAAACAGAGTCATCTTCAAGCACACCAGCGCATTCACACAGGAGAGAAACCGTATCACTGCTCAGAGTGTGGAACGAGTTTTACTACACAAAGTAGTCTCCAAGCACACCAGCGCATTCACACAGGAGAGAAACCATATCACTGTTTAGAGTGTGGGAAGTGTTGTATTACAAAGAGTCATCTCCAAGCACACCAGCGCATTCACACAGGACAGAAACCATATCACTGCTCAGAATGTGGAAAGAGGTTTACTACACAGAGTAATCTCCACACACATCAGCGCATTCACACAGGAGAGAGGCCGTATCACTGCTCAGAGTGTGGGAAGAGTTTTACTCAACTGAGTACACTCCAAACACACCAGCGTATGCACTCAGGAGAGAAACCGTATCACTGCTCAGAGTGTGGGATGAGTTATACTCAACTGAGTACACTCCAAGTACACCAGCGCATGCACACAGGAGAGAAACCGTATCGCTGCTCAGAGTGTGAGAAGAGTTTTAGACATCGTAGTTCCCTGAAGAAACACCTTTGTAAGGAGGCATTATTACATAAAAAATATGATGATCTGTAAAGCGCCCAAGCTGTGAAAGTTGAGGAGAATGTTGAATGGAGAAGGAATAGCTGCAAGTCATCACAAGAAGCTGTTCTTAATTAAAATGGGTGCTGAATTGCACAGTGGTTCATTCTGCTGTTCTCACTGAATAACAATCACCGAATGTGTAGCAGTGTAACAAATTAAGTATTCACCTGCCTTCTAAAGTCTCCTTCAATATTTTTATTACAAGTTTTGTTTAACCAAGGACTCATTATGGCTTTTTGCTGTATTTTCGCATATTTATGTTTTTATATGGACTTCTATATGTATATGAATACGCAGTTTAATTTACAGTCCATACACTGAGCTAAGAGCAGTATTTAATTCAGAACCCAGGGCTAAAAGCAGTAGGTAACAATTCATAATCCTATTAATTTTAGAAATGTCTACAATCCCAAGAAGTCAGGAGTATACCAAAAAAGTATACTTTTTTTAGAATAATGATTCTACAAATATGTTCAGTGGGTTGGATATCAGTGTTTTTGTATAAGTGTGTATGTAGAAAGTGTGTATAAATTTACCATGTGGTAAAAGCTGCATTCCCAGAACAAAACCTGAATTTTATGCATTTACGATGGGGTCGGAGCCCCTGGGCGAATGTTGCCATCAGGGTTCTACGGGCTATAGGTCAAACATCATTTGGAGGAAAGCTGACCATTTGGTAAAACCAGACAAGGACACATTCTCTTTGTTCATTAAGTGTGTGGTGAAACGGTGAATAAAAATCCTGTGACAGATCCTTTTTTTGGACTCGACTTGACAAGACAGAGCTGTGAGTCAACTGCGATCGCCTTGAAATAAACTTCTCCAACATCTCCAGATCACAGTCTCCTGACTCTACCCTTCTGTGCAAACAACAAAAGAAACCACAAGTGTATGAGCTATTGATGATAAAACCTCATTTGGAGAACAAGAAGGAGGTGCATTGCCTCACTTCACTTTTAAGTCACAACACCTCATGTATCTTTGTTTGATGAGAATTAGGGAATCCCTGATCATCAAGTTCAGAGCGGTAGATGGGCATCTACTGATGTCTGCTGATCCTATATCAAACTCAACCTCGGCATTTTCAGACACAAGAATCTTTGTGTATTTGGTGTTCTGATTCTTGTTGACTTGTAAAGAGGACTGACACTATCACCAAGCCCCTCAGTCATTGCTCAGATAACTAGACTGAATGTAGTTATTGCCTTTTTTTTGTGTTTTCAATGTTGGCATGGTGATTGTTCTATGATACTGCATTATTAAAGAACCAGGTTTAGTCCTTTATGTATGAACTTTGTATGCTGTCTTGTTTCTATGTACATCTTGGGTGTCTCCTTACCAATTACTTTATTATTCAACTTTCTGAATGTTTTATCCCTGCACATCTCTCTTCATCACAGAGATTCTACTGGTAGGAAGAGTATTCCACATCCTTCAGATACATCAAACACTTTTGTTTTTTTAGGGTTATTAAAGGCTTGTTCAGTAAAATGAATAATTAAAAACAGCCACATTTGGAGGTCTTCTGAAAAGTGAATGCGAACAGCTGTGTCTGGACAGGAGAGTTCTGCATCACCAGTATAGCTGTGTAGTTACCATATACCATAGTGGTATATGGTTACCACTGTAACCCATGCAGATATGTTAGCAAGAAAAGAGTAAATGAGTCGTTTAGAATCGGCCTGAGTTTTTAATTGTTCATCCATCTTTCTTTTTATACCTAATAGTCCAGCTAGTTGGCCATGCCTGGTATACCTAGAACGGGAGTGCAGCTAGGGGGCATCCTAATCACTTTCCTAGCTAGTACAAAAAGATTAGTGTCTAAAACTTGCCTTGAGCTCAGACAAGTGGAGAGCAAAGGGACTATATGGGATCTCCGGGCAAATTCTAAAGTATTGGGCAGACCAGCTGGTTCTGGCATTCACAGACATTTTTAATCAGCACAAGACATATATAATGTGGCCCTCAACCAACCTCAATCAAAGTGCTCTCTTCAGCTCTTTTACTGAATGATACTGAATTTTAGCAGCCCTTAATTACACAGTTTTCCTAACAGTTGTAAGTGTGAGAATGATACATAATCACATGAAGTCTTTCTCATGATCCACTGTTTCCACAGCAAGCAAACTGTTCAGGTTTTCAGCATCAGAGGGTAGCACAGAATTCTATATAAAGAGGTCATATGCAAGCTGGAGGAAGGAATTAAAGCAGATGAGAAGAAATGCTCAGAAATCATTCTAACTGCCCAACTTCAGGTTGGAGGATCCTTAAATGACTTCATCACAAGCTAGAAAGCTTGAAAGGTGAGAAAGACTCCTCAATGAGCTCACTAACTGCCACGTCACCAACTGCCTGAATGAGTTGTCTTGCAGATTTGAATGCACAAAAGGCAATCTTGAGTATTTGTCTCACAGGACCCCATTTCTCTCACCTCTGCCCCCTCACTCATCTCACCATCAATGGGCAATCATTAACAGGCTAAAGAAAAGCCCTTGGACCTGACTCAGTCTGGACCTCAGTAACGACGACCTGCAGGATTCAGGAGTGAAGCTGCGTTCTGATGGCCTGAACAGTAAACAGTTATATTTAATTAGTTTTAAAGTTTTATATTAGTCATTCTAAGCACTCCAACATGATCTTATTTCATCCAGAAATAATTCATTGAGTGTGCTGTAAGATCCGTTGTAATTTTTCTTTTATGCACTGATATTTTGGTCCACTACTGAGAACTTGCGCTGTCAATTTCCCAAATAGTCTGGCACCGGCATGAATGTAATTTTTTTCTTGGGCATCTGGAGTGAGTGCTACCTGCCAGTACCCACTCTGCAGTGCAGTGAAATAAGCCAGGTTCTGAAATACCAAGGTACATATATTCAATACGTAAAGCCAAGAGGACTAAGCAGCAAAACCAAATATAAATATACATATAAACATGTTTGTAGAATGTGCAAACATGGGCTGCCCCATGCACTTTTGGCTGCCTCCATCATTCATTGCACCATCAATGCCGATGGAAGCCTGCAACCTCCACAACCTTTGGGGATTGCTGCCAGGGAACCTCAACTCACTTGCTATATTCCATGCAGCAGTCCATTTTTCATCTGTGAAGATTTGTCCATTAACCAAGGGGTCAGCACTGAAAAGCAAGACAAAGCACAAAGGCATTTCCTCCATGTCTACAATGCTGCTGTTTAGATGAAATGTGTTTCTGCTGTGGAGTATTATCTCCTCTCAGAATTTCTTCCTAATCATGTCTAGGGGAGCTCAGAATCAGAGTGAGATTTTTAAGGTGTAATTGTTATTATGCTTTTGTCCTGTTGGATACCAGTGTTGATGTATATTCTACCAGTTTTGGTGTTTACTGAGTTTGTAATGTATTGCAACTTGGACTTTGCTGTATCAAAATGCCAAATAGGTCCACTCTCTTTCTTTCTTTCTTTCTTTCTTCAAGGTGTTATTTGACCTCCTGAATGATCTACCCTGTGCACTGGAGAACACACAGTAAGTTACTTTCTCTATACTCAGACTGTACATCCCTACCCCATCCATCATCCCCTTTACATCAGCACATGCTTTATTACTATCCCTTTCTCTTCCCTAAATCCTTTAACACCATCCTCCTATCCCCATCCGCCAGTGTTTAAACATTTTCCCATCCCATTCCCACTTACTTCAACACTATCCCAACTACTTATTCATGTGCTGCAACAACATCCCCTCTTCATCCTCATATGCTTCAACACCATCCCATCCCAGTGTGTTTCATTGCTGTTTTAACCCTGTGTGCTTCAGCACCATCCCCATGTGTTTCAACAACATCCAAATATAACTTAACACCACTGCTTTCTCATCATCAGGTGCTTCAACACCATCCCATCCTCATATGCTCAAACACTTTCTCATCCCAAACCCTTATGTACTTCAAGATTCAAGATTCAAGCGTTTATTGTCATATGCAAAGAGAAACAAGCAGTTGCACTGTACAGTGAAATTCTTACTCTGCACTCGCTCCCGGATTACAAGTACTACACAATTACAATATAAATACTAAGTACTAAATAAGAAAGAAAAGACTAGAGAGAAGAAAAATATATATGTATGTATATAAATTAAGAAAATGTACAATATATGCTATATACACTGAAAGATATAGGAGCAGAACATTTGTATGGTATGCTGTATGAGTGCAAATGACAGAACTGTGCAACAGCAGCCAATTATAGATCGAGTATCCTTATTAAGCATACATGTATCATACACACAGTGTACATATGCAGTATAAACAAAACAGTACTGGTCCTTATATAGAAGTGATAAACTGAATCACAAGGGTATGTGCAAAAAGTGCAGTCTGTAATGTTCTGGTGGTCAGTCTGTGCAGTTAAGCAGTCTGTAAAAAGTTAAGCAGTTTAGCAGTCTGTTCTGGTGGTCATCTTGTAGGTGAGAGGACTGAGCATGGACTACTAAGGACTGGTCAGATGCTTGTGGCAGAGGAGCATGAGGTAGAATGGTTGTTGGAGGAAGCGAGGTGTTCAGAGCTTTGATGGCCTGGGGGTAGAAACTGTTCCGTAACCTGGTGGTCCTTGATTTCATGCTCCTGTATCGTCTGCCAGATGGGAGAAGTGTGAAGAGGTTGGGTTGAGGATGAGCTTCTGTCATCCTCGACACAACCTCCTGAGTCCTCCTGAGGACTCTGGAGTGGTAGATGTCCTCTAGTGGTAGAAGGGTTGTTCCTGTGATTGACTGGGCTGTCTTGACCACCCGTTGCAGACACTTGCGGTCCTGGGCCGAGCAGTTTCCAAACCAGGCTATGATGGAGCTAATGAGAATACTTTCAATTATGCACCTGTAGAAGTTCCTCAGAATTCTAGCTGGCATGCCAGTTTTCTTGAGTCTTTGCAGGAAATGCAGCCGTTGTTGTACCTTTTTGACCAGGTGTGTTGTATTGTGCGACCAGGTGAGATCTTCAACCTCTATAAGCCTCAACATTAACCGCTCCTCATTCCCACATGCCTCTAAATCATCCCCTGCACATTTACAGGTAATTCGTGACATCCCCACCTCAGCCCCCGTATGGTAACACCATATTCTCCCTTTTTATCATATGCTTCACCATGTGCTCAACAGCATTCAACACATTGATTGCAGCAATGTTCAATACACCTTTACAGTGGTGGTAAAGTGGCATTACTATGACTTTTTGTCTTCTATGTTGGTGGTTGCTGACTGTCTCTGCTTTCTGACTCAGAGACTGAAATGGGCATTTGTGTTCCTCTTAATATCCCTACTCCCTAAGATTTTGTAATACTTTTATCCCACCAGTGGATTTGTTAAGCCTTAAAAGTTAGATGTTACTGCTAATATGCTGACACAGTTTTAGTGTCATTTGACCTAAGTGATATGTCAACTAGACAGCAAAGTTGAAAGTCAGTGAGAACTGTTGGAATATTCTTAATAAATGTTTATGAAGGATTATATTAGTTATCAAGAAGTGAGAGCACTACCCTTCAGTAAAGTGCTACTGTTTGTTGTTCAGAGTGAATCATGGAGGGAAGACCAAGATGAAACCAGGACTGATGAACCGTCAGACACACACACACACACTTGTCTGTTTCTGTGAATAGTGGGGTCATTACACAGAGTTCCATTCATTTTATGGAGATTAACTACTATCTACTACTAACCCTAACCTCACCCTGACCTTAAAATGTAATGATTTACATTGTTATGCCTTAAACCTGACCCACACACACTGTTTAATCTGGACCAAAACACCTTGAATAGACACATATCTCTGTCTGAGAGGAACAGAAAGGTAAAGTGGTAAAGTGATTTCCAGATTATCCGGACAGATTTGATAATTGTGCTCAGGTTTTGAGTGTGAAGACTCTGACTGGACGCTGTTACTGGGAGTTTCAATGGAGTGGATGGGATTCTGGTATATCAGTATGGACTTAGTGTGCATTTGGATACAATAGTAAGTCCTGGAGTCTGAACTGTTATATTAACAGATATTTTATCAGACACATATCAAAAAACTATCCTATCTGATCCCCCCTCCCCCTCTAAAGAGTGGACTGTATCTGGACTGGGGGTCTGGTACTCTGTCCTTCTACACCATCTCACCTAACACACAGGCCTTGAATGTCTTGATCACAAGCAAGAAATATGAGAAAGACTCCTCGCCTCCTCAACAAGCTTGCCAACCAAGTATATGAAGTTTGGTGAAGATTCTGTGATATTGTGGGGCTGTTTTTCTTCCAGGAGAACTAGTTTGGATACATGGTATGGTGGACGTCATCAAGTACCAGTAGATAGGAAGATGTGCTTTCGTATGTAAACCCACGAATAAAAGATAATTTGCTTGTTTGTGTCATTACTTTAAGATTTTACATTCTAAGTGCTTAATGAAGTGAATTAATGCATAACACCTTATCTAGGGCCTTATTAACAATGTGCAAATACATTTTAAAACTTTTAACAAATGTTTTGTCTTTCAAGGGCATTATAAAAGCCTTGCTGGTTGTTAAGAAAGTGCATTTATTGTTTTCATTTAGATTACTTGGCTGTAATCTCATTAAAGAGTCAGTTGAAGCCCTCAACTCTGTTCTACAATCAGTAAACCCCTCTCTGAAAGAAATGGACCTCAGTAACAATGACCTGCAGGATTCAGGAGTGAAGCTGCTTTCTGAAGGCCTGAAAAGTTTACACTGCTAATTGAAGATACTCAGGTGAAATATTAGTGCATTCATTCATGATTGAGGAAGAACCTAGACTAAGAAGGTATGAGGTATCCCATGAACCGAGTAAACAGTTATATTTAATTAGTTTTTCATTTTTAAATAACCCATTCTAAGCACTCCATAGTTGTCTTATTGCGTCTAGAAATAATTCACTGAGTGTGCTGTAAGATCCATTGTAATTTATCTTTTATGCACTGATCTTTGGGGAGACTGTTAATAGTCTGGCACCAGCATGAATTTGTCATTTTTTCTCAGGCATCTGGAGTGAGTGCCACCTGCCAGTACCCACTCTGCAGTGCAGTGAAACAATTTCAGATTCTGAAATACCATGGTACATATATAGAATATGTAAAGCCAAGAAGACTAAACAGCAAAAACAAATATAAATGTATGTATAAACATGTTTGTAGAATGTGCATGCTGTAACAAGTTAAAGAACTGCCCAGTGCACTTTTGGCTGCCTCATTGCACCATCAATGCCGATGGAAGCCTGCATCCTCTACAACCTTTGGGGATTGCTGCCAGGGAACCTCAATTCAGTTGCTGTATTCCGTGCACCAGTGTTTTTTTCCCTCATCTGCGAAGATTTGTCCATTAACCAAGAGGTCAGCACTGAAAAGCAAGACAAAGCACAAAGGCATTTCCTCCATGTCTACAATGCTGCTGTTTGGATGAAATGTGTTTCTGCTGTGGAGTATTATCTCCTCTCAGAATTTCTTCCTTATCATGTCTAGGAAAACTCAGAATCAGAGTGAAATTTTTAAGGTGTACTTGTTATTGTGCTTTTGTGTTGTACTGTTGGATATCAGTGTTGATTTATGTTCCACCAGTTTTGGTGCTTACGTTTTTTGTAATGTAACGTACCTTGGGCTTTGCTGTGTGAAAATGCCAACGGTTCCACTATTTCTTTCTTTCTGCAGGTTGTTTGGTTTATGGTCACAGATGAAGACTGTTCTTCTCTGGCTTCAGGTCTAAAATCAATCCGAACTGAGAATACTGGATTTGACCTATAATCACCCTGGAGAGTTTGGAGTGTTATTTGATCTACTGAATGATCTACTCTAAAGAGTGGATTGTATCTGGACTGGGGTCTGGCACTGGGGTCTGGTACGTCTAAACCATCTCACCTAAAACACACACACTGACCTACTTCTACACCCTCACCACCACAATCACTGTCTTGAGAGGTCTTGAATACCTTGATCACAAGCTAGAAAGCTAGAAAGGTTAATAGAATAGAACTCATTCAAGAACGTGAATGAGTTCTATTCTAAATTTCAATGAATCTCGAACCTTTGTCTCCCAGCCCCACCCCACAGCCATCTCTCTCACCTTTGTCTCCCAACCCCACCCCACAGCCATCTCTCTCACCTCTTACTCATGTCATCATCAATGGTTGAGTCGTTGACAGGTTAAAGAAGTGTCTCACTCTCTCTGTGTACTCTGAATCACTGCTCTGATCAATAAACGACTGTTCCTGAGTAAAAAAACAAACCTGTTAACTCTGTTATTAAATCCCCTCCCCATCAGGCTGTTAAAGAACTGAGGAACATGTCTGTTGATAGTAAATGATAATTTAATACAGTGGAGTTGCTCCACCCTCGTGTGGCTGCTTTTTGAACAGCATTTAAGGATAGTAATCATTTTTGGTAGTAAAGAAAGACACATTTACAGTCAACCCATTTACACAGAAGCTGAGAAAATGTACACAGTTAATGATGTAAAGGATTCAAACAATTAGGAGATTAATTTATTATTAATAATGAATAATATACATCATACATATGTTCTGTAGGAGTAGCCATGAAAATATTCCAATATTGCGCTCATTACATTATTAACTAAGGAGCACTGTTAGAATCACATGATCAAACTCTTGAAATCGGTGATCATGTTATGTATGTATTATGTAGTTGTTAATATTGTAATTTATATACTGGGTGTATTCCCATCATCCTTCTTCCATTATTTAATGTCATGTGTGTAAATTCACTACTGTTATTTTTGGAATCCCACCCACACAAGTTTATCTTCGGTCTTTCTTAAAATTCCAAGTAAAAAAAGTAAAAAGCATTCACTATGTGCTTATTTTATGTATGGATATTTCTGTATTGATATTGAATTATAGGTAGAATGTAGTTATTTTCTGCCCAATTTAATGAAGCCATTCACATTATTGGTAAATGCTTGCATAGGGGTGTGGAATTCCAATCCAGCAGGGACAGATTACAGAACAATTTAGAGGATCTTTCTACTCTAATACACCCAGTTTATCTCATCAGCTACTACCAGGTGTACTTGGTGTTTTGAAGCAGGAAAATCACCAACCTGTGCTGCACCCTGGCCCTTCAGTTGCCAACCCTGAATACAAAACTCAACAGCATTTCAACAGAACAATTTAGAGGTTCTTTCTACTCTAATACACCCAATTTAACTCAACAGCATTTTTTCCAAGTTCCTCTAACAGAAGGTCATTGGCACACCTACTTGGCACACCTGCTAATTTTCTTTATCAGCTTACAGACACCTACATTGAGAGACATGACCGCCCTGCTCAACCTGGACTAAACCGGACCCCGGGGTGTACCATATCTCCACCAAGAATGCCATAACTACCCAAAAAGAGTCATAGGACTGTCCTGAGGAATGTATGACCTGTGCCATAAACTCTGTTGGATTTTCTGAACACATACACACAGAAGCTTATTAAGAACACAAAGCATCACCAGAAAGACATTTTCTAAAACAGTATCATAAGGTAACCTTAACTGGACATTTATAACACTCTGTGCAGTGTTTTGTGTTGGTTGTGTGTTAAATCATGTTATGAGAAGGTAAGCCTGAAACATTTACATTGCTTTTGATGTTACATGAGAAGGACATAAAATGAACCTTGTGAGCAGTTCTTAGAGGACAGGCCTGGGAAAGGGGGTGAGGTGTAATGTCACCCAAATCAACAACCATATGTAAAGCAGACCAATCAACCATGAGGACCGAATGTGAAAAGAGGCAGGGGCACTCCCCACTGTTTCTCCTATAAGTTACAACACCTCATGTATCTTTGAGAACTAGGGAACCCCTCATCATCAACGTCAGAGTGGTAGATGGGCATCTATTAATGTCTGCTGATCCCATATCAAACTCAGATTTGGCTTGTCCAGACACAAGAATCATTTTGGATTTAGGTGTACTGATTCTTCTTGATGCATCAAAAGGACTGACGCTATGGCCAAGCTTCTAGATAGACAGATAGATAGATAGATAGATAGATAGATAGATAGATAGATAGATACTTTATTGATCCCGTAGGAAATTTAGCAGCCAGTAGCAGTTACACAATACAGCACAGTAAAACAGTAAAACAAATACAAAACACAGGGTTGTGCAGTATGAAAAACCTAAATGGGTCAGTACCGGCAGCAGTATTGTTAACTGTTAACTATAAAACTATAAACTATACATTGTACCGGTCACTATGGATAAATATATAAAAATCTCACCTCGCAAGGAGGCAAGAAATATATACAAGAAATACAAATATAACTGTAGACCTGTAGAATAGTAATAAATGAATGTGCAAGGGACACAGTTATCAGCAGATAATGACTGAATTAACATAATAAACATGTGCATATATTGGTATTTAAGTAAAGTGGAGTGTCCATGATGATGGTGTGCAGTGGGTGCCCATCATCATCCATAATAGACAGCAGTTTGTGCAGTGTCCTCCTCTCCGCCACCTTCACCACAGAGTCCAGCTCCACACCAACAACTGACCCTGTTCGCCTGACCAGCTTGTCCAGGCGCATCTCGTCTCTCTTCTTAATGCTTCCTCCCAGGCACACAACAGCATAGAAGAGACAGCTGGACACCACAGTCTGATAGAACATCTGCTCAGTCATTCTTCTCAGTCATTACCCAAAGGCAAGGGTGAATGTAATGATTAGCTTTTTTCTTGTTTCCTCTCAAACGTTGGAATGGTGATTGTTCTATGATACTGTGTTATGAAACACCCTGGTGTAGTGTTTTATGTATGAACTTTGTATGCTGTGTTTCTATATACATCTACATTACTCTTTACCAATTTTGTTATAATTCAACTTTCTAAATGTTTTATCCCTGCAGGTTTCTTTATCACTGCTATGAAGAGTACTCCACATCTCTCAGAAATGTATTACATTATTATTACTTTTTTAAGCCTTGTTTAGTAAAACAGTAAAACGTTAAAAATAATCCAGCCACATTTGGAGGTCATCTGTCATGTGATTCCAATCAGATTTTTACAGACACATCTCTGGACACTCAGCTGCACAAGTCGGATTTCAAAGTGTCTTTTGCATCACTTGCACAGTAACAACCAACGCAGACATCAAATCCATTATGACAGACATGCTGAGATTTAAGAGGAGTGTCTTAAATTTCATGTTCATGCCAGATCATTTCTACTCTTAGGGTATGGACGTGAACAGTAGTCTGTGAACCGCGACTTGACAGCGATTCTTTGTTGGACAAGCACATCCACTCAGTCTCCAGCATAGCTGTGTAGTTACTGATGCCTATATCATTCCCACAGTAACCCATGCAGATACATGTGCAAGAAAAAAGTAAGTGAGCCATTTAGAATTTACCTGGATCTTTGTGTCATATTAGTGCAGATAGTTGGCCATGCCTGATAAACCTCCAATGAGAGGCAGCGAGGGGGCATCCTAATCAGATGCCCGAACCACCTCAGCTGGCTTCTTTTAATGTGGGGAAGTAGTGTCTCTACTCCTGCCGGTTGACTGAGCCCCCCACCCTATTGAGTAAAATGTGCACAGTCCTATTCAGGTCCTACCACATCATTGTATTAGGGTTAAGGTCACTGTGGACTCTGTCTTGGCTATTACAACACACGTATCTTCTTTCTCAGCTGTTCATTGGTTGATTTGCCTATGTGCTTTGTGTCATTGGCACATTCTCCTGTAAAATGGTGTGGTCCTCCTTTAAAAACATTGTTCTCTCAATGATTGCAAGATATCCAGACCCTGAGGCAGAAAACCAGCTCTAAACCATGATGTTCTCTTTAGCTCAGTGTTTTTTAATAGCGGACACATGAGCAACACGTGAGGTTTTGGAGTTTGCAGATGCTGTAGGTCTTCTTCTGTTAACCTTTCTCATTCTGTCTCACCTTTTTCAGGAACCCAATGTGATCCTGAAGTGATCTTAACGGAGCGTCCACTCCTAGGGAGAGCAGCAACAGTCCTGAATTTTCTCCATTTGTAGACATTTGTAGTTTGTCTAAGTGAGGACTGATGTACACACAGGTCTTCAGCAGTGCTTTTATAGTATTGTATTTAACTCCATGGGTCGCCATAATGCGAAATCTTCTGAGATTTTCTGAAAATTGTTCATGGTTCACACTAAACTTTTTTAGGAAGAACAGGTCGGTAAACAGGCTTTGTGTGCTGCCTTTATTTAAAAGGTGATGCGCCTGTGAACCTTAATTAAAACGATTAGCCCTTGAAGAAGTCAGTACTACAACTACTACCACTTACTGTACTGAGCAGTGTGTTACTCAGTGTACTCAATAAATCACATGAGTACAATTATTTGTGTGTTAGTTGAGTTAAATTGTGAATGTCTATAAATGTACCTTAGATAATGATTAGACCACAGTTCATTAGAAGTCAAGGTAGAAACCCTGGTAATTCCATACGGTTCACTTACTTTTCCTTGCACTTGTAGTTTAGCGATGTCTGGACACACAAATCCGATCTGATCACTTGCAAATTAAAGTGTAGAGTTGTCTCAAAATATGTAATTGGAGAAATCCAATTTTCTTACAGTTTGAACATAGCCTCAATGTCTTCTGGGTGGAAATCATCCAGCTTGTTTCATTTTGAGACTATTTTGTCTTGTCTGACTGTTTCTCTGATTATTATTATTGTTATTATTATTATTATTCTTTAAGATTTTATGCTTAATGAACTAAATTAATGCCTAGCCCATTTTGCAAATACTTTTTAAAATTTAAAAATTTTAACAAATGTTTCATTTTTCCAAGGCATTATAAATTGCTTTCTGGTTGTCAAGAAAGTGCATTTATTATTTTTATGCAGATCTGGAAGTAATCTCAGTAAGGAGTCAGTCAAAGCACTCAACTCTTTTCTACCATCAGTAAACCCCTCTCTGAAAGAGCTGGACCTCAGTAACAATGACCTGCAGGATTCAGGAGTGAAGCTGCTTTCTGTTGACCTGAAAAGTTCACACTGCAAACTGGAGATACTCAGATGAACTTTCAGTGCATTCATTCCTGATTGGGGAAAAACCTAAACTAAGAAACTCATTCTCATTTTAACTCATTCTAAGCACCCCAGAATTATAAAATGCTCTATTAAATCTGTAATTTATTGTTTGTTCCACATGATATACTATCTTCCCATTCAGATTATTGTCTCTGTAAACCTTGGGGGAAAGCTTGCTTAATCTTGGTTCTTTTCTACAATCAATAAACCCCTCCCTGAATGAGCTGGACCTCAGTAACAATGATCTGCAGGATTCAGATGTGGATGTGCTCTCTGAGGAACTGAAGAGGTCATGGTGTAAACTGGAGATACTCAGGTGAACTTTCTCCAAGTTCATTCTTGAACAGGAAAATGTTGAGAAGGCATCACAATCTGTTATCAAAATGCACCATGCACAAGGTATTATTTAGGATTTGTTCGTTTAAGGACTCTGTGATCATCACACCAATCATGTATATATGTATGTGTAACATACATACAATATGTACAGCAGAGAAGACTAAGCAAAATCAAAAATAAATGTAAATATAAACAGATTTGTAGAATGTGCATACTGTAACAAGTTAAGGGGCTGCCCAATGCACTTTTGGCTGCCTCCATCATTCATTGCACCAACAGTGCTGATGGAAGGCTGCATCCCCACAACTGGGGATTTGGGGATTGCTGCCAGGGAACCTAATCAGAATTTCTTCCTAATCATGTCTACACTGTAACAAATTTCTGTAGTTTCCACAGCAATACTACTGTGTAATGAACAAATGCCTGCTGTAAAACCTGTATACAGTATTTTGCTGTAGATCTGCAAAGCATCATGGTTACAATTCACTGGCGGGTGAATTTTACAGTAATCATATTTTTCCTGTGAATCACAAAACAGTCATTTTGAGCGGGACTTTTTTTCAGCAGTAGAAACTATAATCTGTTTTTGCTGTTGGTACATTTTGCCTCATTTCCAATCTTTTTGTTTTCAATTACCCACACAGAGGCAGACTCGACAACTGTATTTCTTGCACAACGCTAAGAGTCACACAGATAAGTTAGCGTTATGCTGAGGGCCAACTGCTTTTTTCCCCCACACAATTTTGTTGCAAGAAGCTTACTGAGAAGATTCCACACTTTCTGCAGCCTGGACCTTTAGGTAGGTAATTTAGCTCCTTATTTTGTAACTGTACATTAATTCAGTACAATTTTGTCATGTAAAGTTAACTGTGTGTGATTTTAAGAGTGCACTGGGAGAGTAACATTAACGTTAGAGAGGTACACCTTCCTTAGCTAGCAAGCTAGTGTGTATAATATTACCTAAATGAAGTATTTGCACAGTGAATGTTGATAGAAATTGTTATCTAGCAACATTTGTTGATAACGTCATCTGTATGTTGTAGGAGTAACATTACTGGATGGATCAAAGCTCAATTGGAAACAGGTATGACTTTTGAACAGCACAATTTTTGATAGTATCATATGTTTTCTGAGCTTCATCGCAGGGCAGACTGCAACAGGTTAGGTTTTTGCTAGCATACAGAGATCTCATTCCCGACTCGTGGAAGCATGATAAATCCCAGTGTATGACAATTTTGGCTTTACCAAAACTCTCACAGCTTCTTCTATTTTCACTGTTTGGCTCTTTTCTTTCAAGTTAATGGGCTGCAGCAAAGAAAGCATCATTTCAGCTTATTGCAGGAGTAAACTAGCATGCCTAAAATGCTTTACAAGTGCGATGTTTTTTCTCTACAGACACAATCCCTAGATATATCAAGCATGTTAAAGGGCATAGAAACTATGCAAACTTAAGGTTTTCATGTGGGATTTCAAACTGTATGTGAGTGTTTTTTATGTCAAATGTTACACCCTATTAGGTTGAATGCTTGTAGTGTCAACTTAATTCTTCAGGACGATGGTCTCCATCGAGGGAAGAGTTGTCCTCCAACAGAGTGACCATTCAGACCATTCACCTCTGCCCTCACTGTCTTCTTTGGGTCATATTACGTGTTCAACATTGAATATACTGATTAGGCAGCCACATCACTGGAATTTATCTAGAGGTAAGCAGTTATTTGTTGTTGTTCACTAGGGCTGGAAAAGAGTATTTAAATACATGTTATGTAACCAACAACTGAACTAGTAAAACGATTTTTGGGTTTTTTTTTTTTTTTTGCTTTTTTGCTTCAACATTTTAAAATGAAGACTAGACTACTTTTTCATCTAATAGTACTTGAGTACTAAATTACTTGTAATTCCCATTCCAATTTTTCATACACCCATTAATGTGCTGACTGAAATCTTTTTAGTCCATTCTTTATTTTAAGTATTTTGACATATGGTCTCTTGACTTCAGTACAACTGTACCGAAAGTTGTTGTAGAGTAGATATACTGTAATAAAAGCTGTTAGATTAGTTAAGTTTCTTACCCTTATAGTGGTATTTCCTTGTCCATGTAAGTGTAATACATCCACTGGTCACTAAACACTAAAAGTACTACAACTGCTTGTAGTACATAAAAAAATAGTACTTACTTCATTCAATTTGGAGCAGTACAGTCACTGTGAAGCTCTTATTCTCATGACAGGAAAAGCATTAATGGACCAAATTTGGTGAATGTATTATACTTGAAAATAAAGCAGCAAATGCCACTGTATGGCTAAGAATCCAAGCTATCACATTGAAATTTTTTTCTCCTTGGCTGGGGTAATGGATGATGTCTTCCAGAGCAGAGTAAGTGCACAGGGTCCAGGTGAGCAGAAGGACGGGCAAGATGGTCAAACGAAAAAATGAGTCCCTCAGTCCACATGTGGCATCATTTATCAGGGACTTCATTGACTATGACTGGCAGAACAACTAATACCAGGTGAGACTGTTAATTTATTTTTACCTTGTATATTTTCCACCAAAAACATTACTCTAAAGTCACACTTAATAAAGCTCTTTTTTGTGTGTACGTCTAATGGGAAGTAAGGAATAAACAAAAATTGTAATGGAGCCTTCAGTCTTGTCTGCAAATTTCAACATCAATTCCTAATTCCTTTTTATTCTTTCACTGCAGGGAAGAAGACTCCAGCCCAGAAAGAAGTGTGCAGTTATGGAAGAGTACAGTTCAAATCCAGTTCAGGAACAAGTCAGTCTTATAGGCATTTTGTTTGAAATTTTACAGTTTGTAGCTCATATTACATTCTGTGCTTTTGTACATTTACACTTTTAACTGAAAATTGCTTCCACTACTTTTACTGTTTTATTTGTTAAAATTACTTGAAAATATCTAATGCGACAGGTTTTTACAATGTGATGTTTTGTGTGTTTTTTGCATTGAATCTATGTTACTAGGATACATGCAACTGTCAGCAAATCTCAGAAAGTAAATTATACGTATAATAGAGAATACATTAACAACTCCTTCCATTCTTTTCTTTCTTTCTTTTATATTTGTCGGTAGTAGTAGAGTCTTAGGTAGTAGTATACTACCTAAGACTCCTCAAAATATGTAATTTTGAAACTCTCCAAACATACATGAAAGATAAACAAAATAATTTCAGGCAATGCAGTTTACATTGTCATGGTAAAGAGAAAAGAATGTGTATGTTCAGGAAAATGTGGAAAAAAGTGTTGTTTACAAAATAAAATTGTTTACAAAATAGAAACTGTTTACAAAATTTTAAAAACAGTAAAATATGTATTTTGTATGTTGAAGTTGTATGAAGTGATACATTAAATAATTTTTTGGGGGAAAAAAACCTGTTTTCATTTTACAATATGTAATTACTTATATTAAAATTATATATATTAAAATTAATGCTGTAATTCATATTACAGTAGTTTAATTTAAACTGTGATTAAAAATATAGCACAGTATTACTGTGATGGCAATTATGGTACTGTGATTATTACTGTACTTCAGAATACAGTATTTTAAAGGTATTGTGATTAAATTTACAGTAGGCATACTGTGAAATCTACTACAGCAACTTACTTGCTAATTGCTGCCAGCCAGTTGCTGTACATTTTACAGTTTGCTTTTAACAGTGTAGGGGAGCTCAGAATTAGAGTGAGAATTAAGGTGTAATTGTTATTGTGCTTTTGTTTTGTCCTGTTGGATATTAGTGTTGATGTATATCTCACCAGTCTTGGTGATTACTGTGTATTGCTACTTGGGCTTTGCTGTATGAAAATGCCAACTGTTTCACTTTTGTCTATTGTTCTATTGTCAATGAAAAAAGTCAAACAGGACACAGGTTCAGATTTATAAGCTTCACAGTGATCTCAGTTTACATAAGGGAATATGTGACAAGTTAAATGACTGCCCAATGCCTTTTGGCTGCCTCCGTCATTCATTGCACTATTAATGCTGATGGAAGCCTGCATCCTCCACAACCTTTGTTTGGAGTTTGGAGTGTTATTTGATCTACTGAAGTATCTATCCTGCGGACTGGAGAACATATATTGAGTTACTGTGTCTACACACAGACTGTACACCTCTACCTCATCCTTCTGCAGCATCCCCTTCCAATCAGCACATGCTATAATACTATACCATCCCTACATCCTTTAACACTGTCCTATCCCAATCCTCTAGTGTTTAAACATTTTCCCATCCCATTTGTAATCCCAAATTACAAAATAAGAAATTAGAGAAAATAAACAAAATCTCTATTGTTAGGTTAAATAATACACTAAGAAACTATACAAATGTACATATTATTGCACAGATATTTTGAGATATTGCAAATATTTTAAAGATATTGCTGTTAAATGAATAAAATTATCTTTTATACCAGCTACACAATGATAATAACTGATAATCTTGGCAGTCACCTAAATACTGACACATGTATTAAGTGATGTTAGCAGTTTTGCCCATGTTGATGTGGAGGAAGTTCTGCTGTCACCAGTCCACAAAATTCCTTGTTACTTCTCTGTACTCCCTTTTGTCACCATCCGAGATGTAGCCAAGAATGAGGGAGTCATCAGGGAATTTCTGCAGATGGCAGATTGTGGTGTTGTGGGTGAAACCTGCAGTGTAGAGGGTGAAGAGGAATGGGGCCAAGACCATTCCCTGTGGTGCCCCCGTGCTGCAGAGTATTTTGTTTGACCCACATCCTTAACTCTCACATACTGTGGGCTGTTTGTAACATAGTCCATAATCCAGGTGATGAGATAGTGGCCCAACCCTACACTGTTATTTGCAAGTGATCAGATCGGATTTGTGTGTCCAGACATCACTAAACTACTAGTGAAAGAAAAATTAAGTGAACCGTATGGCATTACCAGGGTTTCTACATTGATTACTAATGAACTGTGGTCTGATCCAAAGTACATTTATAGACAATTTAACTCAACTAACACACAAATAATTGTACTCACATGATTTATTGAGCACACTGAGTAACGCACTGCACAGTACAGTAAGTGTTCGTTGTACTGACTTCAAGGACTAATTGCTTGAATTAAGGAGATGAGATTGGAAGTGTGGGTTTCACCGCGCATCACCTTCTAAACAAAGGCAGCACACAAAGCCTGTTTACTGACCTGTTCTTCTGAAAAAGGTTAGTGTGAACCATGAACTTTCAGAAGATCTCTGAATATGCATTATGGAGACCCATGGAGTTGAATAAAATACTACAAAAGCACTGCTGAAGACCTGTGTGTACATCAATCCACACTTATTCAAACTGTCTACAAATGGAGAAAATTCAGGACTGTTGCTGCTCTCCCTAGGAGTGGATGTCAGTCAAGATCACTCCAGGAGCACATTGAGTTCCTGAAAAAGGTGAGAAAGAATGAGAAAGGTTAACAGCAGAAGACCTACAGCATCTGTGACTTTATTTAAATTTGATTTTAAGTTTATAAAAATACCACACTCTGAGCAGTGACACGTTTCTCACCTGTGTGAATGCGCTGGTGTTTTTGGAGACTACTGTGGCGAATAAAACTCTTTCCACATTCTGAGCAGTGATACGGTTTCTCTCCTGTGTGAATGCGCTGATGTCTGTGGAGCTCACTCTGTGTAGTAAAACTCTTCCCACACTCAGCAGTGATACTGTTTCTCTCCTGTGTGAAGGCGCTGGTGTCTGTGGAGATGACTCTGTTGAGTAAAACTCTTCCCACACTCTGAGCAGTGATACCGTTTCTCTCCTGTGTGAATGCGCTGGTGTACTTGGAGATTACTCTGTTGAGTAAAACTCTTTCCACACTCTGAGCAGTGATACGGTTTCTCTCCTGTGTGAATGCGCTGGTGTTTTTGGAGCTCACTTTGTGTAGTAAACGTCTTTCCACACTCTGAGCAGTAATATGGTTTCTCTCCAGTGTGAAGGCGCTGGTGTGTTTGGAGACTACTATGCTGAGTAAAACTCTTCCCACACTCTGAGCAGTGATACGGTTTGTCTCCTGTGTGAAGGCGCTGGTGTGTTTGGAGAGTACTCTGTTGAGTAAAACTCTGTCCACACTCTGAGCAGTGATACGGTTTCTCTCCTGAGTGAATGCACTGGTGTACTTGGAGATGACTCTGTTGAGTAAAACTCTGTCCACACTCTGAGCAGTGACATGGTTTTTGTCCTGTGTGAATGCGTTGGTGTGTTTGGAGATCACTCTGTGTAGTAAACTTCTTCCCACACTCTGAGCACTGATGAGTTTTTTCTTTGACTGCAGTTTTTTGTGTTTGTCTGCGAGGTGTGTTCATGTTCAGGGTAAAAGATTCTTGATGGGTTTGTGGATGAAAATTAGAATTATGCAGTAAAGTGGACAGTACAACAGGAGAGGACTTGCAAGAAGAGATCACTCTGGAAGTAAAAAAAGTGAAAAAAAAATCTTTGAGAAATACACAAATATATATATATATAAAAAAACACATCAGTTGATCAAACTTTTAAAACATTGAATAACAGCATTTTCTGACATATATGTTTAGTTTTTTCTCCTGCTACTGAATCCACAACTTATTCCCCAACAATAAAAGAAGAATGAAAAAATAAAAGAAAGAATGCATTGCATGCAGTGACACTTTGATACAGTTTGCAGATGGTTTCACTGTAATGACATTAGTGTTTGTGTTTAATTAGCTTCATTTTATGCTGAAAAATCAAAAGATGTCTAACATTAATTATAAGTTACAAAAGTTCCTATTGGATACTAAAGAAAAACCTTATAAAAAGAGGCTTAAAAGAGGAGTGGCCAGCTGCTTACCAAACCAGGCCAGCAGTTAATGTGGGCGGAGCTGCTAATGTGAATACAGCTGGCTAATTGGGCAAAATGAGCAACAGGTCCATATTGGAAGGTAAACTCAAATGCTATCATGCTATGTATACTGCTTTAGTCTCATCTTCCAGTCCTGCTAGTATAGCCTGACCAGCTAATACTTACAGCATAATGCCCAAAGCACAATTTGTCCCATTTACTCCTTTTGAAGAACAGATTTGAACCATATCAAGGCCCTTAGTAAGTTTCCTGATGTCAGTGAACATAATACAGGTCAGAGAAGTGTCAGTCACAGTAGACACCCTTGTGCTTGATGACTCTGTTAAAGGCATCAGAAACTAGAAACTCATAGTTCGATATGGGAAACACATCACAATTTCCAAACTGAAAGAAAAACATACTACATTACTGGCTGAAGTGGTTCATTGTTCATGTTGGTACACCAGTGATATATTTGTCAGATCTCTAACAGAATACAAACATTTTTTTACATGTGCAATCCACTCCCACTGATGGAGACATGTCAGCACTAACACCCAATGACTCTTCACTCTAGAGACAAAACATCCTCCTCCACAGTGAACATGTCCTGATAAAAGTAGTGCTGAAAAGGTTCTGAGTGCCCCCATCTTTAACCTTACAAAAGTTTCATGTGCAGACCAGTAAGACGGTGAAGGTATGTAGTTATCATTTAGTGATTTTACATTATTTAATTTTATGTGCAAATTTGAAAGGAAGACCAAGAATGTTACTAGCATTCAAGAATTATCTACTGGTGTCCAAAGTACAATGCTATTTTTTATTAATTCCACTGATTTGAATCATTTTAATTCCACTGATTTGAATAATTTTGTTATTGCTTGTGATTTTAACATACATATGGACAATCCCAGGAACAATCATGCCAATCTCCAGGTCAAATTGGACTATTTTGGACCAGAATCACACATAGTCATGGGCACAACTGTGCTTTAAGAAAATGTTTATAAATGACAGCACAGCTACACTTTTCTCAGCAACATGTGCTCTGCATGATGCAAACCATCTGACTCTGCTTATGCTCTGCTTCAGATCCACATTAGAACATTTGATTATATAAAACATGCAAGGCAGCATAATCCTTTCTCTCCAGTATTATCCACAACACCAGTGACAAAAGTGACCCCTAACCAATCTGAATTGCAATGCTCCATTACCCAAACCGAACAGCAAACTCCTCCTTACCCAAACTGCACTGTGAAAAGCCCATTATCCAAAAAGAACAGCAAATCCCCCTTTGAACTAAATGCTCCCCCCTTATCCAAACTGTACAGCTCTGTTCTTCTCTTCTATGAAACTATAAAGTACAATACTGAATTTCCAAAGGGAGAGTAGTGATCAGCAGTAAAGCAGAACCAGAGCTGAACCAACACAACAGAATGAAATTAATCCCCACAAACAGAATCAGGAGCTCAGTGTTAATATACTGGAGCATCAGCCAAAGTATTAGCGCTTAGAAACACACACAGCAAAGTACAAATAAATCAGAGTTGTTCTTAAATGTGTCTGGATAGATTTTAATAGATTTACTAGCGTACAGTATTCAGAAACAACCCTAACCTGAAATCACAGAGCTAAGTGCTAACATTAGCCTCCTCAGCTCAGTCTGGATGAAGGCTGCTTCTGTTAGCGCACACATTTAACATATTTTACTTCTTACTTTTAGAGAGAGAACATTTCTCCTCCTGTTTCAGTAAAAACAGAGTGATAAACAGCTCTTTACCTCCTACAGATCAGCTCCAGTCTCTCTCTAATAACGCAGAACAACTTCAACTTCTTCTTCTTCTACTACTACTACTTCTTCTCGGTTTCATTGTCTTTGGAGGACCACAGTGGCTCTGGGGGCGTTATTTTTGGAATCCCACCCATACTCACCAAATCCCGCCTCGTGCACATGGATTGACTGTTTAACCCCCATCAGAGGATCTACAGCAGTTAGAAATAGAAGATCTAACAGGAGAGTTTTATCCCAGTTCAGCACAGAGGGACACTTTAACTCTCTACTGCTTTCAGTAACTCGACTATTTCTGTTTAAATCCAGCACTTACACCTAAAATGTCTGGAGTAAAACGTCTTTAGGTTTAAACTCCCCATCAGTTCAGATTCAGATTCACACTAATACCCATTAATTAACTGCAGCCGTTATGAATTTACACACATGACATTAAATAACGAAACAAAGATGATGGGAATACATCCGGTAAATAAATTACATGTGATTCTAACAGTGCGTATTAGTTAATAATGTAATGAGGGCAATAATGGAATATTTTCATGGTTACTCCTACAGAAACCATGTATGATGTATATTATATTATATTATATTATATTATATTATATTATATTATATTANTTATATTATATTATATTATATTATATTATATTATATTATATTATATTATATTATATTGTTTTCTCTAGCTTTGTTAGTGTGTAAATTATATTTAGGTCAAAACATAATTTTGTATGTAATGTGCTAAATTAAATCCTGGTTACTACTACTACTAATTATTTTATTCATTAACAACAATAAATTAATTTCTTAACTGATTGAATCCTTTACATCATTAGCTATGTATATTTTCTCAGTTTCTGTGTAAATAGCTTGACTGCAAATGTATCTCTCTTTACTACCAAAAATGTTTACTATCCTTCAATGCAGTTCAAAAAGCAGCCACACGAGGGTGGAGCAACTCTACTGTATTATCATTTAATATCAAACAGACATGTTCTGTTTCTTTAGCAGCCTGGTGGGGAGGGGATTTAATAACAGAGCTAACAGGTCTGTTTTTTTACCTTTTAAACTCACTTTTAGTTTGTGTTTTTATATTCAAGAACAGTCGTTTATTGATCAGAGCAGTGATTCAGAGTAGACAAAGAGAGAGTGAGACACTTCTCTAACCTGTTAATGACTCAACCATTGATGGTGATATGAGTCAGGGGGCAGAGGTGAGAGAGTTGGCTGTGGGGTGGGGCTGGGAGACAAATGTTCAAGATTGCCCTTTGTTCATAGAAATTTACAATAGAACTCATTCAGGTTGTGGTTGATCCGGTGGTTGGCGAGCGTGTTGAGGAGCCGTGGAGTCTTTCTCACCTTTCTAGGTTTTAGATTGTGATCAAGTTATTCAAGGGCTCTACAGATAGTAGACTCTTCACACTCAAAACCTGAGCATAATTATCAAATCTGTCCAGATGATCTGGATATGACTGTTTTCATCCAAACACTTTACCTTTCTGTTCCTCTCAGACAGAGATATGTGTCTGTTCAAGGTGTTTGGATGCAGAGTGAGCTCAAAGCATTTGTTTACACACATACATACACAGATTGGAGGATACACAAACAGATTAAATAGTGTGCATGTGTGGGTCAGGTTTAGGGCATAACAATGTAAATCATTACATTTTAAGGTCAGGGTGAGGTAGGGGCTGGCCTAGTAGTTATACATCACCATAAAATGAATGGAACTCTATGTAATGACCCCACTATTCACAGAAACAGAGTTTGTGTGTGTCTTACCTTTCCTCAGTACTGGTTTCATCCTGGTCTTCCCTCCATGATCCACTCTGAACAACAAACAGTAGCACTTTACTGGTGGGTAGCTTTCTCACTTCTCCATAAGTAATTTAAACCTACATAAACATTTATTAAGACTATAGACCATCATTAAAGACAAAAGAGTCATAATGATGACACTTTACCATCACTGTAAAGGTGCACTGAACATTGCTGGAATCAATGTGTTAAATGCTATTCAGCACATGTTAAAGCATATGATAGGACAGTGTTTAAGGATGTAGGGATGTGATAGTAATATAGCATGTGCTGATGGGAAAGGGATGCTGTAGAAGCATGTGGGATGGGGTAGGGATGTTCAGTAGATCAAATAACACCTTCACTCCAAACTCTCCTGGGTGATTATAAGTCACATCTAGTACTCTCAGTTGGGAGGAGTTTGATTTTAGAGCTGAAGCCAGAGAAGAACAGCCTTCATCTGTGACCATACAACCAGTCAACCTGCAGAAAGAAAGTAAAAGTGGAACAGTTGGCATTTTCATACAGCAAAGCCCAAGTAGCAATACACAGTAATCACCATGACTAGTGAAATATACATCAACACTGATATCCAACAGTACAACACAAAAGCACAATAACAATTACACTTTAAAAATCTCACTCTAATTCTGAGCTCCCCTAGACATGATTAGGAAGTAATTCTGATTAGGTTCCCTGCCAGCAATCCCCAAAGGTTGTGGGGAGGTAGGCTTCCATCAGCATTGATAGTGCAATGAATGACGGAGGCAGCCAAAAGTGCATGGGGCAGCCCTTTAACTTGTTACAGTATGCACGTAAACATTCTTCAAACATGTTTATGTGTACATTTTTATTTGTTTTGGCTGCTTAGTCCTCTTGGCTGTACATATTGTATCTATGTTATGCATATACATATACATAACTGCTATGATGATGACAAAAAGTATCTCCAATTCACACTATGACCTCTTCAGTTGAGGAGAGCGCACATCCACTTCTGAATCCTGCAGGTCATTTTTACTGAAGTCCAGCTAATTCAGGGAGGAGTTTATTAATTGTAGGACTGAACCAAGATTTAAGCAAACTTTGCCCCCCCCGTTGCGGCTCTCCCTAGGAGTGGATGTTCGGGTAAGATCACTCCAGGAGCACATTGGGTTCCTGAAAAAGGTGAGACAGAATGAGAAAGGTTAACAGCAGAAGACCTACAGCATCTGCAAACTGGAAAAAACGTTGCTCATGTGTCCACTATTAAAAAACACTGAACTAAAGAGAACATCATGGTTCAGAGCTGCTTTTCTGCCCCAGGGTCTGGATATCTTACAATCACTGAGAGAAAAATGTTTTTAAAGGAGGACCACACCGTTTTACAGGAGAATGTGCCAATGACACAAACCGCATAGGCAAATCATCCAACAAACAGCTAAAAAAGAAGATACATGTGTTGTAATGGTGAAGACAGAGTCCTGACCTTAACCCCAATAAAATGATGTGGTAGGACCTGAATAGGACTGTGCAAGTAAAGCATAGCTGAAATACTGATGAACTGAAACACATCTGCAGGAGAAGTGATCCAAAATTCCTCCTCAACATTTTACAAATCATATTTGGAGCGGTAAGAAAACATTTAGTGGAGATGATGATGCTAAATGGGGTATATATAGGTTATCAAATTCAGTCTTTCACTTTTTCTTTCCTGCACTGTGGATATCACTCAATGTGCTCAATAAGACATAAAAAGTACAACTGATGTGTGTTATCAATTTAGTTAGATTGTGTTTGTATATAATTATGACTTGAACAACAATCAGACCACATTTCAAGTCAAAGTCAAAGTCAAAGTGAACTTTGTCATTCAGACTTTACAACAGGAGTGCATAGCTGAACGAGACTGCGTTTCTCCAAACTCCGATGTGCAAATGTAAACAGTGCAAACACACGAGACATACTAGTAACGTAACAGTGCAGATGAGACATAAATGGAAGTATAAATATAGAAGGGGTGGGGGAAAGTAACAAATAGGAAATTATACTTTGCACTTACAGAATATTACAGTTTGAATAGAAAAATATTGCTATGTTTCCAAAATATTGCACACTGTAATATTATTGCACACTGTAATATATAATGTAAACATAACACTGTAGCTGTAAACTTAACACTGGAAAGTGGTAAAGTGCTTGATTATAATAACCAGTGAGATTATTGCACACAAGTTAGCAGCATTAAAAGAATTGAGATGTGAGTTGCAATAAATAATATTAATAATACTGTGTACTGCTCTGATATGCATGAGTTGAGTATTTGTGGGCCTAAGGATCACATGAGTGCTGAGTATTGACACTGTGTGTGTTCATCATGTGTGTGTTCAAGAGTTCAACAGTCCTGATAGGTCTGCATGTCAAACAGCGTTGAGCAGTCTAATGGCTTGTGGAAAGAAGCTTTTGCTGAGTCTGGCAGTCCTGCACCGCATGCTGCGGTAG
>CM067474.1:62674245-62686730 GCA_034552555.1 Semaprochilodus insignis
AATTGTGCTTTGGGCATTATGCTGTAAGTATTAGCTGGTCAGGCTATGCTAGCCGGACTGGAAGATGAGACTAAAGCAGTATACATAGCATGATAGCATTTGAGTTTACCTTCCAATATGGACCTGTTGCTCATTTTGCCCAATTAGCCAGCTGTATTCACATTAGCAGCTCCGCCCACATTAACTGCTGGCCTGGTTTGGTAAGCAGCTGGCCACTCCTCTTTTAAGCCTCTTTTTATAAGGTTTTTCTTTAGTATCCAATAGGAACTTTTGTAACTTATAATTAATGTTAGACATCTTTTGATTTTTCAGCATAAAATGAAGCTAATTAAACACAAACACAAATGCCATTACAGTGGTGTCATCTACAAAGTGAATTAATTTAAAAGTCACTGCATGCATTCTTTTCTTTTATCATTCTTTTTTTATTGTTGGGAAGTAACTTTTCGGTTCAGTAGCAGGAGAAAAAAAAATATTTCCTATAAATATCAGAAAATGCTGCTATTTCAGTTTTTAAAAGTTTGATCAACTGATGTGGTTTTCTGTATATTGTTGCACTTATCAAAGATTTTTTCCTCTTTTTTTTACTTCCAGAATCATCTCTTGTTGCAAGTCCTCTCCTGTTCTTAGTGTCCACTTTACTGCATATATATATCAAATTTTCATCCACAAACTCATTAAGAAATTTTTGCCTGAAAATGAACAAACCTCGCAGACAAACACAAAGGGCTGCAGTCAAAGCAAAAACTCATCAGTGCTCAGACTGTGGAAAGAGTTTTACTACACAGAGTGATCTCCACAGACACCAGCACGTTCACACAGGAGAGAAACCGTATCACTGCTCAGAGTGTGGGAAGAGTTTTACTCAACAGGGTAGTCTGCTAAAACACCAGCGCATTCACACAGGAGAGAAACCGTATCACTGCTCAGAGTGTGGGAAGAGTTTTACTCAGCGGAGTAGTTTCCGAACACACCAGCGCATTCACACAGGAGAGAAACCGTATCACTGCTCAGAGTGTGGGAAGAGGTTTACTACACAGAGTCATCTCCAAACACACCAGCGCATTCACACAGGAGAGAAACCGTATCACTGCTCAGAGTGTGGGAAGAGTTTTACTACACAGAGTTGTCTCCACAGACACCAGCGCATTCACACAGGAGAGAAACCATATCACTGCTCAGAGTGTGGGAAGAGTTTTAAAACACAGAGTAGTCTCCACAGACACCAGCGCATTCACACAGGAGAGAAAACATATCACTGCTCACACTGTGAGAAGAGTTTTAGACATAGTAGTTACCTGAAGAAACACCTTTGTAAGGAGGCATTATAGTATTAAAAAATATATGATGATCTGTAAGGTGCCCAAGCAGTGAAAGATGAGGAGAATGTTGTCTAAGAATGAATAGCTGCAAGTAATCACCACAAGAAGCTCACTGAATAACAATCACTGAATATGTAACAGTCTAACAAATTAAGTATCCAACTGCCTTCTAAAGTCTCTCTTTTTTTTTTTTTTACCAAGGATTCATTATGGATTTCTTTTCTGTATTTTTGCATATTTATGTTTTTATATGGACTTCTATATGTATATGAATATGTAGATATTTTCTGCCCAGTTCAATGAGGTCTCCTCTGTCCACATCAGGGTTAAAGTCTAGAACAGGGATGTGGAATTCCAGTCCTGCAGAGGGAATAATTTGGTAAGCATTTAAGGAATATATAAATTTAGTAACCTAGAATTAATAGCACAGTTAAATCCTCTGTAGTGAGGCCAAGCTATAGGATTCCACCATGTAGAGACCCCAGAGGTCACAGAAGTTGTTTGGTAAGGTCAAGACTAGAAGCAGTATTTAATTTACAATCCAAAACATAACGTTGAGCTAAGAGCAGTGTTTAATTCAGAACCCAGGACTAAAAGCAGTAGGTGACAATTTATAATCCTCTTAATTATAGGAATGTCTACAATCCCAAGAAGACAGATTCAAAAAAAAAGTAGGCATAACATTTGGATACAATGGCTCTACAAATATGTTCAGTATATGAGATATTGATGATAAAACCTGGTTTGGAGAACAAGAAGGAGGTGCATTACATCACTTCACCTATAAGTCACAACACCTCATGTATCTTTGTTTGATGAAAATTAGGGAATCCATGATCATCAACTTCAGAGTGCTAGATGGGCATCTACTGATGTCTGCTGATCCCATATCAGACTCAACCTTTGCATTTTCACACACAAGAATCTTTCTTTATTTAGGTGTACTAATTCTTGTTGACCTGTCAAGAGGACTGACACTATGACCAAGCCCCTCAGTCATTACCCAAAGGCCAAGACTGAATGTAGTTATTGCCTTTTTTGTGTTTCCTCTCAAATGTTGGCATGGTGATTGTTCTATGATACTGCATTATTAAAGAACCAGGTGTAGATCTTTATGTATGAACTTTGTATGCTGTCTTGTTTCTGTATAAATCTTGGATGACTCCTTACCAATTACTTTATTATTCAACTTTCTTAATGTTTCATCTCACACAGGACAGAAACCGTATTACTGCTCAGAGTGTGGAAAAAATTTTACTACATGAGAAGGACATAAAATGAACCTTGTGTGCAGTTCTTAGAGGACAGGCCTGTGAAAGGGGGTGAGGTGTAATGTCACCCAAGTCACCAACCATATGGAAAACAGACCAATCAAACATGATACCCGGATGTGAATAGAGGCAGGGGCACTTCCCACTTCTTCCCCTATAAGTCACAACACCTCATGTATCTCTGTGGGTTGAGAATTAGGGAACCCCTGATCATCGTCTTCAGAGTGGTAGATGGGCATCTATTAATGTCTGCTGATCCCATATCAAACTCAGCTTTGGCTTGTCCAGACACAAGAATCATTTTGGATTTAGGTGTATTGATTCTTCTTGATGCATCAAAAGGACTGACGCTATGGCCAAGCTTCTCAGTCATTACCCAAAGGCAAGAGTGAATGTAATGATTAGCTTTTTTCTTGTTTCCTCTCAAATGTTGGAATGGTGATTGTTCTATGATGCTGTGTTATGAAACACCCTGGTGTAGTGCTTTATGTATGAACTTTGTATGCTGTCTGTATTTCTATATACATCTACATTACTCTTTACCAATTTCGTTATAATTCAACTTTCTAAATGTTTTATCCCTGCGCATGTTTCGTTATCACTGCTATGAAGAGTACTCCACATCTCTCAAATATATATAAAATTATTACTTTTTTTAAGCCTTGTTTAGTAAAAGAGTAAAACATTAAAAATAAAAATGCATAAAATCCAGCCTCATTTGGAGGTCGTCTGTCATGTGATTTCAGTAAGATTTTTACAGACTCATCTCTGGACACTCAGCTGCACAAGTCAGATTTCAAAGTGTCTTTTGCATCACTTGCACAGTGACACCCAACGCAGATGTCAAATCCAGAATGACAGAAGTGCAGAAATTACTGCTCCCGCCTATACCCTGCAGTCAACATCATGCATGATCCCTTTTCCCATCACTCATGAGCAAGACCCTGAGATTCTTAAACTCTCCCACATGGGGAAGGTCTTGTAACCTTATCTTTTTCATTGTATTGGAATAAAATGTGGTCTGATTGTTGTTCAAGTCATAATTACATACAAAACAATCTAACTAAATTGATAACACACATCAGTTGTACTTTTTATGTCTTATTGAGCACATTAAGTGATATCCACAGTGCAGTGAAAGACTGAAAAAAAAGTGAAAGAATGAATTTGATAACCTATATATACACCCCCTTAGCATCATCATCTCCACTAAATGTTTGAGGAGGAATTTTGGATCACTTCTCCTGCAGATAGTGGACACATGAGCAACGTTTTTTGCAGTTTGCAGATGCTGTAGGTCTTCTGCTGTTAACCTTTCTCATTCTGTCTCACCTTTTTCAGGATCCCAATGTGCTCCTGGAGTGATCTTAACTGAACATCCACTCCTAGTGAATTTAATAGAGTTAAATTGTGAATGCCTATAAATGTACCTTAGATAATGATCAGATCACAGTTCATTAGTAATTATTAGTAAAGTGTAGAAACCTCATTAGTAAAGTGTAGAAACCCTGGTAATTTCATACGGTTCACTTACTTTTTCTTGCACTTGTAGATTCGCAATGTCTGGACACACAAATCCGATCTGATCGCTTGCAAATAACAGTGTAGAGTTACCTCAAAAGATGTAATTTGAGATATCCAATTTGCCTACAGTTTGAACATAACCTCAATATCTTCTGGGTGGTAATCATCCAGCTTGTTTCATTTTGAGACTATTTTGTCTTGTCGGACTGTTTGCCTGATTATTAGGGCCCTAGCACGTAGTGCAGGGACCCTATTGTATTTGTTAGGATTTTTCTTCTTCTTTTTCTCGGCTGGGGCAAAGACTGTGAGGCCCACGAAGACCAAACTTGGAATGAAGGTAGGGTAGGGGTGAAATGACTCGACCACAAAAATGCCACCGACTGGCCACAAGGGGGTGCTATAGTAAAGCAAAACACGTTTTTGGTTATAACTCCTAAACCAAAATTTTGCCAGACAAAATAGCATTTTTCCCAGATTCCTTGGGTCAAAACAAATCACTTAGATCTTTTTCTAATTTGCATAATATGCAAAACGTACTTTTGCAAAGTAGTCTTAGGGTTTATACCAAAAAATTCTCCAGACCCTGATCCTCAATAATTATCAAAAACATTTTGACTTTTGTAAACAAAATGGCTGATATATGCAAATTAACTCTTCTGAAAAAAATACATAATTGATTAAAAATTCTTTAAGTCAAAAATGCTTCATCTAAAAATATTTAAACTTTGGAATTTGGTTCACAACGAGATTCAGAGGTAGTTTATCGAATTTGGTGCATTTACATCGATAGAGGGAGTTATAAAGGCTACATAACTGTTTCTCAGCAACTGTAAGTCCGATTGAGCTGAAATTTTGCACGCTTCATCTTGGAGACAGTCTATAAGTGAATCTTTAAGGACGATTTGATGCATCAAAATTCATGGACTCCATTAGCCAATCAGCTTTCAGTAGGCATTTGACAGGCTTAAAATTAACCAATCATCATGAAACTTGAATGGTATATCCTTGGAGGCACTTTGTAACAGCCAGCAAAATTTCAAAAGATTCGGCCACTAGGTGGCGCTATTTTGGAAAATCAGGTATATCTCATACAAATTTCAACATAATCGCAAACAAACTGCGATATTCCAAATAACTTTGTAAATACAATTGTGTTAAAAAATGCATAGTTGTTTTGTAATCATTAACGGTTTAAAAATACTACTTTTTGAACTAGTCCCTGGATTTTGATCATAGCCATTCAAAACTGGTCTTAAAATACTCTGTGGGGAGACTCTAGGTCAATAATTATGAAAAAAATGTTGACTTTTTCACTTAGCATGGCTTCTATAAATCAACAAATCACTTCGGCCTTGGAATTTCCAGCTATTATTGCTATAACTTATCAGCCTTTACTCAGATCAACTCAGGACTTGAGAGACATTTATAAATTGAAACTTAGATGATGTGTGCAAAGAATTGTGCAGCTTGGCCTTTAGGGGGCGCTATAGCACTTAAAACCACCTAAAATCATTAAAACGCCTATTACAATATTATTACACAGTCTATAGATGAACTCCTGATGCTCTCTCTTGTTCAGTGTTTTTCTAATAGTGGACATATGAAAGGTTTCTGCAATTCATAGAGTCTGTAGATCTTCTGCTGCTAATTTTTCTCATTCTTTCTCACTTCTTTCAGGAGCCTGTAGTGCTTCTGGAGTCACCTTAACTGTATGCCCACTCCTAGTGAGAGCAGCGACAATTCTGAATTTTCTTCATTTGTAGACAGTTTGTCTGAGCATGGATTGTCTAAGCACTGTCTTAAGCAGTGTTTTCATGGGCTTCTAAAATCAGCTATCAACTCTTTTACTGACATTCAGCAGCCCTTAATTACACAGTTTTGAACAGGTGAAAGTGTGAGAATGTTCTATAATCACACAAAGTCTTCTTTATGAGCCATTGGTAACCGGGAACATTAACTAGAGACAGATTCTGTGAAGACATTTAAGCTACAGCACGTGTGAAACACAGCAATGATAGACCTGAGTTCATCTGAAAATCTGAACAGCTTCAGAGGGTAGCATTCAGGAGTCTAGACAGAATTCTCTATAAAGAGTTCAAATACAAGCTGGAGGAAGGAATTAAAAGAAATGAGAAGAAATACTCAGAAATCATTCTAACAACCCAACTTCAGTCTGGAGAGGCCTTGAATGCCTTGATCACATGCTAGAAAGCTTAAAAGGTGAGAAAGACTCCCTGGCTCCTCAACGAGCTTACTAACTGCCACGTCACCAACTACCTGAATGAGTTCTACTGCAGATTTGAATGCACAAAGGGCAATCTTGAGTCTTTGTTTCCCAGGACTCCGTCTCTCTCACCTCTGCCGTTAACAGGCTTAAGAAAAGCCCTGACTCAGTCTCTCTGTCTACCCTAAAGCACTGCTCTGATCTATAAACGACTGTTGCTGAGTACAAAACCACAAACTAAAAGAGAGTTTAGACAGTATAAATAGGACCTGTTAGCTCTGCTGTTAAGCCCTTATTCCCACCAGACTGTTAAAGAACTGCGGAAAATGTCTGTTTGATTTGACATGATAGTCAATAGCCAGCAGGTGAGGAGCACAGTGAAGTCCCTGCTTTTGAACAGCATTTAATGATTTTTGAAGTGAAAAGAGACACGTTCACATTAAAGCTACTTACACAATAAACAGAGAAAATAAACATAGTTAAGGAAGCAAAGAATTCGGTCAGCCAGGATACACAGATTTAATTTAGCACATTAGAAACTACAAATGAAGAAACAGAAGATAGAATATAATATCAAAGAGATACACAGACACATTTACATCATACATATCTTAGGAGTACAAACATGTAAATCCCCCTCAGTGCTTAATGCTGGTGACTCTATACACATAACTGTCATGGTTAAGACCATAAAGTTTTTGTCTCATTAAATTACTCCAACATTCTTCAAGATTCTAGATAACAAAGTAAACCAGAAGTTTTCTTATGAACTCTAAGAACACACTGATGATTAATACAGGTACACTGGGTACAGTCAAACAGGACACAGACAGGACACAGGTTCAGATTAATAACCTTCACAGTGATCTCAGTTTACATGAGAGAATATTAACATATATTATAATATGATAATTTTTTGTGAATATCTGACAACTATTACTGAATAAAAGATAGGTGTTGTATGATCACAACTTCAGGCAGGCATGTGTAAAATTTTCAGCAGAACTCAAAGTGCAATTTTCACAATGGAAAGATGTGATCTCCTCGTAATGGACCGTAGATCCTCTGATGGGGGTTAAACAGCCAATGGTAGCACAGGGGGCGGGATTTGTTTGAGTACAGGTGGGATTACAAAAATAACAGCCCCAGAGCCACCTTGGTTGTCCAAAGACAACAGAAGGGAGAAGAAGAAGAGGAAGTTGAAGTTGTTCTGCGTTATTAGAGAGAGAGAGGAGCTGATCTGCTGGAGGTAAAGAGCTGTTTATCACTCTGTTTACATTGTTTTTACTGAAACAGGAGGAGAAATGTTCTCTCTCTGAAAGTAAGAAGTAAAATATGTGAAATGTGTGCACTAACAGAAGCAGCCTTCATCCAAACTGAGCTGTTGAGGCTAATGTTAGCACTTAGCTATGTGATTTCAGGTTAGGGTTGTTTCTGACTACTGTACACTAGTAAATCTAGTAAAATCTATCCAGACACATTTAAGAACCACTCAGATTTATTTGTACTTTGTTGTGTGTGTTTGTAAGCACTAATGCTTTGGCTAATACTCCAGTATATTAACACTGAGCTCCTGATTCTGTTTGTGGGGGTTAATTTCATTCTGTTGTGTTGGTTCAGCTCCTGTTTTGCTTTACTGCTGATCAGTCCTCTCGCTTTGGAAATTCAGTATTATACTTTATAAAAGTTTCAGAAAAGAGAAGAACAGAGCTGTACAGATTGGATAAGGGGGGTTCACTGTACAGTTTGAATATGACTGTGGTTAAGCCAGACACCTTTTGCCAAAACGCGGTTAAACTATGCACTTTAGCGTCAGAGTCACAGCACAAACAGGCCTTACGAAAAAGCCCTTAGAACAGAACAAAAAATTCAGAGCTTTGTCGAATGTAATCCTACAGATAACACTTCAGATGTTATTATACTGTAGATATATGGATTATAAACTAATTATACTGTACAAGTATTAAGTAAATGGCATCCAAAATCCCCAAATGTGTCAACTGGATTTTAGTGATAAGAAGGCTTAGGTAATAATGTACATTTAGACAAACGATTATTGTCTCCAGTATTATCGCGATAAAAAAAATTAGGAACGTTACGAAGTACCCCACGTTAGCCTTTGTTTTATGTACAGGATCTGCTGCATCTGTGGCAACAGCAAAGGAGAATTATATTAGTGAGGCTTTAATTCTAGAAAAAACAAGCAATGTTAAAGAAGAAGAAATAAATAAAATAATATAAGTATTATTATTATTATTAGTTTTTATTACAACTGTTTTTGATTCATGTATATTACGCCAGTAGTAATAGTGATATAAAGTCTTTAACAACAATATTATCATTTGTTTTCATCTAACTTTTCAGTCTTTTGCCTAAGCATTTACGCACTCACGACTACAGGAAAATAAATTGAGTGGGCATCCAGCAAAGTACTTGTGCAAATATTTTATTTTGATTTATAGCTAAAAATTATGAACTTCAACTTACGAGCTTGGAAAAACCTGGACAGCATCTTTAAGAAATCAACAAACTAAACTAAATAAAATAAAATAATAGCTCGAGTTTAAAGCATAGATGTATTATTTATTAATTACATTTTAACCATAAGCAATAAAAAACTAAAAACCCAAATATGAAAAAACAACATTTATTAGACTGCTTTTTACAGCAGGCTATTAACACGGAATATGCCGAAAATTATTGTGCAAACTTGTAGGTTACATTCGGCAGCAAAATGAACTTTCTACCCCAGTGCCCTGTGCCAACGCACTTATGCATTCTTTGCAAGAAAGACAAGCATGTTAACCTTGTCAGGTTTAAGATGAGAGCGTGAGGGTCTAACAACATTTCCAGCTGTGCTGAAAACACGGTCGGATGGGGTGCTTGTCGCGCACACACACAAGTATTTGCGTGCAAGTCTTGCCATTATGGGCAGGCGTGTATCGTTCGTACGCCACCATGCTAACGGATCATCATCTCCATTGATTGTTGGCTCCTGTTCATATGCTGTCAATTCAGCAGTAGCTCGCTCTTCTTCAGTAAAAGAGACTCGTGATGGTTTTGCTTTGGACAAGTAGCTGCCCAATGTTTTCTTCTTTAATGGGGGCTCATCCTCTTCTTCTCTCGTGGACACACTTGTCTGGCCTTGTTCCGGCTCAATGTTGACCATTTCAGATTGTAATTCAGCCTTTGTCTGCGGCAAATCATCTTCTGCTAAGCGTTCGCCACGAAATCGGGGGCCCAGGAATGTTGTGATGCGCATTAATCTTTTGGTTGACTCGCAATCATATTTCGACTCCAGTTCCGTCAAAATCCCGCGTTTGATGTCTTTCGTTAGCTGTACGTCTGTTTCCGATTGACTCAGTATGTCGCTTTTCAGAAGCAGAAGTGTTGGCATAAGCGAGGATACGGTGACATAATCTCCTGACAAAATATCGGTAAAGACTGTAACTGGCTTAAGGGCCTTGTTCATTGCTTCCAGCACATCAAGGTCCTGCCACGTCAGTCACAGAGCACGTCGGTCAGCAGCCAGAACCCATCCAATTTCTTGGGACTGCTCAATTACCCTCTCAAACCTTTTTTGTTTAGAGCCCCAGGGCGTGGAACAATCCTGTTTTAGCAGAAAAAGGGTCAATATATATATTTTTTTTACTAATGGTTCAGCTCCTTTTGTATAAGTAAACAAATTGTTATTTATTAAGGTGTACACATTTATTTATTTTAATATTAATTTGTTTTAAATAAAATACAAAATCAAATTGAAATAAATAAAGAACATTTAAGGGTTTTATTATTCATTAATTGGTTTATTCAACAATTTCATTATTCTTTCTCATGAGTCTAAATATGAAAACATACCGTAATGAGGGAATGTTCCGGGAGTTGGAGTTCTTGTTGAGCTTTCAGCAACGCTCTTCTTCTGCCAGCTGTGGGAAAAAGTACCAACAAACGGCATACACCCAGAGCTCGTTCTGTGCACTGTCTTTGCTTCTTTATTGAATTCGTCACACCCATATGTAGGTTATGTCCGAAACAATTTAACCATTGCCATCCAAGTTCGTCTCTCACGGCTGACTTTATATTTGCGGCGTTATCTGTTGTAATGCAGGTTAATTTTTCCTCATTCAGATTCCAGTCCTGGAGTACAGAGCGAAGACCCTCAGCTATATTGGCTGCAGTGTGGCTGTCTGGAAAGAACATGGTTTCCATTTGCTTTCAAGTTTCCACTGCGGCGAAATAAAGTGTACCGTCAGTTCATTTGCATGTACCCAGCATTCTTTGCCATACTACAGCTCTATGTTCAAATCTTTTAAAGTCGCTTTTTAAAAAGTAAATTTGTAGCTGTAGTTGGTAGTTGGTGATTTTATATTTATGGTGTGTGATCTATACTTAGATGCTGTCTTATTTATTACATAGGGCAAAATGCTCGTACAAAGTCAACGGTTAAATAAAGGCAATGTCTGACCAACAAAAAAAAAACAAAAAACGTACGTAGGACGATGACGCACTGAACATCGTCCCTGGTTTAATTTATCGCGATATTTCATAATATCCTTTATCTTCCCAAGGCTAGTGATAAGTGAAATATTATTACATTATAAAATGGTTATTTCTACTAAGTAGTACATAAAAACAACATATATAAGTATAGAGTTTATTATACTATGTATGTATGAACTATGAAGTGATTCTATGGTACCGTTTGTAAATAAATGGCATCCAAAACCCAAAAATGTGTCAATTATATTTTAATGAAAAGTCAAATTATTTAACACATTATAAAATGGTCATTTCTAAAACGTAGTCCATAAAACCAGCAGATATCAGTTGAGAGTTTATTATGCTATGTGTATATGAATTCTGAAGTGATTCTACTGTACATTTATTAACAAAATGGCATCCAAATTCCACAAATATTACAAAAGCATCACGTTGTATGGTATGACACAAAAATATGTTAAACTTTGAACTGATATCTGTTGATTTTATGGACTACTAATAAAAAGGACCATTGTAAATATGTTAAATTCCATTTATTCCAATTATCATTAAAAAACACAAATTTTGGATATCATGTCCATAAAAACTGCAAAATGCAATCACATCATAGTTTATATGTACATGGCATAATGAACTATGAACTGATATCTGTTAGAACTAATTATTAGAAATTACCATTTTATTGTGTGATAATTTTTGACCATTGTAAAATGTGTAAAATTTGATGTATTTTCCAGGATTTTGGAAGCCATTTACTTATATACATAGTATGATAAACTCAAACTGATATCTGTTAGGTTTAGACACTACTTATTAGAGATTACCATGTTATTATGTGATAAAATTTCACTTATCATTAAAGTGCACTTGGGAGTTGTGTGGAGTTTGGATGCCATAATTCATAATTCATATATTAAAAGTATAATAATCTCTGAACCGATATCTGTTGGTTTTATGGACTGCTTATTAAAAATAACCTTTTTATGATGTGATACATTTCACCAATTTTTGGGGGATTTTGGATGCCATTTACTCAAAAATCACTTTATAATTCATACGTACATAGTATAATACTCTCTCAACTGACTTCTTTTTGTTTTCTGAACTACTTATTAGAAATTAACAATTAATACAGCACTGACATTACTTCTTTTTTTAAGATCTTCCTGTGCTGTTACGTAAATTTTACGTGTTACTAGTTTTACCTTGTTTTGGCGAAAGGTGGCTGGCGTAACCACAGTTGAATACGGGGGGGTTCCCTGTGCAGATTGGATAAGAGGGTTCCACCATACAGTTTGGATAGGGGGAGGGTAACTGTACAGGTTGGGTAAAGGGGGCATTGCTGTTCTGAGTAAAGGGGAGTTCGTTGTATGATTTGTTTTATGGGGGTTTGCTGTACGGTTTGGATAGGGGGTTGACTCTACAGTTTAGATAAGGGGGGTTGTTGTACAGTTTGCACAAGGGCTGTTTACTGTACAGTTTGTATCACTGTACAGGTTGGGTAAGGGGATGGTAACTGTACAGGTTTGGTAGGGGGGGCGTTGCTGTTCTGTTGGTGTAAATGGGAGTTTGCTGTATGATTTGTTTAACGGGGGTTTGCTGTACGGTTTGGATAGGGGGGTTGACTGTAAAGTTGGTTAAGGG
>CM067474.1:62694996-62729253 GCA_034552555.1 Semaprochilodus insignis
GTTGGTAACAGGCTCAGGAATGCAGTGCTAGGCGTGGGTGACGCTCCTCCCCCTCCGGCCGCTGAGGGGTAGGCTGACTTCTGGGAAACTTGTTTATTTTTAAAGCCCTGTTGCTACGGGACAGGCAGAGGGCAGAAAACGTCCCCCAGCCAATCAGAGATTAGGAGGAAGTCACTGCGTGAAGGGAAGAGTGCAGACGTGTGTACAGCGCAGGAGCTTCTGCTGATCGGAGCAGAGTGCAGATTCAGACAAATTACAGAAGAACTGCAGAAATACTCAGTCTGAAACGTCCTCATTATTAACCCTACTGTAACACGGTGAACTCCAGGTCTCATCATTAAGACTAATGTTTATTTATTTATGGGTTTGTGAAATAATCTCTTTCCATCGTATAAGTCATTCTCTCCAAACCGCCTCAGAATATCTCCAAACATATGTCAGTGGAATCATCATCACACAGATGATCAATAGTCATATCATTCTTTAGATCAGTCGGAGCTCCACAGTTTGTGTTAATTCTTCAAGTTTAGTGACATACTTTACCCTAGTTCTCAGCATGTCATGATTGATATCTATTTTATTTTAAAATATGAGTTTAAATCACTTTTGGATCTCTTTACTTTAATGTTTGACTTGTAAACTTGTAAGGGATTAAACCAAAACAACAAAATATGGCAAAAACAAAAACTCACTGGCTGTCAATGTGATTAAATTACATAATAAAACACTGTATTTTTAACATACATGCACTTTGCAATATATTTATGTCCAGATTAATAATTAATTTTGAAATTCTTGTGAAAAGAAAATGTATACAAATAAAATATTTACAGATTTTTAAACTTCATTGTGTTGCGGTAATGAAAATTTGGTCAGTTAAAATTGAAAAATGTTATTTAAAATCAATTAAATAATCTTGATTTGTTTTTAATTGTTTGACTAGGCATGACTGTTTATTAAAAAACAAAATAAATAAAAACAGTCAATTTAGTCACTTTAATTTTTTTTTGGTTTCCAGTATTTGTCATGTTTGTGATAATAACCCAGTGCCAGACTAAAAAGTGAATTATTAACTTTAATTAAAGTTCATTACTTGTTTATATCACTTCAGAATTGAGGTATATACCGTTAACCTTATACTGTTTACTGAGTTTAACTGACCCTTACACACTGCTCAGGTTTACTTTACCTTCTTTTACTGCAGTGAATCTTTACTGTCTTTCTTTATTACACTTTCTGTTCTGTCTTCGTTTAGAATGGTTGTAGACGGTATCTGCATTACAGTCACAAACACCATTTCTAGTAAAGTTGGGGCATTTTGTAAAATGCAGTAAAAACAGACTTGTGATTTATTAATCCTCTTATTTTAACTCTGGCACTTCAAAGGAATTCATGTTCATGTTCATCTGACTTTGATTGTGTTTTGCAAATATAAACACATTTAAAAATTGATGCAGATGACTCAACAATTGGGATGAAATAAGAATGAAAAGTTTATGGAATATTCCGGTTACAGTGTTCTGAAACATTCCACAGTAAGCAGGTAAACTGGTAGCAGGTGAGTCTGAGTCTGAGATGGTTGAGGTCAACACTTGGTGAGAGAATCATCAAACAGTTCAAAGAGAACATTTATCAACACACAATCACAACGAATTTCGGTCTTTTACATCCATCGTGCATCCCGGGAACCCTCTGATGTCTGAATCTGAAAATCAGAAACCACTGTTAAAGGTGGGTGACCTTTGACCCCTCAGAAGGCACTGTGTGAGACACCGTCATTAACATATAAAAACATGAACTCTAAACATTAAACCCAGAAACGCCGCTGAGTTCTCTGAACTCATCTCAAGATTAAACATGTAAATTTATATTTACTACATGCAGTTAATTATTCTTTATATCTTCTTCATATCTCTATAGGCCTGATTGGTCATAGGGCTGTCTATGATTGGTCAGAAGGTTGGCCCTGATTGGTCAAAGGGCTGTCTATGATTGGTCAGAAGGCTGTCTATGATTGGTCAGAAGGCTGGCCCTGATTGGTCAGAAGACTGTCTATGATTGGTCAGAAGGCTGTCTATGATTGGTCAGAAGGCTGACCCTGACTGGTCAAAGGGCTGGCCCTGATTGGTCAGAAGGTTGGCCTGATTGATCAGAAGACAATGCCTAATAGCTCAAAGGCTCAGTTCTGATTTATCAGAAGCTGGATCCTGATTGGTTGGAAGCTCGGGGCAGATTGGCTCAGATCTGAAATCCCGAGCCACCCAGCCCTGGAGCATGTTAGACATGCACTGTAAGTGTCTGGTATAAGTGATTCACGGTAATGAAAGAGAAAATTCTTAGACTAAACTAAGATGAAGTTATCTGGAAAAGAAGGAAATCCTGTTTCAGACAGTCTCCAGCCCGTGAGTCAGCACACAGCCACACTGTTATCCTTTCAGTGTCACTTGAACACTGGAGCTACAAGTGGTTTGTTTACAGCTTTAGCCATAAGCACAAATAAAACACATAGAGACTTGTTCAGGAACGCTGCTCTGGACCAATCAGACACGTGGGGACACACGTGTAGTCAGCCCTGATCTCCAGGCTGTACAGGTCTGTTGGCTAAATACGCAGGTCTTTCAGTGTAGTGGAACTTCAGGGAAACATTAAACATACACAATTTTCCACTTACCCCACGTGCAGTCCATTAGCCATAACTTCAGTGTTTGGTTTCCAAATTTAGCAGGTTCATTTTGGTGCCGGAGCTGCACACTAATAGGAATCAGGTACAGTATCTCACAAAAGTGAGTGCACCCCTCACATTTCTGTAAATATTGTATTATATCTGTTCATGGGAGACTGAAGATATGACACTGTGGTACAATGTAAAGTAGTCAGTGTACAGCTTGTAGAACAGTGTAAATCTGCTGTGCCCTGAAAATAACTCAACACACAGCCATTAATGTCTAAACCGCTGGCAGCAAAAGAGAGTACACCCCTAAGTGAAAATTTTCCAGAACTGCCTTAACTCTCTTGGGCATGGAGTTCACTAGAGCTTCACAGGCACCACTGGAATCCTCTTCCACTCCCTCCATGACCACATCACGGAGCTGGTGGATGTCGGAGACCTTGCGCTCCTCCACCTTCCGTTTGAGGATGCCCCACAGATGCTCAATAGGGTTTAGGTCTAGAGACATGCCTGGCCAGTCCAGCACCTTTACCCTCAGTTTCTTTACCAAGGCAGTGGGGGTCTTGGAGGTGTGTTTGGGGTGGTCATCATGTTGGAATACTGCCCTGCGGCCCAGTTTCCAAAGGGAGGGGATCATGCTCTGCTTCAGTATATCACAGTGCATGTTGGTCTTCATGGTTCCCTTGATGAACTGGCTTCCTTCTGGGTCGACAGCCATGCAGACCAGTCTGATACAGTGTGCGGCGTATGGTCTGAGCACTGACAGGCGGACTCCCCACCCCTTTAACCTCTGCAGCAATGCTGGCGGCACTCCTACGTCTATTCTCAAAAGACCACCTCTGGATATGACGCCGAGCATGTGCACTCAGCTTCTTTGGTGGACCATGGCGAGGCCTGTTCTGAGTGGAACCGGTCCTGTTAAACCGCTGTATGGTCTTGGCCACTGTGCTGCAGCTCAGTATCAGGGTGCGGGTTCTTCTTATAGCCGAGGCCATCTTTATGTAGAGGAGCACTTCTGTTCTTTACCATGAGGTGCAATATTGAACTTCCAGTGACCAGTCTGAGAGAGTGTGAGAGCAGTAACACCAAATCTAACACACCTGCTCCCCATTCACACCTGAGACCTTGTGACACTAACGAGTCACATGACACCGGGGAGGGAAAATGGCTNAGAAATGTGAGGGGTGTACTTACTTTTGTGAGACACTGTAGGTGCTGGATCTAAAATGGTTCAGGGTTTGCTGTGTAAATAAGTTTAGTGGTCTTGGTGCTGAACTGGTGGTTACCATGAAGGAAACAAAATACCATTTTTGAAACTGAAAAGCAGATTGAAGACTTGTCACTTGTGCTAAGCTCAAAATTAACGCTAGCTCATAACCATATTGGAGCTGGAAGGTTTTCAGACTTCCAAGTAGGAAAAATCTATTCAAATAGTTCGGAAAACCACTGTAATCGCTCTGGAACTGTAATATGGAAAGTTCTGATCTGAGAGGTCAAGATAAGATTATTCTCATATTACAAAAATAAAGTTTTCCCTAATTGAGGATTTATCTTATCATACAGCATCTTATCCTCAGTTAGGAAAACTACTGGATCAAAGTCCACAGTCAACTGTCACGCCTGTTATCCAGCAAACAACCACACGCCACACAGCTGAAACTGTAAACACGTAAATAATGTTAATCCAGTCAGCTCCCGGTACCGCTGCAGAACAGATCTAAACTGGACTAAAGTCTGATTAACTGGAGGTTCTGAACACCAAGAAAGCGCCCCATGCTGTTTATCAGGGCCTCACCGCTCCTCAGCTTCAGTTTCAGTTTAGCGGAGCGTGCTAACATTGCTCCTTCTAATAAACAGCCCCATGTCCAGCTCCGCCTCCTCATCACTGTAATACTGTATCTGAGCAGTTTCCATCAGCCTCATCTAGTTAGGATGTGTGTAGTACTGGGTTCGTATCCGGAGTTAATGGATCAGGAAGTCCTGTCCTGGAGTTTCCATGATGACAAAGCAGACAGGCAGACGCGGTTTCTCAGCTGAAGTTTGTGATGTAGCTCTTCTGCACTCACAGAGGAGGAGTCATACACCGAGACCTTCAGTAGCCATATTTATGTTTCTGTTTGGGTTTGAGATGATACAGGTAAAAGCCATGTGCTACGATGTCGTATCTGACCCTGTATTCATGCAGAAGTGCCTTAGCGAGCTGTCTAACGGATGCCGGTGTACTGCGGGTGTTGTTTATCTGAGAATGCTGGAACAATTTGAGTTGGGAAGTTAGAAGTTCCGCATTAAAACATTCCCAGCTGTGATGAACGCAGCGTAAGCCGACTGAAACACTGTGTTTTGAAAGTGTGTGTTGTGGGATCTGAGTAAGGATTAAGTCACAGACTCGTGACACTGATCTCAGCAAGCTCTATTAGATCAACCCTGTAAATACGACATCACAGAAACAGACCCTCTCCCTCTCCCCCCCTCTCTCCCTCTGTCTCTCTCTCCCTCTCTCCCTCTGTCTCTCTCTCTCTGTCTCTCTCTCTCTATCTCTGTCTCTCTCTCTCTCTCTGTCTACCTCTCTCTCTCTCTCTCTCTGTTTCTCTCTCTCTCTCTCTGTTTCTTTCTCTCTCTCTTTCTCTCTGTCTCTCTCTCTCTCTCTCTTTCTCTGTCTCTCTCTCTCTCTCTCTGTCTCTCTCCGTCTCTCTCTCTCTTTCTTTGTCTCTCTCTCCCTCTGTCTCGTTCTCTCTCTCTCTCTCTCAGGAACATACAGCCTCTCACTCAGAACGGCCTGAGAGCTCAGTAAACACCATTTCAATAATAAACCCTCATAAACACACACACACACGGATCCGCCTGATCTCCTTGTGTTCCTCATATGACCGGAGAGCAGGATGTGAATCAGCTGAGCTCGGAGAGTTTACTCGGAATCTGGCCTTTCACCAAAACGCAAAGTGCTTACATCACACACCGCAATTCATACAGACATGTAGACAGCCAGTACACTACACCAAACCAGTACACCAGAACTCACACAGGTACTCACGGTACTCCAGGACTCACCAAGCCGGAGTGGCAGAACTCCCATTCACTGCTATTCCAGAACAGACTGACAGACAGAACAGACAAGTAGAAGATTCTAGAGCAGGATGAACGAACAAAAGATTCAATAGCAGGGTGCCTGGATAGAAGATTCTAGAACAGTGTGAATGGGGAGAAGATTCTAGAGCAGGGTGCCTGGATAGAACGTTCTAGAACAGTATGAATGGGGATACAATTCTAGAGCAGGGTGCCTGGATAGAAGATTCTAGAACAGTGTGAATGGGAAGAAGAGTCTAGAGCAGGGTGCATGGATGGAAAATTCTAGAACAGACTGATGCTCACAGACTGATTTAACAGGAGTGCTAAAGCAACTGGCAACCCTCAGAAGACAGAGAGCAGGGTAGCAGGGTGAGCTAACCCAGACATATCAGCACAGCTAGGTCACTGCAGTAACAGACAGTTAGGCTGCTGATGCTAAGCTAGGCTAGGTGAAGGCACTAGACAGGTTACAGGTTCTCACTGTCATATCACCGAGCTCACGTTACTGGGCTGTCAGCCGGTTTCCATAACCTGTACCTCTCAGAGGCATTCCTGCTGGCACCTGAGGCAAACCCAGTGTTTTCAGTTCAACCATATTTCTTAATTTCGGCAGTGTGTCTTCCAGGCAGCAGTTAGCTAGTGGAGAACACAGGCAGGGTTCCTACTGCACAACGCTGGGCCCCACCTGCACGCCAAACGCTATGGTGTACGACCAAACAGTCTTCATCCTTGATTAAGATCAGTATTATACTATTAGTCTCTCACAGCAGTCAGGAAGAACAGCTAAACAAGGATAAGAACAGCTAAGCTCATGTTAGCTAGCTCATTAGCTAGGCTTCTGGGCTAAACATGTGATACAGCACCTATAAAAGCGCCTGCAGGATGGATGGTGCTTTTAAACGAGTGCTCTTTATTGGACAGAGCATCAGTGGAGACCGCCTCCCAGCACGACTGAACAGCCATGATCATTAACAAGCACACAGTCTTAACACTGCACCACCCCAACCCAGTAAACAGCCCCACAGTCCAGCCCCGCCCCATAGGCACATACAGTATATACAGCTTTATTAGTCCCAACTATTTACATTTGAAGTCTCTCACACTGCATGTCCAGCGTCCTCCCTGGAGGCTAGGCACTCCCTGCTCCGCATGGCCACGCCTCCCACACAACCTGGCAGTGGGGAGCTACAATACATTAGTATTTAATGCATCACTGGTAAAATTACCTGCTGTACTCCCTTCCTCACACAGTGTAGCAGAATATCAGGGTTACAGCCCTGTCTGACATCTGAACCTTCAGAGGGCGTGTGGCTTAAACTGAACACTTACATAGTTTTCAACAGACCCAACATAAACTCATCTAACCTGGAGGGTGCAGCTGAGATTACATCAAAGTGCTGGCTGGATGTTAGCCTAACATACTAGCCTCTCGCTAAAACACAGTCATGTGTTAGCAGCCATACCGCGGGGTATGGATTGGCAGGGTTTGAGAGGTAAAGTCAAAATGTGATGGCGACACCCCCCAGACTGACGGGACCCACTTTGGGGAAGCCTGCCCTAGAGGGGACGTTGTAGGGCACTGCGTCTGTAGGTCACTTTGGGGAAGCCTGCCCTAGAGGGGACGTTGTAGGAGAGCCTGTAGGGCACAGCGTCTCCTTTTCTTCACTAGGGGTTTCCGTATGTGTGTTTTCATTTAGAAGGGCACCTAAGAGGGCACTTGATCCGACAGGCACCTGTAGGCAAACCTAGTGAGGCTACCTATATGGGGTTTCATCACCACTGGATGGACATCCATTAGGAAGCTTCCCCTCATCCTCATACACGAAGGGACCATTTCTCCAGTAGAGGAGCCCCTAACTGGGCCCTTCATCATGTTCTCTCCCCTGCAGGGGAACCGTATAAACACTTTCCCCCCACTGGAAAAGGCACCCTGGAGATAGAGGGCACATTTCCATTGAAAGGGCACCCACAGGGAAGGTCAAGGTTAGACCACTGTCAGAGCACTTTATAGAGCACTGCATCCCGTTTTCTCCACTAGAAGGTCACTCAGTGAGACCCATTAGGTTAGAGAACGGTTCTGGCTGCGGACGGCACAGCATATCGATTTACTGCATGGAGGGGATCTTAGAGGGCATTTGGTCTTTGTTCCCCATGTGAAGGAAAGCCAACAAGGCACTTTCCTCGTTTTCCCCACTCTAGAGGGCACTTTAGGAATGCTGTTCCAACCTTGTGGCTCCACCCGCGAGTCTGCCAGCGGCGTTATGGCGTTATGGCAGATGATGGTGCTTTGCATAGTGAATCCAACAGCAGGTGAACAAACCAGATATACGGCAACACCAGGAGGTGCTTCACACGCAGTAAAGCCTCCGGTAGGATCTACACAGTAAACCCCCCCCACCATCCAGCACGGAGCTAACAACAGCATCCATATTTAAAGATAACGGTGTGGGAAACCACCTAATCCAGAGATTACAGAACAGCTCCACAGTTCCAGGAGATTTATATGTGATGCTAATTTGATGGGTACAATTATCCTTAACGGCTAACGTTAACCTTGTAGCTCAAGTGCTAAGCTAAAGAAGCTGACCAAAAGAGCGACCAAAGAGACCCATAAATATGAGTACTGTCTATGTTAAAAGCCACTGTACTGTAAGATCACCACTGTAGAAGCGATTTATGGTCATTTTCTTCATAACACGTGTGAATATCACTAGTAATACGCTGATGTCTCGGATGAGAAACTTTCCGTTCCACCTTAAATGGTGCAGCAGTTACGTTCTGGTACCTGAGGTTGCTGGACCATTTGAGACTGAGTGTCTATAAAGTCTTTGAGTCTACTGCTGTTCTGTCGTTTGTATTTCTTTCAGACTCTTCATTGGAGCGTCCTGCTGTGTTCATTAGGATGCTGCGAAGCCCGTATGCAAACATCTGCTGTTAAATTAGCGCAACAGTATTTCCATAGCTGTCCTGATAAACAAAACCAGAGCCCTGCTTCCTTCCTCTGCTGCTCTTTATCTCCTTCTGCAAACATGACCAGCAGTCAGAGCTTCAGAGAGCCACATGAAGTCCAGAAAGGTCAGAGCTGATCCAGAGTCAGAGTGGAAGAGGAAGTGGAGATCATCTACAGGAGACATGACCATTCCATTCAGATGCACACGGCCGGAGGAGGAGGCAGTTAAACCACTGAGCGCTGGTTAATCTCATACTTCAGTCCGATCACAGGCTGATCTTTCTAGATTTATTTCTAGATTCCTGTATAAAACTACACACACAGTCCTAACAGTAGATCAGGAGAACCTGATTACACTAATGAGACAGTGATATCAGACCTGGTGATGTACAGAGTAGATGATCCAGTGGATCATATCTGTGAGGGTAACAGTACGTGATCCTGTGCTCTCAGTGTCCGCTGTGATCCTCTTGTGCAGCAGTAACTGCAGATAAACGTTCCCGGTAACTGTTGATCCGTCCTGCACATCAGCCTAGAGGAGTTTTATCCCGCTCCATACTGAACAGCTCCAGCTCTGGGATGTTGGTGGGCTTCCTCCAATGAGCTGCTCACCTCAGCTCCTTCCACAGCGTTCCTACTGGATTAAGGTCAGGACTTTGACTTGGTCATTCCAGAACATTAGCTCTATATTTCTTTAATGGTTCTCAGTTAGAACTGAGTGTCCTGCTGGTATAATTCAGAACTCATTGTTCCATCAGTGATGGTGATCCTGATCCTGGACCAGACACAGTAAAACAGGCCCAGACTATGATACTACCACCACCATGCTTCACAGATGGGATAAGGTTCTTATACTGGAATGCAGGGTTCTCCTTTCTTCAGACAGAAGAAACAGGAAGATCTGTTCTGGTCTCCACAGAACACTGTTCCAGTAGCTCTTCTAGCTCGCTCGTTCATGTGGTCTTTATCAAACTGCAGACGGGCAGCAATGTTCTTTTAGGAGAGCAGTGAGGTTCTCCTTACAGCCCTGACATGCTCACCACTGTTGTTCAATGTTCTCCTGATGGTGGACTCATGGACATTAGCATTAGCCACTGGGACCTATAGCTGCTTAGAAGTTCTCCTGGGTTCCTTTGTGACCTGGTGGACGATTACACATCTTGGAGTGATCTTTGTTGATGGTCCACTCCTGGGGAGGGTAACGGTGATCCTGGGTCTCCTCCATATGTACCCAGTTTGTCTGACTGTGGAGTCCAAACTCTTTAGATGTGGTTCTGGAACCTTCTCCAGCCTGATGATCATCGGCAGCTCCTCAGAAATCTCCTCTGTTGGTTCCATGATACACTTCCATAGTCATGTGTTGTGAAGATCAGACTTTGATAGATCCCTGTTCTTTAACTACAACAGGAGAACCACTCACACCTGACCATCAACCCCCTGACTGAAACACCTGACACTGATTTCACCTTCAGATTACACTGTTACCCTCACAGATCTGGAAAACGGGATCATGTTTTAGGTCAAAAATATACAGAAATCTAGAACATTCCAAAGAGTTCACAAACTTTTACACACCACTGTATTTTTATGTTCCTTTTGTGCTTTTCTTACTATCCAGTGTGGACCAGACGAGGATGGGCTCTCCTGGTGCCTCCCGGTTTTTCTTCCTCCTGCTTCCAGGAAGTTTTTCCTTGCTGCTGTCTCCCTTCCTGCTCACTGGGGGCTTGGATCCGGGTTTTCTGTAAAGATGCTTTGTGACGTCTGTTGTAAAAGGTGTGTATAAATAAACTTTGACTTGATTTGACTCTGACATCCTTGAATGACTTCCAACCTGACCTGGACCTGCACCTCTGAATGACTGGTGGCTCAACTCGGACTCACTCATATATGACTGGAAACTTGACTCTGACTCATCCTTGAATGACAGTGACACAGCTCGGACTCACTCCTACATGACTGGGAACTCGACTCGGACTCATCCTTGAATGATGGTGGCACAGCTCGGACTCACCCTTGAATGAGTGAAGATCCGGCTAGAGGCTGGGACTCTACTTTGACTCTTCTTTGACTGACTGGCTGCTCAGTTGCACCCTTTAATGACTGCAGACTCAACTCAGACCTACCCTTGATTGGCTGGTGGCATGACTCAGACTCACCCTTAACTGACCAGCGTATTGACTCAGACTGCCCCACCAGGTCTAATGGTCATGTGTCCAGGGGGCTTGACCTCTCAACTCTCAGACTATCCCTTGAATGGCCCGGAATTGCACTGTTTATAAAAGTTATATTTTAATGCCACACGGTTCTGCTGACATGAATGTTCTAGAACAGTAGAACTGTGCACGCTGCAGATGTTCTACAGGGTTACTAACTCTTCAAGAGAGTTCTTCAGCAGAGAGGAAAACAGAAAAACATGTTATGTAACAGCAGAGCTCAGCCTGCGGTGAACAGTTCAGCACTCGGCTTCTGAGGAAACAGCTGAGTGACGTACAGAGCGAGAGACGCAGCGAGAGAGAGAGAGTGAGAGAGAGATAAACAAAGAAAGAGGGCCAGAGAGGAAGATAAATAGAGGTCAAAAGAGTTTAAGAGAGAAAGCTATGATAGTTCAGGAGAGAGAGAAAAGTGAGGGAAGATAAAGAAAGTGAAAAGATAGAAGTGGGCTAAAAAGAGAGAAAGAGAATAGAGAGAGAGAGAGAGAGAGACAGAGAGGGAGAGAGAGAGGGAGAGAGAGAAAGAATAGAGAGAGAGAGCGAAGAGAGAGAGATAGAGAGATTAGAGAGAGAGAGGGAGAGCGAAGAGAGAGAGAGAGAAAGAGAGAGAGAGAAAGAGAAAGAGAGAGACAGAGAGAGAGAGAGAGAGAGAGAGAGAGGAAGATTAAAGTGAGAGAGGAAGTTAGAGAGGGAGAGTCTGGGGAGCGGGCATTGTCATGGTAACCGCATGGTATTTCTCAGGAAATTCCGGGGGAATGATGTCACAGGAAAGCTCTCCCGATACGGACCTCCACTCCGAGTGTTCCATTACAACATAGTGCAACCTCAGTACGGAGGCTAGAACACAGAACCGCAGAACCACATTTTAAACAGACTGAGCAACTATCAGTACACTGCTTACTGCAGTACAAATACACCCAGCTAAAGCTAGAACACAGAACGCTCTAGATAAACTACAGAACCACATTTCAAACAGACTGAATTCCAGCCTCTACAGTACATTGTCAGAAGGATAATGCCAGAAAGGGTTCTTCTGAAGACCACTCTTGGTTCCCTCAGCACGTTCTCCAGTTAAAGAGGAGGAACGTTCTCTCATGTCTGACAGGCTCTAGGACTCTGAGATGTGACCTAGATCTGACGGGATGTGAAACCTCTCACATATTTACATGTGGTGTCATCTGCAAACGCAGCAGAGCTGCAGCCTGAGCGGGTTCCACAGTCAACATCATCTCCCACTTAACACAGTCCAACACTAACACTATCCCTGTTCAACAATAACACTATCCCTGTCCAACACTAACACTATCCCTGTTTAACACTAACACTATCCCTGTCCAACACTAACACTATCCCAGTTCAACACTAACTGGAACCTGGTTCAACTCTAACCTGGTTCAACACTAACTCTAACCTGGTTCAACACTGACACTATCCCTGTCCAACACTATCCCTGTTCAGCACTAACTCTAACCTGGTTCAACACTATCTCTAACCTGGTTCAACTCTAACCAGTTCAACAATGACACTATCCCAGTTCAACACTAACACTATCCCTAACACTAACTCTAACCTGGTTCAGTACTATCTCTCAACTGTTTCAACACTAACTCTACCCTGTTCAACACTGACACTGTTCCTGTTCAACACTAACTCTAACCTGGTTCAACACTATCTCTAACCTGGTTCAACACTAACTCTACCCTGTTCAACACTGACACTATCCCTGTTCAACACTGGCACTATCACAGTTCAACACTGACAGTATCCTAATCCAACACTAACACTATCCCTGGTCAACACTGACAATATCCCTGTTCAACACTAACACTGTCTCAGTTCAACACTAACATAATCCCAGTTCAACACTCACACTATCCCTGTTCTACACTAACACTGTCCCTGTTTAACACTAACATAATCCCAGTTCAACACTAACAATATCTCAGTTCAGCGCTAACACTATCCCTGTTTGACACTAACACTATCCCTGTTTAACACTATCCCAATTCAACACTAACATTATCCCTGTTCAACACTAACACTATCCCTGTTTAACACTAACAATGTCCCTGTTCAACACTAACACTGTCCCTGTTCAACATTAACACTATCCCTGTTTAACACTAACACTATCCTAGTTCAACATCTACGCTACCCCTGTTCAACACTGACATTATCCCTGTTTAACACTAACACTATCCTAGTTCAACACTAACACTAGCCCTGTTCAATACTAACACTATCCCAGTTCAACACTAATTCTATCCCTGTTCAATACTAACATAATCCCAGTTCAACACTAACAATATCTCTGTTCAGCACTAACACTATCCCTGTTTGACACTAACACTATCCCTGTTTAACACTATCCCAATTCAACAATAACACTATCCCTGTTCAACACTAACACTATCCCTGTTTAACACTAACAATGTCCCTGTTCAACACTAACACTGTCCCTGTTCAACACTAACACTATCCCTGTTTAACACTAACACTATCCTAGTTCAACATTTACGCTATCCCTGTTCAACACTAACATTATCCCTGTTTAACAGTAACACTATCCTAGTTCAACACTAAGACTAGCCCTGTTCAATACTAACACTATCCCAGTTCAACACTTATTCTATCCCAGTTCAACACTAACATTATCCCAGTTCAACACTAACACTATCCCTGTTTAACACTAACACTATGACAATTCAACACTAACACTGTCACTGTTCAACACTAACACTATCCCTGTTCAACACTGACACTATCCCTGTTTAACACTAACACTGTCCCTGTTTAACACTAACTCTAACCCGGTTCAACACTAACTCTAACCCAGTTCAACACTAACTCTAACCTGGTTCAACACTATCTCTAACCCGGTTCAACACTAACTCTAACCCGGTTCAACATTAACTCTAACCTGGTTCAACACCAATTCAGAGAAACAGATGGACTACAGTCTGGAACTGTACAACTACAGAGTGTCCTGTATGGTCAGTGGACAGTGAGTGTAGATACGAGGAGGTGGTTTAATGTCATGGGTTTATTTAGACGGTAGTTTCGCCTGTGGTGGAGAAGCCTATGTGGTTTTCTCTCCTCGGCCTGTCGGGAATGAGCTTCCAGAAGAGATAGAGAACAGAAAGAGAGTGAGAGAAAAGGGAGAACAGAAAGAGAAAGAGAGAGAGAGTTTGGTTAGGAGCTCTGAGCTGCAGGCTGAAGCTCTAAAATGAAAGTGAAAGGTTCTGTGTAATTACTGTTCAGACAGATATGTGTACACTGAGGAAACACACAAACACCTCCAGACCCCAGAGTTACTTCACGGACAGACTGGGCGTGGGAAACTTCTCCATTAGACCTGAAGTTCAGCGCAGAAGACACATTTCAATATTTCACCAGTCCTCCAATCAGTAAACAGACCTGCAGAGCGTCTACAGCCACATCCTCATTACTGTTCTAGTTATGTTTGGGATTGTGTTCTACAGAACGCCGTAAAGACCTCCAGAGATTCCTGAGCGTCTGTGAAATTTCTGCTTCAATGTGACAAATTATCAAAACTGTAATCCATAACAGAACCCCACTAAGAGACTTAGAACCTGATCAAACAAAGAACACTAGCAGTTATACAGGTTCACTCGTGGTTTAGCCCGAGAGATCTGACATTAAATGCCTTGGATGGTAAAAGTCCTCTAGATTGATCAGTTTGGGATTAGGGGATAATGAGGCTCAAGAGGTTCAACCAGTTGGATGATGATCAGGCTCCTCGTCCTTTTTGATCAACATGAAACAGGGTCAGGTCCAGTTCACACACCTAATTTTGAACCGTTCTCAGCTGGAACCAAAGAATAGCATGGAGACACCCTTGAAGAGCATGCTGGAGAACCTCTTCTACGTCTTCTTATCTCCAGTAGTTGATCCGTGCTGCTTTCTAGATCTAAAGAAACATCTGGAATAACAGCCCAAACGCTCACAGGTAATCTATACACTCCGCCATCTTGGTACTACTGTTCACTGCCGCTGTGCAGCGCCCCCTGTTGATGACGTATCCCTTGATGTTCCTTGGTTCCAATAAAAACTTGCTCAAATGTAGGCTGGGTCCTTGAATAACACCAAGGTTCAAAGAAGCCTGAGGAGAACCACTCCAAAAACCAGGGTCAGTTGCAGTCGAAAGGGCCTACGTCTCACCCTAACACATCCACCATCAAGGTCTACCACCTTTACTGTCCCAGTCGAAGGAGGTTTCTGAGGTCTTCATCAGACATGAAGTTCCAGAACTGAACTAAACTACAAGTTTGGACCTTACTGATCCACTGTCCGGCAGATAGTGTCCAAATGGAGGGAACGCAACTCTATCGCTGACCAGGTGGTTACCCAGCGAACATGACTGCAAGGTTAAGGTGCATTCTTGGAGATAACAATGAACCCCAGCGTAACATCTAAGGATCTGCAGGCCTCTCCTAAGCCCTGTTGGGAGGGATTGGTTTACCATGCGGAGGTGGGGTAGTTCCTCAGCGATTTTAGTCCCGTCTGAACGCACCATGTCGGTCATTTTTACTGTCAGTGTGCTCCCGCGTCACCTTTTACCTTTACCTGTAAACAAGCCACAGAAATGAGGTTAGAAGACCTGTAGTAAAATGACATCACTCCACCTCTCCATGTAGAATGAATCCCGTCCCAACAGGGCTTTACACCAGCTTTACACCAGTGTTCATGAGTCCACCATCAGCCAAACACTGGACTAGAACACAAACACTGAGGAATAATAACGATGATCTTAAAGTCCAGAAGTTCAAGTCCAGATCTTACTCCAGTAGACATGTTGAGGTAGAACTCAAGGTGTGGTGTTCATTCAAGACACCCCACCAACAAAGACATCTAAGGTTGGATCACCTTGTTCAGTAAATGGATGGAAGACTGTGAACGTGGTTGTGTTATTTGGTTCAGTTGTTAAATGAAGATGTGATTTTATTTTACCTCAAGTTCATGTAGATGTGATACAGGGTTCTGGGGGTTATGCTGGTTTATGATGGTCTGGGGCTGGTCTAAACTGGTTTATGCTGGTGTGGGGCTGGTCTGTGCTGGTTTATGATAGTCTGGTGGTGGTCTAAACTGGTTTATGCTAGTCCGGTGGTGGTCTAAACTGTTTTATGCTGGTGTGGGGCTTGTCTGTGCTGGTTTATGCTAGTTTGGTGGTGGTCTAAACTGGTTTATGCTAGTCTGGTGGTGGTCTAAACTGGTTTATGCTAATCCGGTGGTGACTAAACTGGTTTATGCTAATCTGGTGATGGTCTAAACTGGTTTATGCTGGTGTGGGGCTGGTCTGTGCTGGTTTATGATAGTCTGGTGGTGGTCTAAACTGGTTTATGTAGGTCTGGTGCTGTGTATGCTTGCTAACGTCCTGCCCAAGTTACAGAGATGTATTTGTTTCACAGAGATGATTAGACCTTCTTTGATCTAGAAGACCTTCTCTAAGGTTCCTCACTGATAATTATGGCTATTTAAGTGAGTACATTAGTGGATCCCAGGGCTTCACGCTGCTGGAACCCAGTATGAAGGTCCCAGTGATACTGTGTTGGTGACTGATCCAGAGAGATCTGCACCTTCTCTAAGTTTCAGTTCTCTATCACTGTGACTCTGTTGCTAAGCATTCACACTGTTAGTAAATAACTGGCTAACAAAGCATGATGTAAATTCTCTGCCAGTGACCTTACAGTACTCCCTCTGCCTCCACCTCTCTTCCCTCTCTCTCTCTCAGACATGCGTCAGTGCACACAGGCCCTGACATTAATGCAGTTTAAATTTAGTTCACACCCAAAACAATGACTTACCCAGCAGCACGCCTTCCACTTTTATTCCTCCATCCTCCAACATCACCCAGCAACCTGGCTGTGAAGAGGACAGAACAACAGCATGGCCACTCAAAATCTACATCCTAATAACATTAATACTACTACTAATAAAAATATAAAAATAATCGTTCATATTTACATACAAAATAAAGATAATAGAGTAAAAATGTAACATACAGGACACTACGTTACACAACAATAATAAAAAAACAAATTAAAGAGCGACTGTGAAGAAGGGAATAATCGGGGATTAGTGAAAAGAAAGTTTGTTCTGCTTAATAAGTTTTTTCTTGTTGATTTTGAATAATTGGACAGGAAGTCTGGTAACGTGTAAACATAGCCCCTGTGTCAGCTCTGTCATCTGATGGTGTGAGTTCAATTCCCGCCACAGCCATCCATAACTGACAGCCCAATAGGTCAACTGGACAACTAGGTCTTCCCTCTCGCGCATCACTAGCATTCATGCTAATCGGATGAGGATGATATTTAACCTGTATTTATTTACATAGATCATTTAGTGACCTCATCAGTCTAAACTCATCAGTCTTCTTTCACTCTTCTTCAGGAAGCTCCTCATTAGTCCTCATCCTCTAGCTCCAGCAACCCCATCACCTGCCTGCTGGATCCTGTCACATCCGCCCTGCTGTAGTCCATCTACCTGGACTTCTTCACCACTTCCATCCTAAACAGCTCCTTGTCATTAGGTAAGGCCTTCAAGACAGCCAGGGGGGTTCCATCCCAAAGAAGCCCACGCTGGACAGCTCCTCCTGGACAAGATCCTCCTGTCTGTCCTGACCAACCTTGGAATCGCTGGCTCTCTAGAGGTGCACTCTTCTTAGGGAAGGTGGAGAGGTATCCACATCCGCTCTCGGTGTTCCTCAAGGCTTGGTGCTGGTTCTCTCCTCCTTTCACTCTACATTCATTCTCCTGGTGATCTTATCTTCTCACACATCACTGACTGACACCTGAAGCTCAATCCTAGTGAGACTGAGCTACTGTTCATCCCTGAAACTGCAGGTCCTCATCATGATCTCAGTGGAGAACTCCAATCTGGAGATGCTAAAGCCCTGGTGTGATTCTAGATGATCAGTTATCGGTCTTGGTCTATACTGGGAACCTGACTAGGCCATGCAGATGTCTCCCTTACAATGTTCGGTGGATTCACATCCAGGTCCAGTCTCTTATCATCTCAAGACTAGACTAGTGCAGATCAGTCCTGTCTGGTCTTCCTCTGCAGGGATTAAGTCCTTCCACTACAGTCATGGGGAGAAGCTTCAGATGACGTAGCTGCCGTGATTAGGAGCTGCATCTGAGACGCTGGGCCTAAAAGGGCCGGAATCTCTGATCCACCCTGATGACGTCCATCTGGGAACGCAAATGCACCAGACAGTTCTGGGAGCTCATTATGCAGGACATTTTGGATTCGGCATTTAAGAACGTGGGAAGGAACCTTCAGAAAGATCCACGCTCCATGATCGGATCATCTCCAGTCGCCGGTCACCCACTCATACGCTGTTATACGACCGCACAGCGTGTGCGGAGTGTTGGGCTGTGGGTGAAACGTTTGGCATATCGTGGTGTTTATGCTGTATGCAGTGAGATCTTCCTACGCCAGCCTTTATTACACAACCACACTCTACACATTCCAGCTTTAGGGATGGTCTAACTTCTCCAGTTCGTCCCAGTATAAAGACTCTCCTCGTTAAACTGGTGGGTGGAAAAACACGGCTGTAAATGAGGGTCAGAGTTTAAATAAAGGTGGACTGATTGGTTTTAAATGCGCATTTCGTGTTTAACCGCACCTACAACAGTAAACACATTAAACCCACACCTTCAGCCCTCGGCTCACCTGTACACCAGGCACCGTACAGGTGAGACGGCTTCTCAGAACCTTACTACACAGAAACAGCTCTGCCGCTCTCAGTGAGATTTGTTTCAGATGAAAGATCCAATCTGACCACCTTTTCACCCCCCGGGAACTCTGGGAACTCTGGGAACGCTGGGTGGTCAACAGAGGAAGTATTAAAATGGACCCGTTCAGTATTAGTGATGTACGATGTTCTACAGAACAGAGAATCCGAATCGGATTCACCCAGATAAACATCTCGGTGTGACACTGAGGTCATTCCCCAGCCTTTCCGCTATAATCCTACCGGCAGTTTTCCTTAAACTCCATGTTTATTCCCTTATTAAATGACCTTCCGGCATTTGGCAGACACTCCTATCCAGAGTGACTTACAGTTTGTGTTTACACAGGTAGGTAGGTGAAGGTAGAGTCTTGCCCAAGGAATAACGTATGGTGGTTGACCAGGTGGGGAATCAACCCCCACGGAGGGCACTACACCATCCAGCGATGAGCTGATCCAACACATTTGTTGGGACTGTAATCCTGAAACTGGAGCTCTGATTGGCCAGCCTGGTTTGTAATGCATTCCTAAAAGCAGGCAAGCGAGCTGGAGTCGCAGTCCTGCAAGTTCAGACTCAACACCGAAGACAGTGTTAAGGGATGTGTGTTTGATGTGCCTCTGCACAAACACCGCAGCTCGTTCACAGCTCGGACTGTACTGCCGCACCTTCCGCAGCACAGGACTAGAACCGTGTTCCGCTTCAAGACGAGGACTTGCAGGTGAAGGAACCGATAGCCGTTAGAAGTGCAGCTGTAAATCCCCTCAAAATCACCCGGTCACTGTTTCAGTTCCAGTGGGTCGAAGTACCTTCAGCCTGCGCTTCCCTTAATCACACTTCTGCTCAGTGTATATTTAGCTGTGGTTCTCAGATGACACAGTTTCCTCAGGCACACAGACCCCTGAAGTCATTCGGCGTCAAACTCAGCCGATGTTCTCGGAAACATCGCCACCACCAAATATGTTCCCTGAGCACACTTTCCACAGAGCGTGACCGGATCCTCTGAATTATGAGGTCATTAAAGAGCCAAAACGGTGCTGCGTACATGCTAACGGACCCAGACACCTGAAATAACACAGCTAATGACCTTATAGTTCCTCAAACCTGAGACTGGTGAGCCCTGTTCCCTGAAGGTCAGTTCACTGTACCGCAGCACGTAGCAACTTTCATATTCCGGCTCACGCTGTAACTCGGAGGATCCGGCAACATCCAGTGCACCGGGCAAACCTCTGTTTTTGAAAACTCTGTTGAGACATTCCTGCAGATAAACAGCTCAGCTGGTCTGAACTGGTCTGGTGCTGGTTTGGCTGCTCACTCCAAACATGTGCTGGTCTTTCCCTAGCAACTACGGAACAGCACTGCTATCAGACTCACCCACCTGGGAGAGTTCTCATGGTTCCACAGGGTTCTACCTTCCCTCAGCACTCAACGTGACACATTAAGTAACCACAGAAAGAGTTCTCAGGTTCACACCTCAGGAACAGACAGCTAACATAGCCCTCCAGGGCCAGGCTAGCGCTGGTTAGCAATGGAACCCTGACCCGTCCTTGTCTATTACTCCTGATTTATCTGTATCCTTGATCCATGGAAGGTTTAGGGTGGTCACTGGGAACAGAAGCCTGCTAACTAGTCTGAAGTATGGAGCTACAAGGTTAGCTACAAGATAACAAGCACACTAGCATTGTGCTAACTGCATTCATCACCTCTAATAGGCTTTAGTAGCTCCTGGCCTGTTAATATGGACTAAAGTACAGATGAAATTCAGATGCTAATACTGTTTTTAGCCAGGCTACGTGGTTCTGCTCAGTGTTATTACTCCTTAGCTTCAGCGCTAAGACGTGACACCAAGCTGGTCCTAGCAGATGGTCTATATTTGTGAGGGTTTGCACTTTGTGCCATTAATTACACACACATGGTCAGAGTCAAGGGAAGTTCTTTATTTCATAACCGGCAGTCACACATGTTCCTTATAAAAATAAAGCTCTGAAACTGTACATACGATTCCACGGGATCAGGAGCAGTCCAGTGCGGGAATGAGACTCTCCTCAGATAGTCAGAATAAAATAAACACACCTTTTAAAATCTAAGCTTCACTGTCCATGCGCCACTCAGTCTCATGAATATCATGACTCTGGCAGACATTTAAACCCTCTCCCGCTGAGACAACAGGGCTAGCACAAGCACGGGGCTCCGAGCCCTGACCAGCCGGTCGCCGTCTCACAGGGTGGGGCGGGGTCAACTGGACCCGATGAACATTGTTACTTCTGGTAACGCGCTGAGGCTCCAACCTCACTTCAGCGAATCAGTAGTGCTAGCCCCGCCCCCAGGCCAGCAAACCCTGCAAAGGCCATTAGGGCGTTCCGTACACGCGACTCCGAGTCGTCCTCACGGAAGAACTCCACGAAACCCTCCTGCAACACAAAACACACGAACAGCGCGTGAGTAAAACAATACAGCACTTCAAATAGTCATCACACATCAGCCTGAACCAATCAGAGCCCAGTATGTACACCCAGACACTGTGTGGCGTGCATGTGGGTCACTGAGAATTCGGTGCCAGATCACATGACCACCCTGCTCTCAGGTGTGAGGCTGCATAATGAAAGAGGAAAAACTGAGCCTATCTACATTCAGTTACTGAGCCCAGCGCTGAATGGAGTCTCATTCATACCGCACGGCATTGTGGGTAGGAACTGGAGTGCGGGGTGGGTTCTATTCTAGGCCTATTTTTTTCCCCCCCTACTGGCCCAGGAGGACCAGAATATCCACGCCTTCCGGCTTGAGGTGTGAAGGTAGTGTGGCTGTGATGTCACAGCAGATGGTGATCTGCTGCTTCTGATTGGTCCAACTGATCTACAGGGCGTTTCCCAGCTCTTCTCCTCCTTATCTTAACACACAGGACAACCTTGATAAGTAGGCTACATCTTTAAACCCGCAGCTCCTGCGATTCGAACACTACACTCTCAGTAGACTGTGACTAACAGAAACGATCTTTAGCCCCAGTAATACATACCTAGAACCATACCTAGAACCTGACCCTAGTATATAATGAGCCGCCTATAATGGGAAATGGGTACTACCCAATACAACATACTCTAACACCACCATGTGACCCATTACTGCACCACTTTACCCCATAACCCCCCGCCCCCCCCACCCACCCTGTTAGGTGGGGTAGGCAGGACCCAAGCCGCCCCATGGGGCTGAACAGCTCCAGTGCCGGTACTCACCCATGCTTTGTTGTTGATGAGATACTGTAGCTGGTGCGTGCTGAGGTACGACGAGATGTGATTGGCGACGTTCTCCACGCAATGCTCTCTGCCCGCCTCCTTTAGTCGCTCACAGACCACCGCACCAAAAGCCACCAGGCTGACGATCCGCCCCCAGTTGGTGGTCCCGTCATTGAACAGGGTCACAGCCACTTTGCTAACGAACTCCATGCTATCGTCCTGCTCCTCCAAATTCAGCCTCTGGACCATACCTGAGGAGGAAACCATCAACCATCAGAACCAGTCAACAAACGAGAGCTACAACCCATTACCATAAGAACATCATACAGTCAGACTGCCCCCTACACCTCCTGTAGCGCATTACAGTCTGTCAGAATCACCGTGTGGGTCATATGATTATAGAGCACTTTTGTTTCCACAAGACACTTTTGTGCATGTGCACTTTAAACCCAGAGGTAAACGAATTCTAATCTAGAACATATCTAGCTCCACTGCTTCCGGTTCCACACTACAGAGCTGTGTACTGGTGCGATGCAAAAAAAGAGCAGCAAATATTTGCATTAAAGATCCAATGCAAATATCATCTCGAAGCCTGGCTCCTATTAAACACAGCACCACTGTTCTCTGAAGGAACCACAGGACGGTTCTAATCGGCCAACATCTCCGCAGCAGGAGTGTTTGGGGCTGTTGTGGCCCCACTGCAGCTTGTTTACTGGGTGTGTGAGTTCCTTTCTTCAGTGTGTCTGTCTGTGACCTACAGCTGAGAACTGTGGAAGCCCCTGAACTGTCCCAGAAGACCTTAACCGTGTGCAGGAATGCCCCTCCGTAGGTGCCGCTCCCCCGTATGCAGATGCGGTGGCTTGGTCTGTGTGTGTTTGGCTGGGTGCGTGGGTGGGAAAGTTTCAACGGGGCTGATAAACAGGTTAAACTCTGCTCTCTCAATACTAATCTGATCAGCTCTGGAAATACCAGACCACATTCCGTCATGCGGGGGAGGAAGCGGAACGCAAACACCGCACACTATAGAGCTTCCAGTGAACGCCTGTAACCCCACACAGATCCCAGTCAGGATCAATCAGCAGTGCAGCCCATCTACAGGCACAGATAAACGAGGGTAGGCTCTGTAATACACCCCAACACGCTAGAGCAGGGCATTAAGGCGGTACACACGATCACCGTGTTCAGGTTACTCCCTACACACTACAGGGTACTCTCTGAACGTGTGGTGTATAGGGCGAGTCCCTGACCAACAACGTTCAGCCTATTTAACTAGACTATACGCACCACAGTATGAACAGATACTGAACAGAACTGTCTGAAAACTGAATAGAATGAATTCTATTTAAAATAGAAATAAACAGAATGTACTGTAGAGTGGAGTAATTCGGTGTAATGTTATTTGATTTACTGTTAAAACCAACAATGACGACACACTGGTGCAATTCAACAGGCTCTGCAATACTGGGCCCATTTCCCAGACATGGCAGAAGCCCAACCTCAGCCTAAACCGCAATTCCAGAGGGGAACACACTGGAATTTCTTCCTCAGGCCAAAATTAGAGTTCATCTTGATCCAGGAAACCAGCACCTGTGGTTTTCGTCCTGTTTCATAACTACCCCTGCATGCATATTCCTAGTGACTAAAAAAAAAAAAAATTTGGGCCATTTTCCAGTTTTTGGGCCAATCTGAAAGCACCCACCGTCCCACACATCATATCTGAATTTAACAGCCAACAGAGCAACAGAAGTGGGGCAAATCGACTCCGCAAGATGTTCGGTTCCATTGACTTGCATTAGAAGTGGAGTAGGTTTTTGGCCTCTCCTGTAAAGCTGCCACTCTACTACAATAATAATAATAATAATAATAATAATAATAATAAATAGCGTTAATTATATCACTTAAAGTTGGGCAGCTGCACGGTGGCAGGGAACCGAGGTTCTAGAACACAGGAACCTGTTTTTAATCTCGTTCTAAGCGCGTTTCCAGAGAAGCGCCTACACCAGTGTGCTGTGTGCGGCTGATAAGCTCTCGGGCTGTTTAAGCGGAACTGGAGGCCTCAGTTCCAGGAACTCCACCACCACCACCTCCACCACACACAGAGACAGCTCAGCCTTCAGACCCTGAAGCTTTATCTATAGCTATCTATATATACACACACGGGCACGAACCACACAGTGACTCATCTACAGATCAGGGTATAAACCAGTTCAGATCAAAGCTAATGACGTGTCAGCGGGCGCTGGTAAACACAGGTAAACACGTAAACATAAATAACCGCCCCAAAAGCCCCCTAATGTGCCTATTACCCGTAACCCTAGCCATCCCCCCCCCCCCCCCCCCATCTGCCTTGCATTATTTGGAACGCCCCGTTCCACCTTAAATGGTGCAGCAGTTACATTCTGTCGACTCTGGCGCTAGTATGTAACTGCTGCACCATTTAAGGTGGAGCGGCCGAATTGAAATACTCCGGTTTCCTCACCATTATAGGCGATGCTGTGTTTACGGACCAGGCCCTCCACCACCCTGCTCATCGTGCCCAGGGCAGGGTGCTGGTTCCGGTTCTTGTGCCCGAGATATCCGCGGTAGAAGGCCCCGATCAGGCCGCGGGTCTCCTCCTCCAGCGCGCTTCTGGTGAAGTCAGGCACGAAGTCGTCGTCGCACTGCGGGGACTCGGGCAGCGAGCCTCCCCCCAGAGAGGCCTTGCCGTTAGCGTGTCCAGAGGAAGCCTGCAGTCCGCCCAGGCCGCGGTCCGGGCGGTCCAGCTGGTTCTCCGAGCCCGTTTTCAACAGCATTGGCGCCGCTCCGTCACAAAGCAGACTAATGGCGGTGCAATCCATGCTAAAGCTAACAACGCTAAAGCTAACGGTGAAGAAGAACTGGACTGCGGAAGGAGCTGACGCGTGGGACTGGCTTTATATGCGGCCTGCGCCCATGTCCCGCCCATTGGGGAGGAACCGGAAATGACGTTCTAGGCGGTGGAACATTAAAGGGTATTATTATGGTGTGTTTTTTTTAACTTCATATGCTTCTTTATTAGCAAGTATATTATTAATGATAGTTATAAATAAATAAATAAATAAATAAATAAATAAATAAATAAATAAATAGGTTAAATAGTTATATAGATAGATAGATAGATAGATAGATAGATATAACAGCAAGTGAACTACTGAGCACTAATGTGTTAATTAATAATATGAAAGTAATTCATATAATTATTAATTAGTTTATTAATGATATAAGATCTATAGTCATATATCAGTATAGTTTATTGTCTATTGTCTACCGAGTATAAGGTTACATTAGGCTGATTTTCTTTTCCTTCATCCCTCCATCCTCCTAAAGTTCATATTATTACTATTTCAGACTCAATGAGACCCAAATTACTATATCCATCATTCCTCATCATATCACCTCATACACACCCACTGGCTTCTCTCCTGATCAATAATATTAATATTAACAGTAATAACTTCATAGAGCTCTTTGGTATAGCTCAGAGTGCTTTACAGACAGTAACACATTAACCTTTAATTACCATCTATTATAATTACTGCTCAGTAACAGTGTTATTACACATTTCAGATCACTTCAGGGACTAAAAACAGGTAGAGATATCACAAAGATACACATTTACATTCTCAAACCCTAACGATAACTAATAAAAATAATAACTAATAAATAAATAAATACACTAATAAAACCTAACAAATAAATAAATAAATACACTAATAAAACCTAACTAATAAATAAATAAAACAAATAAACTATAATATACATAATAAAACAAATACACTAATAAAACCTAACTAATAAATATATAAATACACTAATAAAACCTAACTAACGATAATCACAACCATCACCATCATAACCACAATAATCACCATCATCACCTTTGTCATCACCACCATTACATCATCATCACCATCCTCATCACAATCACCACTATTATCACCATCATCACTATCATCATCATCATCACCATCACCATCATCACCACCATCATCATCATCATCATCATCACCAACATCACCATCATCACCATCACCACCACCATCATCACCATCATCATCACCATCATCATCACCATCATCATCATCAACATCATCACCACCATCATCATCACCACCATCATCATCAACATCATCACCACCATCATCACCATCATCACCACCATCACCTTAGTGTTCTTAACTGGCAGAGAGAGCTCAGTGTGATGCTCGCTCTACCACTTTCAGTTTTAACTGTAAGAGTTGAATACCTTGAATACCTTAATTAATGTGTTAATTAATGTATTAATGAATATGCTAATGAAAATATTAATGCGTATGTTAATTAATATGTTAATGAACATGTTAATGAATATATTAATGAACATGTTAATGAATAAGTTAATGAATATATTAATGAATATGTTAATGAACATGTTAATTAATATATTAATGAATATGTTAATGAACATGTTAATGAATGTCTGTAGGTTGTTGTGAACTGATGTCGGTCCGGTTCTCCTCCCAGTGAGTGATGACGCTGTTCTACAGTCCTCCAGCTTTGTTCTCAGGCATTCCTGGCCTGTATGGTCCCTCATGATACTGTCTGAAAACAAAACATCTCAGGTATGTCCGTCATCCTTCCGCCGCTCTATTCTCCACACTGCTGTAGACGTATGATCACATCAGTGAAACTAGGCTGGGTCTAGGGTTCAGAGGTCACAGAGAAATGGACTGACGTGTTCTGATAGACACTCCCAGTCAGTGAGGAGATGAGCTGGTCAGTCTGGCTGAAGGTCACAGAGTGGATATGAGTGCAGTGACTCACTGTCTGCCCTGAACCAGTATGAATCCTTTAGCTGGTCTGTTCCCTCAACCCTGAAGAGAAGCTCAGAACTTGTGGTTTAAGTGAATCTGTTTTTGTTCTGAGGGACTATTATTACTGTTATTGCATCGAGTGTGCTGATGAAGCAAGAACCCGGTTCTAACAGGCTAACAGATGGCAAACATGCTGTACAGCTCAAATATTAATATCACAGGCTGGAATTAAAGTACTCACAATATGACTGTAAAACCGCAGTATAGCAGTCTAAAGAACGTACCTGGAACGTCTTACACACTGCAAATGTCCACGTTTCAGTCAGAAGTAGCATCAAAGCCAGGGTGGACCTTAAACGCCTCCCTGCTCCCTAAATAGTCCTCTGTTGGAATTCTAGCTTCTACAGACAGACAGTGCACTATGTGTGGAGTCCGGATGTGTCTGAATCCCGAATGTCTGTGTTTAAGTCAAGTCAAATCAGGTCAAGTCAACATTTATTTATATAGCGCTTTTTACGACAGATGTTGTCACAAAGCAGCTTTACAAAGAATCTGGTGTCCGAGCCCCCAGTGAGTAAGCCCAGGGCGACAGAGGCAAGGAAAAACTCCCTTAGAAAAAGGAATAAACCTCGAGAGGAACCAAGACTCAAAAGGGGAACCCATCCTCCTCGGGTCAACACCAGATAACAGGACAAGCGAAGGAAAGGAGTGAAGTTAGAGAAATAAAAGTCTGATTAGTCTGTAGTTAAGTAGCTGGTTCATCGGATGGGTCAGCGGGACGCAGGCCAAGTTTCCACAGTGCAGGACAGCCAGGAGCTCCGTTTAGCTGCACTATGTAGGGAGCAGGGAGGTGTAGTGCACTATGTAGGGCATAGGGAGATGTAGTGCACTATGTAGGGAGCAGAGATATGTAGTGCACTACGTAGGAAGCAGAGAGGTGTAGTGCACTATGAAGGTAGCAGGAAGGTGTAGTGTACTATGTAGGGAGCAATGAGGTGCAATGCTCTGTGTAGGGCGCAGGGAGGTGTAGTGTGGTTAGGGTTGGGGTTAGGGGGGTTTGAGATTCAGCCCCAGTGTGAGAGTAGGGAAGTGTAGTGCACTATGTAGGGAGCAGGAAGGTGTAGTGCACTATGTAGGGAGCAGGGAGGTGTAGTGTGGTTAGGGTTGGGGTTAGAGGGGTTTGAGATTCAGCCCCAGTGTGCGAGTAGGGAAGTGTAGTGCATTATGTAGGGAGTAGGGAAGTGTTGTGCACTATGTAGGGAGCAGGGAGTTGCAGTGCCCTGTGTAGGGAGTGGGGAGGTGTAGTGTGGTTAGGGTTGGAGTTAGGGGGAGTTTGAGATTCAGCCCCAGGGTGGGAGTAGGGAAGTGTATTGCACTATGTAGGGAGCAGGGAGGTGCAGTGCCCTGTGTAGGGAGCAGGGAGTTGTAGTGTTGTTAGGGTTGGTGTTAGAGGGGTTTGAGATTCAGCCCCAGTGTGGGAGTAGGGAAGTGTAGTGCACTATGTAGGGAGCAGGGAGGTGCAGTGCCCTGTGTAGGGAGCAGGGAGGTGTAGTGTGGTTAGGGTTGGTGTTAGAGGGGTTTGAGATTCAGCCCCAGTGTGGGAGTAGGGAAGTGTAGTGCACTATGTAGGGAGCAGGGAGGTGCAGTGCCCTGTGTAGGGAGCAGGGAGGTGTAGTGTGGTTAGAGTTGGGGTTAGGGGGGGTTTGAGATTCAGCCCCAGTGTGGGAGTAGGGAAGTGTAGTGCACTATGTAGGGAGCAGGGAGGTGTAGTGCCCTGGGTAGGGAGCAGGGAGGTGTAGTGTGGTTAGAGTTGGGGTTAGGGGGGTTTGAGATTCAGCCTCAGTGTGGGAGTAGGGGGTGTAGTGCACTTTGTAGGGAGCAGAGATATGTAGTGCACTACGTAGGAAGCAGGGAGGTGTAGTGCACTATGAAGGGAGCAGGAAGGTGTAGTGCACTATGCAAGGAGCAGGAAGGTGTAGTGCACTATGCAGGGAGGTGTAGTGTACTATGTAGGGAGCAGGGAGGTGCAATGCCATGTGTAGGGAGCAGGGAGGTGTAGTGTGGTTAGGGTTGGGGTTAGGGGGGTTTGAGATTCAGCCCCAGTGTGAGAGTAGGGAAGTGTAGTGCACTATGTAGGGAGCAGGAAGGTGTAGTGCACTATGTAGGGAGCAGGGAGGTGTAGTGTGGTTAGGGTTAGGGGGGGTTGAGATTCAGCCTCAGTGTGGGAGTAGGGGGTGTAGTGCATTATGTAGGGAGCTGGGAGGTGCTGTGCCCTGTGTAGGGAGCAGGGAGGTGTAGTGCCCTGTGTAGGGAGCAGGGAGGTGTAGTGTGGTTAGGGTTAGGGGGGTTTGAGATTCAGCCTCAGTGTGGGAGTAGGGGGTGTAGTGCACTATGTAGGGAGCAGGGAGGTGTAGTGCCCTGTGTAGGGAGCAGGGTGGAGATGCATTGGGGCCGTGTAAGCCTCACCGTGCTGTTATCATGTGGTCCTTATTACACAGCGAGACGTTCCAGAGTTGACCTCGGTGTACAGTGCCGACCGAACGCTGAACAGTCCACACGCTCTACTTGTTTGTGTGGATCGTTATTTATTAAGTATTTCCAGGACCATTATTGTGCTTTATAGTTCATGTTGGTCGCCGTCCACTCGAGGTCGTGTGTTACTGTGATGGGGATCTCGTCATGCCTAAGAACCTCCTTACCCATGATACAGTCACGGGAACAGAACCTCAAGGGGTTCTCCAGTGATGGCTGTAAAGGATTGTAGTAGCTGGTAAGTAGGATTTGGACCTGGCACACGATTCATTATGATTAGCACCTGAATAACTGATAATTATTGAGGAACTAGTTGCTATGGACGAAGGTGCTGTCTCCTCAGGAGTGGCGTGTTTGTCCCTGAGTCAGCGTTGCTGAGGCCCTTTGTTACCAAACACAGAGTGACTGAATCAGAACACAATCATGAGTCATTAACAATCCGTTAAGCTTTGAACCGCTGGCTACTTTAAAACTACCCTGTGATGACGGGGATATGCGGGGCATGTCAGGTGGAACTCTTAATGAGTGAGCTCAAACAGAGTCGGTCCATAACCAGTACAGACACAAAGGCAACCCAAACAGGCATGGGCAAGACTCTGGCAAGACTCGCGCAGGACTCGGGCAACAACCAGGAAACCAAACAACCAGGTGACCAACACCAGATACGTGACCAGGACGGTAAACCGGGGCAGTATACAGAATACACAATCACAGGGTGAACACTTGGTACACAGCCAGATATGCTGGCTCTACTTCAGGAGGAACGACAGAAACTGAACAGGTATATATACAAATAAAGGTGAGACCAGATAAGACCAGGTGAGGAGAACAGTTCATGACTGGTGGGTTGTCACAGGAAGGTGAATCATGGGTATTCTAGTTTGTTGCAACAGAGACAGGATGGGGTTCCCGGAAGTGTCAGATTTATGGAATGGTTCATTAGCTGCCGCTCACTAACACTATGTGCTACACTATGTGTTACACAGTTACATCAATAGGCTGATAGGTAGGGAAGTTTCATGCTCACTTGGAAAAGTAGTTTTAGCATGTTACATCAAAGGACGAACATCAAACAAATATCTCAGGAATGCTGCATGCCAGAGCACTGTTCTGTCAGCACATCAGAAACACAGGTTCTGATTGGTCGACGAGTCAAGAACACTTTAAATACAGAGTTCTAGATAAACCTGATGCCCTGACCATGTTTCTGTGTATTTAAAGGCTCTAGCTAAGATCAGAAGCTGAACTGATATTTCAGTTTGTCTGCTGATCACCTGATCAGGTCAGAGGGACTGGAGGGGTCAGCGTTAGCCGTGCTGTATCTGTGTCACAATCAGAACCACATCAGAGAATGTCTGCAGAGAACAATCACTCCCAATCACATGACTGAGTGACACACTGATAGTGACTGATTAACCCCCCCCAGCATTCCTCCCCCGCTTACCCTAGAACCTACATTACATGCATTCACAGTACACTCTGTACAGAAGCTTCCTACATGGTTCTTCGCTTTGACTAACAGTCGTGTGCAAGCGTCGTTTACCCCGAGTCAGATTCTGTGCACCCCAATCTGATTCTGTGCACCCCCAGTCCGATTCTGTACACCCCCAGTCCAATTCTGTGCACCCCTGTCCAATTCTGTGCACCCCAATCCGATTCTGTGCACCCCCAGTCCAATTCTGTGCACCCCTAGTCTGATTCTGTGCACCCCCAGTCCAATTCTGTGCACCCCAGTTCAATTCTGTGCAACCCAGTCCGATTCTGTGCACTCCCAGTCTGATTCTGTGCACCCCCAGTCCAATTCTGTACACCCCAAATCCGATTCTGTGCACCTCAGTTCAATTCTGTGCAACCCCAGTCCAATTCTGTGCACCCCTAGTCTGTTTCTGTGCACCCCCAGTCCAATTCTGTGCACCCCAGTTCAATTCTGTGCAATCCAGTCCGATTCTGTGCACTCCCAGTCTGATTCTGTACACCCCCAATCCGATTCTGTGCACTCCCAGTCTGATTCTGTACACCCCCGGTCTGATTCTGTGCACCCCCAGTCCGATTCTGTGCACCCCCAGTCCGATTCTGTGCATCCTGAGTCCGATTCTGTACACCCCCAGTCCGATTCTGTGCACCCCCAGTCTGATTTTGTGCACTCCCAGTCCGATTCCACTGTGCTGTTGATTTTCCAAGTCAGAGTAAGTTACATGTTCTACAGTAAAGTTCCTCCACCACGGCACCATGGACCACAAGTGGGCCGTTAACCAATCTCTGGTAGTTATCTGGTCTGTTCAGAGGGGAGCTGGTGGTCTTAAGAGGCCTGTCGGAGTCACTCTGTCCATGTAAAATGACTGACTTAATAATAAGAAACAAATATTAACAGAACAGCACCAGAACAAAAACGGAACCATCGGTGGCGTAAGCAGCTTTGACTATCTTCTGCACTTGTGAATAGCTGGTATGAAACTGGACTGCAGAGACTCTGAATTCACCACAGCTCCTCGTGGTTTGTGGTGTGAAACTTTTGATTAGTCTAATCTGCTGGTACCACCGTGTTCAGTGTTCTGTATCGCTGTGCTGAACATTTCCCACCACAGCAGTCCTGATATCAGCACTGCATTCAAACAGGAAATACCCAGAGAGAACATATATTACTGGATCACAGGGACACACAGGTCACTGCTGTGCTCCACTTAGGAATCCTGCAGGTGATGAACAGGTAGGTTACACGGTCTATTGGTCCGAATGAGACTGAGAAGTGCCTGTACCATACGGACCTTTACCTCCACAAATCAGAGTGCAGAGTGAAGTTAAGGCTGGTTGCTAGTTCTGAACGATCTTAAGGTTTCGAGTCTGATGGTGTTTGCACACCTGTCGGGACCAAGGATCATGTTTTGGTTGCACTGTGTAAGTTTGATCAGGTTGGTTTTGGTTTCACATTGCTGTTTGGAGAGCGCACTTCAGAACCTTGCATGAGACAGTCACTTGCTGTTGTCATCACCTACGCAGGCTGCGTCTTCCTGTACTGTGAATTAACTGGTATGTAGAGCGCCGTCTGACATCGGTGTGTTGTCAGTTTGGTGGTGCACCGCTTTCCTGATGACACCGTGCACCGGTGTAGTGCGAGACTCTGCAGACATGAAGCGAACATGCTAGCGTGTGGAGTTAGCCCTCCAGGGCTGTAGTGTTCTCTGTGTAATGGTATGGTGGAGAACTGCTCTGATAGTCTCCTCTCAGATCTTGCTGTATCCTCTCTCTCTCTCTCTCTCTCTCTCTCTCTCTGTCTCTCTCTCTTCTCCTCTCAGGAAAAATGAAATAAATCATTTTTATTTATTTATTTTTTTCTAATTGACTTTTCACTTTTTACTTTTTCTTCTGACCAAATTATGGCTCCTCCTCACACACATTATGTCTCCTCCTCTCCTCAACTATCACTCACTTTTACTTTTTCTTTTTCTTCTTCTGTGGTTTACTTCTGTGACTCAGCCTGTAACTGGTCCAAAAGGCGGAACCATTCAAAAAATGCACAGGAACCGGACAGTTTGATCCGACCCGAGACCACCTCTTTTGGTCACACCTGCTTTTTGGTTTGGCCCAAACTGAAAAGTCCGGACTAAACAAGTCAGGTGTGAAAGCATTCTAAGATTGCTGTCATGGAGTGTCTTCCAGTTAGCTAGCTAGCTAATTAGCCGTTGTATGTGCTCAGTTAGTATTAAGCCGGCCATCTGTAGCCTTAGTGCATGAGTAGACTGAATAAACTGGCTGGCTGACTCCTCTGGCCTTCAACCCTGGGCTTCCTCACTCTGATATGCAAACAAATCACGTCCTTTACTTTCTTCAGTTCCTCACGTTTTGTTTAAGTAACTTTTTGGCTTTGTCGTGCAGCCCCACCCCCACATATAGGAAAACAACTGGGGATTGTCCCGGTTCTCCTGATTCCTCCTGAGGGTCGGCCGGTCCATCCCTGGTTCAGAAGGAAAATAAAATGCAAGAATCTTTGTATATATCCGTTCAGTGCTCAGACTCTGTTTTATTGGAAGCAGTGGCCTTTCAGCACCAGCTCTTCCCACCTGCTGATTCATTCCTAACATGTTCATATTTGAGATCTAGATAGCTGCTGCCATCTTTACAACACCCTTGTATTGGTATGCTTATCTACGAACAAAATATAAACATATTAATAATGAAAAATACCACTTTAACTGTGATGTTGTGTTTTTTTTCTGCAACATACGGTAGCAGGTCATGTCCCAGGAAGGCATCCATGTAAACACTTTTATTCTTTATGAAAGAATTCCCTGAAAAATGCAACATACAAAGTACAGAGTGTGTTACATGCGTGGATTATAAACTGGATTCGTATTAAGCTCTGCCTAGGCAGTGTTACCGTTTATAAGGAATATATGTAATATAAGGCGTTAAGGCTGGTTGGTGTGGAAGAACTGAAATGGTCCTGAACAGAACCCTGACCTCAACCCCATCCAACACCTTTGGGATGAACTAGAACAGGGATTGTGAGCCAGGCCTTCTCATCCAACATCAGTGTCTGACCTCCAAATGCTTTTCTGGATGAACAGGCAAAAGTTTCCACAGACACACTTCGGAATCTTGTTGAAAGCTCCCTAGAAGAGTGGAGGTGGTTATAACTGCAAAAGGGGATCAGCTCCATATTAATGCGTATGGATATAGAATGCCTATGGACATTCTCCCCACAATTCACTCTCACACTCTGGACACCTACACCTCTGATGTCATGAGCTCCATCCCCCCAATCCAGGAGCACTTCTCTCCCAGACAGGCCATTCAAGACTACAGGCCATTCCGTCTGTCCCCCCAGTCCAGGAGCACCTCTGTCCCAGACAGACCATTAAAGACTACAGGTCATTCATTTACATTTAAGGCATTTAGCAGGCGCTCTTATCCAGAGCGACTTACAACCGTGCTTAGTGTTCCGTTGGATAATATTCCAGCTAGTACAGGAAGTTCAGAGCCTAAAACTCACCATGAGCTCAGACACTGCCCGAACAGGGGGCCAGTGCTGATACCTAGAT
>CM067474.1:62744216-62755049 GCA_034552555.1 Semaprochilodus insignis
TATATATATATATTTATACACATATTCTTGTAACTGCACTGGAGAAGAAGCCTGACCATGTTTCGTTATACTGTGCAACCCTGTACTGGTATAATGACAATAAAGTTGAATTGAATTGAATTGAATTGAATTGTTGTGTGAAGACGGGGTTGTTGTGGAAAGACAGAACTGCAGATGTTCCAAGAGGGTAGATGTTTGGCAACTTGCTGAAAATGTGGAAGTTTTGTTGATTGGCTCATGAATAATCCTTTTTCCATGCAGCGTAAACAACACAAAGACTTCCCAGCTCCATCTCTGTGAATACCCCCCACCCCCCATGGCTTAGTTCTTACTGACGGATGTTTGAATGTTAGACTGGTAAAAGGCATCAATCTACATTACATTCTTACAGTCCTGTTTTATAAACCATTGCTTAAAATTTTTTTGTCACAAACGACCATTTAACATGAATGAGATTATGAAAGGTTATAAGAAGAAAAGGTCAGAGCTGTACAGCCTTCTGTTCGTGTGCTAGGCAGTGGTGGACGTTCTAAGACGTTCCACTGCATTTCGTACAGTTACTCAGCAGTTTAAACAGGCAGTAAAGCAGAACAGGAGCTGAACCAACACATCAGAATGAAATTAACCCCCACAAACAGAATCAGGAGCTCAGTGTTAATATACTGGAGTATTATATTAATATATATGGAGTATTAGCCAAAGCATTAGCGCTTAGAGACACACAGAGCAAAGTAGAAATAAATCAGAGTGGTTCTTAAACGTGTCTGGATAGATTTTACTAGATTTACTAGTGTACAGTAGTCAGAAACAACCCTGACCTGAAATCACAGAGCTAAGTGCTAACATTAGCCTCCTCAGCTCAGCTCAGTCTGGATGAAGGCTGCTTCTGTTAGCGCACACATTTCACATATTTTACTTCTTACTTTTAGAGAGAGAACATTTCTCCTCCTGTTTCAGTAAAAACGGAGTAAACAGAGTGATAAACAGCTCTTTACCTCCAGCAGATCAGCTCCCGTGTCTCTCTAATAACGCAGAGCTCTTCTTCCGCTTCTCCTTCGTCTCTGTTTTATTGTCTTTGGAGTGATATTTTTCTAATCCCACCCGTATTCGGACAAACCCGCCTCCTGTGTTACAATTGGCTAGGAGTTCCTAAGAGCCGTCCTCTGATTGGCTGGCTGAAAAGCAGTTCTCATTGCCTTTAATCGTCAGAGGATCTACAGCGGTTAGAACCAGAAGATCTAACAGGAGAGTTTATCCCAGTTCAGCGCAGAGGGACACTTGAACTCTCTACTGCTTTCAGAAACACGACTATTTCTGTTTAAATCCAGCACTTAAAATGTTTAGAGTAAAACGTGTCTGTAGATTTAAATTCCCCATCAGTCTGATGTGTACATTTACACTGTATGTAAAGTTTATTTTGTGTGCTGTTAATACGCTCTCTTAGGTAAACTGAGATCACTGTGAAGATCCATAAGGAAACTTCTGTTTTGATGATCACCAGAGCATTACAGACTGCTTAACTGCACAAACTGCATTTTTTGCACATATCCTTGTGATTCAGTGTATCACTTCTAAATAACGACCAGTATTATTATGTGTATACTGCATTATGTACACTGTGTGTATGATACATGTATACTTAATAAAGGTCCCTGAGTCTATAAATGGCTCCTATTGCACAGGTCTGTCATTTACACTAATACTGGATGTTGTACACACATTCTGCTCCTATGCCTTTCAGACTTGCATTTATATTGTAAATTAGTACTTGTAGTCCGGGAGGTGCAGAATAAGAGTTTCATTGTACAGTGCAACTGCTTGTTTCTCTGTGTATATGACTATAAACACTTGAATCTTAGATCTAGAATCATGAAGAATTCTAGACTAATTGGATGAGACAAAACCTGAACTTAATGGTCTTAACTGTAAACCTTACGTTCACAGAGAGGTCAAGACAAACACTAGCATAAAGCATCTCTGCTGTTTTGGGGAGGACCATATTTATATGGTTGTACTCCTACAGAAGATATGCATGTTATGAAATGTGTCTGTATTTATCCCTGTGATATATACTCATCGTCAAAATAACAGTTTACAAATAGCTGCACCCATGAGGAATCAACCAACAGGAATGAAACCTGGTTAAGTGGTTAGGTTTGACATCATGAGACTTGCTAATGATTCAAGTTCCATGCTTGGTCGTGCATGTGACATAAGCAAGGCAGGCCTTATTGCTGTACCTGACTTACCTAACAGACAAGATTGTGGACATTCAGCAAGCAGTGATGCCATTCATGAGTTGTCCTGTTAGTTACGTCTCCGGACCCTTTAATGGTCTATGTTTTGAATATGTGTAGGTAGACCATATTTATTTTTTTTAGAGATTTGTCATGGGAATTAGAAAAACCACATGCACTTAACAGTCTTTGAGTCAGAAAGCAGCTCTTGACAGCCAACTTATTAGCAAACACGGTTATTCAGTTACTCAGATTTGTTGTAGGATTTCCAGGGTGTCATGCCCACAAACCTCTTGGAACCTCCTTCAACTTTCTTGGCCATGTGGTTCAGGGATGGAATCAGACCTGGAAAAGGTGGCTGCAGTGTGGTAGTGGCCCATGTTACATAATGTTGGTGAGTTTTCTTGGCATAGTCTCATAGTCCCAGTGCTTTATGTGTGGGTTCACAAACAGCACCAACGGCTCAGCTCATTTTCTGTGCAAGGAGCTGGTACTGGCATTTCTGCAGGTAGGCTATGAGTTTCTCATGATTGTTCTTAATCTCTAACATAAACCTTCATAGGAGTCATAGGTAAACCAACCAGCTTTTGACCAAAACAAATCTAAATAAAACTGAATATTTTGTGTTAACATGTATGATTTAAGATGTAATTAAGATATAACAGAAAGTGCTATTTCCAGTTTACACTGTTTCCCCAGGTTTAAAGAGACTACAAAAGGTTTACAAATTACTAACCATGACAGCAAGAGATGCAACATATTCCAGAGTCTAAATCCTAAGTAATACCTTTGGTGCATTTTGTTAACAGATTGTGGTGCCTTATCAGCGTTATTCCTGTTCAGGAATGAATTCAGAGAAAGTTCACCAGATTATCTCCAGTTCACAGCATGACCTCTTCAGTTCAGCAGAGAGCACATCCACTTCTGAATCCTGCAGGTCATTGTTATTGAGGTCCAGCTCTTTAAGGGAGATTTTTTTTGAGTGCAGGACTGAACCAAGATTAAATACATCTGTTAACTCAGTTAAGATTATCATACATTTTTAGTTTAGCTTTTTTTAGGCCATCAGATCGCAGCTCCACTCCTGAATCCTGCAGAAACGTTGTGAGAATATTGCATGGGATGGATTATCACAGGACACCATCAGGAACCTGTACAACTCCATGCAAAGATGTCTGGCATGTTGTGTCAGCAAACTGGCGGTCTGGAACCATACTGAGAGACCACATCTGCATGTGTAGCTAAAATTATCATCAGTTATTGTTCCTAGTAACGTTTATCTTCCTTCCCAATAGCACTGCAGTCCCACACTTCCTTCTGGGTGCAACTATTCTTTTGACAATGAGTGTGTTTGTATCTATCTATGTATGTATGTATATATATTCAGATCATGGTAAAATGCATAATATATGCATAACATATAATATATTAAATATTATTATAACATATTATCTTAGTTACTGTTTCTACATTTGTGGTTTCTGTGGATAAATTAAATCCTTTTAGCTCATACACATGGCCAAATAAACAAATTCTGTGTAATGGCAGTAAAACTATGAAAACTATCAAACTGAGAAGGGTACAGATGTTTATTAATTATTTTATTATTCGTTTTTTAATTGATTGAATCCTTTAGTTCATTAACTATGTGTATTTTCTCAGTTTCTTAGTCTGTTTTTCAGCGTGTAAATATCTTGAATGTGAATGTGTCTCCTTCTGTTCACTCCAAAAATAATGAAATGCAATTCAAAAAGTATCCACACGAGGGCATAGCAACTCTACTCTGCTCCTCAGCTGCTGGATATTGATTGTCAATAATACCAAACAGACATTTTCCTTGGTTCTTTAACAGGTCGCGGCTCCCCTCCTGAATCCTGCAGGTCATTGTTACTGAGGTCCAGCTCATTCAGAGGGGAGTTTACTGATTGTAGGGTTGAGCCAAGGTTTGAGCAAGCTTTCCCCCCAAGGTTTACACAGACATAATCTGAATAGGAAGATAGTATATCATGTAGGTTAAGCTATAAACTACATATTTGTTGTGTTATTGTGTGTTTTGTAATACTGGAGTACCTCGAATGGGTAATATAAAAAATTGAAAACTAATTAATTACAACAGCTTACGTGGATTGCAGATTATTATACCTCTGTAGTTTAGCTCCCCAAACCAGGAAGGATTCTCCAGTTTGCAGTGTAAATGTTGCTTGAATCCTGCAGGTCCAGTTCTTTTAGAGAGGAGTTTACTAATTGTAGAACAGAGGGCTTCAAATGATTCCGTAATGAGATTACAGCCAGCTAATCTGCATAAAAATAATAATAATAAATGCACTTTAATTTCTTAACAAACAGCAATACACTAAAGCATTTTGCAATGCCCTGGTAAAAACAAAAATCTGTTACCAAGATTAGGAATAAATTCTAAATGTACTAGATTTGCAAGATGGTTTAATAAGGCGCTATATAAGATGTTAATTCTTAATAATATAATATAATATTCTGGTTATAATCATAACTAGAATGTCTTCATGTAAAACCTTAATAAAACAATACAAACAAGTAGAAAGCCTTGAACTCATAGACATCAAATCACCACATCCTGTTACAGAAAATCAGAAAAGCTTGCTAGCCCTTAATATCTCTGACCTCCATTCAGGCATCAGCACACCAGTTCCAAAAAGCAGATCTCCTTCCTGAATGACCACAGACCAGCTGCCCTAACTTCAGCAGTCATGAAGTATTTTGAGAGACCTTTTTATGATCAACACCATCAATCTACACCTTTTCCTGAATAAACTGTGGCATCTCAAATGCTGGCCCCATCTGTCTGCTACTGCGGTCATGTTTTGATTTAATATCTACTGGTACTTAATCACATCCATATACCATGTATCCAAACTAGATGTCCAGGAAGAAAAACAGTCCCACAACATCATTGATTCATCACCATACTTCACAGTGGGGATGTGATACTTTTCTGTGTGATTAATTAATGTCTACCCCAATATCAAGTCAACTCAACATTTATTTATATAGCGGTTTTTACAACAGATGTCACAAAGCAGCTTTACAAAGAATCTGGTGTTCGAGCCCCCAGTGAGCAAGCCAAGGGCGACAGAGGCAAGGAAAAACTCCCTCAGTTCAAAGGAAGAAACCTTGAGAGGAACCAAGACTCAAAAGGGGAACCCATCCTCCTCGGGTCAACACCAGATAGCAGGACAAGCAAGGGAAAGGAGCGTTCAGTGTTTGTAAGGTAGAGGAATAAAAGTCTGATTAGTCTGTAATTAAGTAGTCGGGTCATCGGATGGGTCAGCAGGACGCAGGCCAAGCTTCCACAGTGCAGGACAGCCAGGAGCTCCGTGGTGGTTAGAGGCGAGCAGTGGCACTCAGTCAGAGCAGAGCATCAGACCACATAGGATGGGCAGCAGTTCAGCTCAGGCAGAGAGAACAGACAGACTGTTAGCTCTGACAGAAGATCTGAACACACAATATGGTGTTAACAGAGTGCAGCAGTGACTCCAGCAGGCCCGGCTATTACAGCAGAACTGAAAGGGAGAGCCAGAAGGTAACAAAGACATCAAATCAAATCAAATCAAATTGGTGAGGCCAATCATTCTCTGAGTACAGAGTTTTTGAGCCATTTTGTGCCATTTGTGATTTTCACACAGAGGAATTTGTATTCCGCATTTAACCCATCCGTGAAGTGAAACACCCACATACACACACACTAGTGAATACACACACACTAGGGGGGCAGTGAGCACACTTGCCCAGAGCGGTGGGCAGCCCTATCCACGGCGCCCGGGGAGCAGTTGGGGGTTAGGTGCCTTGCTCAAGGGCACCTTAGTCGTTACTGTCGGTTCAGGGAATTGAACTGGCAACCCTCCGGCCGCAAGGCTGGTTCCCGAACCTCCAGCCCACGACTGCCCCCTATGAGGGCTCCCTGAGAAGTCAGTGCCCCTCTGCTCCACCGCCAACAAACCTGAGTGAACATGAAGAGCAGCGGGATGACAGCACCAACATTCCCAGTTTACCAAACACTCTCTGTCAATGGACCCCTAAATCTGCACCTTCTATCTAGCAGAAAAACTAATTACCAAAAGCTCGACTAAACAGGTAGGTTTTAAGCCTAGATTTAAATATTGAGGCTGTGTCTGAGTCCCGAACACTGACTGGTAGGTTATTCCAAAGCTGGGGGGCCTTGTATGAAAAGGCTCGGCCCCCTGACATAACTTTGTTAATTCTAGGCACTAATAGTGAGCCCGCACTTTGAGACCTAAGGTCACGTGATGGTTTATAATACGAGATAAGTTCAGAGAGGTACAGAGGAGCGAGGCCGTTTAGAGCTTTATACGTCAGAAGAAGAATTTTATACTCAATACGGAATTGGTAACCAGTGTAAGTTAGATAGAACTGGGCTGATATGATCAAACTTTCTAGTTCTTGTAAGGACTCTAGCTGCAGCGTTTTGGACTAACTGAAGTTTGTTAAGACTTTTGCCAGAACAACCAGAAAGCAGGGCATTACAATAATCCAGCCTTGAAGTGATAAAGACGTGGACTAGCTTTTCTGCATCCTGTAGGGACAGGGCATTTCTTAGTTTCTCAATATTGCGTAAATGTAGAAAAGCTATTCTAGTGATGTTAGTGATATGCTCATAGAAGGCCAGATCAGGATCGATCGTGACACCAAGACCTTTTACAGATGTAGCTGGTGTGACTAAGAAGCTATTAAGATTGAGTGATAGTGCAGACAGCTTGGTTCTAACAGTTTTGGGACCAAGAAGAAGAACTTCTGTTTAGTCTGAGTTCAGTAGGAGGAAGTTACTGGACCTCCAGTCTGTAATGTCTCTAACACAGTCCTCTATCTTATTAAGGTGAAGTGGATCCTCTGGTCTAACTGAAATATACAGTTGCGTGTCATCAGCATAGCAGTGGAAGTTTATGTCATGTTTTCTGATTATGGTACCGAGTGGTAGCGTATATATGGTAAATAATATAGGTCCTAAGACAGAACCCTGTGGAACACCAAACTTTACTTTTGTGTGAGTAGATGATTGACCGTTTATATTTACAAATTGATAGCGGTCGCTTAAGTAGGATCTGAACCACGAAAGAGCTTTTCCTGTTACTCCTACAAGGTTTTCCAGCCTGTCTAGTAGGATGGAGTGTCTATTGTGTCAAATGCTGCACTAAGATCAAGTAGGACCAGTAAGGAGAAGTTTCCTCTATCAGCGAATACTAAAAGATCATTTACAGTTCTCACAAGCGCTGTCTCAGTGCTATGATGAGGCCTAAATCCAGGCTGGAATTTTTCATGTATGTTATTCCCGTGCAGATAGGAACTGAACTGTTGTGCTACAGCTTTCTCTAGAATCTTGGATAGAAATGGTAGATTAGAAATAGGTCTGTAGTTTGATAACTCATGAGGATCAAGGTTAGGTTTAATTACTGCTAGTTTAAGAGATTTTGGAATGTAGCCAAGGCTAAGAGATGAGTTTATTAGAGACAGAAGAGGCTTGGTTATTTCTGGCAGAACTTTCTTGAGTAAACTAGTCGGAATTGGATCTAGTATGCATGTAGAAGATTTTGAGGATGAAATAATTTGAAATAGTTCTGTTTGTTGGAGTAGAGTAAAAGATTCCAGCCTCTCCGTAGTAGTTATACTATGCTCTAGATCGGCATTAGCTGCACGGGGCAGTACACCTGTAGCTGTTAACTGTGCATTTTGTATTTTTAGCCTAAGCATTGTAATGTTCTGGTAATAATAAACATTTGTTACCAATTTAGAAATAAATTTTAAATGTATTGGATCAAGAAGGCAACTTAGAGCTCAGAAGAGGCAGAGTCAGCTAATTTTCTCCTCAAGTCAGTAAGCACAAAGTCTCAGCTAGGGATAACTAAGCTTAGCTAATTTGTCGCTTGTAATTAGTCGGAATTGGATCTAGTATGCATGTAGATGATTTTGAGGATGAGATAATTTGAGAGTTCTGTTTGTTGGAGTAGAGTAAAAGATTCCAGCCTCTCCATAGTAGTTATACTATGCTCTAAATCAGCATTAGCTGCACGGGGCAGTACACTTGTAGCTGTTAACTGTGCATTTTGTATTTTTAGCCTAATCATTTCAATTTTATGATTGAAGAAATTCATAAAGACATCGCTACTGTGTGCTAACGGTATCTGGGGTTCAGTCGCAGATTGACTCTTGGTTAATTTAGAGATTGTGCTAAATAATAATCTTGGATTATTTTTGTTATTGTCAATCAGTGAAGACAGATAAGCTGAACGTGCTACAGTTAGAGCTTTTCTATATTCTATAAGGCTATCCTTCCAGGCAGACTGGAATACTTCCAGTTTAGTCAGGCACCATTTACGCTCTAGTTGTCTGACGGTCTGTTTTAGATCTCGAGTGTGATCAGTGTACCACGGAGCAAATTTTTTCTGCCTAACTCTTTTACGTTTTAACGGAGCCACCTTATTTAAAGTAGAGTGAAAAGTGTCCTCCAAGCATTTGGTCAGAAAATCTAAATCAGTGGGTTCAGACAGACAGCTAATAGAATTTGACAGATCTGAGAAGCTACGAGGTGTAGAGCATGTCATAACATGCTTAACACAATATTGTGTGGTTAACCTATAGTATGATTAAAGGTGATTTGGTATGAGATTAGGTAATGATCTGAGACTGCTGTGGTCTGAGGAAGTATAGTTAGATTGTCTGTGTTTTCTCCGATAGTTAAAATTAAATCCAGAGTATGGCTGCAGTAGTGAGTTGGTCCCATTATATCCTGAGAGTAATAAGCAAAACATTCACCTAAATATTGTCTTTTTCTAGGGTTTTTCTGTTCCTAACAACACAAATGTTTGCCTGCAAATATAGACATTTAGATTGTGGTTGATGCATATGCTTGCATTATGTACATAATCTCATACACATCCAAAGAAAGAGGGAGGACTGCTATAGTCATGGAGCGTTATAAAAAAGTCATCATAATGCTGTTCAAACTTTGTATAAACTTAGCAGTATATTTCTGAAAATTGCTGAAATGTGTCAGGCTAGCTTTGTATCTGAGTAAAGAATATTTTACAGCTTTCCTTAACATGAATCTGAGGACAATCTGAACTCTCAGCTCTCAGATGCTACAGATTATAATATAGTAGCTAAGAAAACTGTGTAGCATTACTTCAGTTGTGTATTCTGAAGAGACCCACATCTACAGGACCTGGTATCGGCACATTTAAATGCACATTTAATGCTTAATGTTTGACTTTGTGTCAGCGTATCAGCGTTCACCTGAGTTTTTTTCAGTTTGCAGTGTGAAATCTTTTTAGGCCATCAGGTCCCGGCTCCACTCCTGAATCCTGCAGGTCATTGTTACTGAGGTCCAGCTCTATCAGAGAGGAGTTTACTGGTTGGAGAACAGGCTTTTTAATGAGATTATGGCTAGCTAATCTTCATAAAAATAATAAATATACTATAGTTTCTTAACAATCAGCCATACACTAAAGCATTGTAATGTTCTGGTAAAAATAAACATTTGTTACCAATTTAGAAATAAATTCTAAATGTATTGGATCAAGAAGGCAACTTAGAGCTCAGAAGAGGCAGAGTCAGCTAATTTTCTCCTCAAGTCAGTAAGCACAAAGTCTCAGCTAGGGATAACTAAGCTTAGCTAATTTGTCGCTGCTACAAGTAGGAATGGACAGGTCATTTCAGCATTCAAGTATTTCCATTCATACTCTGTGGTCCCTGTGCAGCTGGGTGATCAAGGTAGTGAGTTTTGAGACACAGTCAGTGAAGTAAAACCCACGCTAGCCATTCAAACTTGTGCTAGCTAACGCCGTCATGCTAACACGCTAGCGTTAACTGCTACGGCATATCGGCAGCAACCAGTGTTCCATTATGTTAAACAGAGATTTACTTTATTAATGACTGAAACGAACGTGATTATCCAATGTTTAGAATTCAAACTGCAGTACTTATTTTAACTGCTTGCTGTCAGTATTACTTTTAATAACCTTAAATCCCGGCACTCCTGTCATTCTGAATTTGACATCTGGGTTATTTGTTACCGGGCGAGTAACACAAAACACACTTTGACATCTAACTTGTGTAGCTGGAGTGTCCAGAGATGTATCTGTAAAAATCTGATCAGAATCACATTACAAACAACCTCCAAATGTGGTTGAATTACAGGCATTTTTATTTTATAAAACATTCAGAAAGTTGAATAATAAAGCAAAGAGTAATGCAAGATGTATATAGAAAGAAGACAGCATACAAAGTTCATACCTAAAGAAACAACATCTGGTTCTTTCATAACACATCATCATAGAACAATCACCAAGCCAGCATTTAAAAGGAAATAAGAAAAAAAAATCTAATAATTACATCCAGTCTTGTTCTTTGGCTAATGACTGAGAGGCTTGGCCATAACCTAAGTCCTTTTGATGCATCAACAAAAATCAGTACACTTAAACCCAAAAAGGCTCTTATCTCTGGACAATCCACCAGCAGACATCAGTAGATGCTCATCTACCACTCTGAAGTTGATGATGAGGGATTCCCTAATTCTCTGCTCAGAGAGGAACATGGAATGTTGCAA
>CM067474.1:62755549-62804396 GCA_034552555.1 Semaprochilodus insignis
TTTTAGCAAGCATGCGCCATAGACCAGCTAGAACTTAAATATATATTCATTATTCCCCTTTTAATAATTATTAAAATGTCTTTTTACATTCTTAAAGTTCTTGTGCATTTTGTAAGCTTTTGTCTGTTTTATGAAAGAAAAAAAAAAAACTCGTCACAGGTCAGTCGACTTAAAGGGTCTCCGACTGACGATTCGAATCATCGACTTCTGGAGGGCAGCCCTATGAAATTCAATGTCCGAGTCCAGCTCTTCAACTTGTGAAGCCCCCAATTTGGGCAGCCCCTCCAAAAGCTCATTTTGACTGTCAGGATAAGTGAGATTGGCACTGAAGAGATCTGAGTAGAACTGCACTGCAACGTAACTCATCCTGGCAGGCACCAAAGTCAAGCATCCATCAAGACACTGAAGAAACAGCATGGGGTTATGATGCATCACCTTCCGCTCCAGGTTGAAGAAAAAGACAGTTGAGGAAACCACATCCTTAATACTGGAGACACAAGCTTAGAGCTGCTTTTGCCTGCTCATAAAGGACGGAGCTCAGTGCCTTCTTTCTACCCTCCAAAAGGTCTCTCGGTTCTGGATCGTTTCCAGTAGTCATCTTCTCCTCCAACACGCTTATTTCTGTCTCCAGCCCCAGATCTGTACTCCTCATCACTGCTGCTGCTGTATTTGCAGTGTCCTGCTGACAGAAGGAGGGCCTTTAACTCCACCTTGCCCACCTCCCACCATAAAGCTATGTTCAAAGTCAGTTTTTTCATCCTCCATTGGTCCCAAAAAAACAAAAAATGCTGACGAAACAGTTCATCATGAATCAGCCTCACATCAAAACTCCAATAACATCTGTGTTTTGCCATTCTATCTAGCATCAGGTCAAGCATGATTGCATGATAATCAGAGAAGCCACTGGGAGCCATAAACAGCTTTAAAACCCTACATCTTTCTTACTTCTATAAAAACTATCCAACCTTGCTGCACTAACCCTCATCCCAGAGACGTTAACCCATGTGTACTGCCTCATACCCTGGTTAACTTCTCTCCATGGGTCAGTTAAGTCACATTCCCTAAGTAATCCACCCAGAGCCACAGCAGACTGTTGATGAGTAAAATCTGTAGTGCAATTCCAATCCTGCCCCCCCCCTTCGCCACCATCAACCCATCATCCTGCTGTTGCAGTGCATCCCTCAGCTGAGACATCAGGTCAGAAAAGTCAGAAAAAGCATCATCATCATCTCCATCCACTTCGCTGGCACATCTACGGCCGCCACTGACTCGTCAACGGCCGCCTGACCGCTGTCAGCAGCGTCCAGATGTGCCCGTGAAGCATCATCACTATTAGCCTCTCCTTCACATTCCCCTGAAGGAGCCTGAGAGAGGCCCTGATCTACAGTGCCTACCCCACTCACCCCGACTCCACTGCAGGAGGCCGGGGCACTTTCGCCAGCAGCAGCCACTGCAGCAGGGCATTCCTCAGTAATTCTGCTCTGCTCTGCAACTCAAGCTGACTGACACCTGCTCCCCCTCCCCTTTGCTGGAGCTAGGCCCTGCCACCTCAGCTGCTCTGTGCTCTGTGCGGGCAGATTAGCCTTTTATGACCAATGTCCCCTCACTCAAAGCACCACAAGTTTCCTGTACTCACATACAGACATTACATTTACATTTGCGGCATTTAGCTGATGCTCTTATCCAGAGCGACTTACAAGGTTATTCATATTACAGGTAGGCCAATGTAGTGTTAGGAGTCTTGCCCAAGGACTCTTATTGGTGTAGCACAGCATAGTCTCCCAGACTGGGATTCGAAACCCCAGTCTCCCACATGTGGTGGTGGCTCCCTGGTGGGTAGTGGTGTTGGTGTTACCCACTGAGCTACACCAACCACCAACTGTAACATACAGCATGTACAATTGACCCTCATACAAAACTCTGAACAAGCTGCCCAGAGTGGGGTCATTCAGGAACATCAGCACACGCCGTTTAAAGGACAGAACATGGTGAAGAGTCAGACTTTTACAACTCAGCAGGTTCTAATATCGCTGGCCATTTTACCAAAGTGAGAAAGCTCACACACTATATCATCATTCGGGATAAAGGGGGTCCGTTCAAAATGGTCACCTTGGCTGTTGATGAAACAAGCGGAACGACTGAATAAAACTCTCCACCTACTGTAACTCCATGCTCAACTAGTCGTTCAGCCACTATCTGCTCCTTCATAAACACCACCACCGCCTTATTCATCCGTGATGCCGAGACAATGTTCTCACATCCCACTAACTCCCCCACCACTAACAGCATGTCTGCCACTGCGAGATCGGGGCTCAATTCGCACCACACCATGTGATGGAGTGCGAGGGGCTGGGCGCCACAGCTCAGGTGAGCTGCCATCCCCGCACCCCTCCCGCTATCAGTCAGCTAGCACGGATCAGTGTCCAAGGCCCTAACTAGAAGAGAGAGAGATAGAGAGGGCGGAGAGAGAGGAAGAGAGAGAGGGGGAGAGAGGGAGGGAGAGAGAGAGAGCATGGGTGAAAGAGGGTTTAGATGGGTTATGGTGGTCCTTACACTGGGGGAAACACTGCTAGTGCTGGTCAGTCCAGATTCTAGATCCTAGATTATTACTGTACCAACACTTCCAGTTAATAACCGGCAGATCATCGTTATTACTACATCACCATGTTAGAGGGGATGGTGAGAAGAAGGGGAAGAACGGATAAGACAGGCCTTCTATTCCCGAACACTCGGACATCGGAGCAGCTCCTTCTACCAATCAACACTAATGTGTAGACCCTGGCTGTGGGCAGATATCCCACCACCCTGTTCCCTGGGAGGGGCATGAGCAATGATGCCAGCTGTCAGTTCTGCAGTTACTACCACATGCAGAACCCCAGGGGTGACCGGTTCTGATCCTGGAGGGCCAGAATCCCAAACAGTTTGGTGATTTTCCCCCTCTCAACAAGTTGGTGTGTTTGAGCAGGGCTGTCACCAAAATGTGATTCCTAAAGTGGATATAAACGCCATTTCATAGGGATGCTACTTGGTAATGCCCCTACCCTTAGGCGGCTAATAGAGCAGGTCCTTGCCTGCATGCCAAGAAGGTCCTGCATGGTCTACTGGAACAGCCTGTTTATCCAGAAGCCAAAGCTGAGAGAAGAGCTGGAGAACCTGAGAGATGCTGCTTTAATCTCCACCCAGTGAAGAGCAGCTCGCTACAGAGCCAGTAAAGGTACTGAGTAACCGGGTATTGCTGAACCCGGTCTTTGCTCGGTTTGATAACCAAAACAGAGGAGCCCATTACACTGTACCTCCTGCTGGGAAACAGACACTGATTCTGAAGCATCATCAGGTGAGATCCATGGAACACTGGACTCCACAAGGCTGCATCCTCAGTCCCATGCTCTTTACTCCGTTCACGTATGACTGCACCTCCGTTCACACCTCAAACTGCATAATCAAATTTGCAGACGACACCACATTGGGCTCATTTCAGACGGCGATGAAAGTGCCTCTAGGAATGAGGTGGAATGTCTGGATGGATGGTGTAAAGTCAACATATGGTACTTAACATACGATACATACAATACATACGATATAATACAATAATGGCCCCTTACTGTCAGTATGTCTGTCTCAGGGCCCGTTTAATTTATCGTATGTCTTGCATTTGTCTATTTTATGTTTAGTGTTTAATACAGTTAATATACTCTTGTTCTTGTTTTAGTTGTAATCTATTTATCGTTAAATGTTTATGTGCTGCAACTTGGGTCAGAGAGTAACACAGTTTCAGTCCTCGGTATGTCTGTACATACTGAAGTATTGACAGTAAAACTACTCGACTTGACTTAACACCTCCAAGACAAGGAGATCTTTGTGGACCTCAGGAGAACAAAGAAGTCAGACCACCTCCCCCTTCACATTTCTGGAGAAGTAGTAGAACGAATGGAGAAAGTGAAATTACTGGTCCACATAACCGGTCATCTAACATGGTCTCCTAACACCTCATACCTAAGCATGAGGGAACACCAAAGACTGAAACAGACTCAGCTCCCTCAAAAACTCCAGGTGAACTTCTACCGCAGCACCATTGAGAGTATCCTCTCCCACTGTATGACTGTGTGGTATAACAGCGATCAGTGAACAGTGATCCCTCTGAACCTCCACAGCACCTCAGTGACTGACTGATTACTACCTCTGGACTACATCATATTCAGTCTACATGTTTATGCATGTTTATGTACAGTCATCGTGTGTTATAGATCCATGCACAGTCACTTCACACACAACTTATTCATTTATATTTCATAAATTATTTAATAATTATATTATTTATATTTACTTATTTATTTATACAACTGTTGCTGTAGTTTACTCACACTGAGTGTACTGTCCACTGTAAATATGTTAACTATCTATATTGTGCATTACTGCTCTTTTACTGTTTATTGGTTCTGAATTTCATTGTATGCGAGTTTAATGACAAAAAGATTTTCTTCGATTCTGTCAGCAGCAGAGATTCTGTTTCCACAGAGCCTTGACTGGGTGACTGGGGCTGGCAGCTGAGCAGCGTGGAGACACCAGCTGGACTGACATTCCACTGTAACGGGTTTAGCTATTTGCACATGTACCTAGAGCCTAACTGGACTGAACTGCTGTTGTTCCTGGATGGAGACCACTGTACACCACATGGTTTCACATGGGTTCCTACTCGGTAGACTCTGTAACAGACGTTCTGGTATCACATATTTCCCACACATGTAATATCACATAAAGACGCTGTCAGTGGGTGGTGCCCCATTACATTGCCCTTAGAGTGAGTGGGTGTGGCTGTACCTCCTGAAAGCTGATGGCGGTCATGGCTCCGTTGTGGAGTTTCCTTCTGAAGTCCTCGGCCACTTTAAGCTCATCTTTGCTGAATTTTTCATGTCTTATCAGAATCGCCACCTTCACAGCAACCTTCACCAGGTTCTTCATGACCTTCTGGGCTTCGGCACGGTTCCCTGTGTGGTGCTTGGAGACCCGGTAGAGCTCGTCCAGAACTTCTCCACTAGTGTCATCCACCAGCATCTGGGCCATCGATTTACTGGCCATTTTGCTGAGGAACTTTTTCTGGGCCTTCATGGCCAGATCCTTGGAGCTGAATGCCTCCATGCTACCCCCTGCCTGTGGAGGAAGGAAGCACACTCATGCAAATCGCTGTAGAGGACACATAGTCAATGCCTTAGTGCAGCATCATTAGAGAAGCCCTGACAGATTATGACAGCATATAAATACATATATACACTTTCCCTGCTACAGACTTCCCTAACACCTCAACCTGCACGGTGCTGTCTGACACGTCCTTTTAGGGGAGTCGGCTCACTGTACTGCAGCGTTACTAAAAACAAGCAGGCACAGGTCTTCACTGCAATCAGAGTATTATAAATTAGATCGTTTTAATACTGTAATTCTAATTAGCAGGTTCAATCCTGGAGTTCCTGGACGTTCTTCCACTTCCTGCCTCCCTGGATTACACTGAGGAATATAATAACCTCCTCAAGCTGTCATTCACATCAAACATTACTGCATCTGTCACCATGACTACCAGGAGAGCACTGCTTTATTACCCAGCAAGTTTTACATGACAGCTCTGACGTGTCTGTTTTACCAAAGATGGAAATAATATATAATAACATGATGATTAATTAATACCTAAATTATTACTGAGTGTTAGAAGCCAGTTCAGCAGCACCAACACTCTTAAAGACTGAGGCTGTTTCAGATGAAACACAAATCCAATCAGCCTGTTAACCAGTTTGATGTGTGTGTTTGGATATGCCATACAGATATGACAGATTGGACCATCATTTCTTTGGATCTTGTGTATCTGTACGTGTGTACTGTATGTGTGACTCTCATCCTGAGTGTTTATGTAGAGAAGTGAAGCGTCTGTCTGAGGAAGTGAGTGTTTCCGCTGTGTCTGACAGAGGAAATTACAACACACACGCACACACACACACACACACACACACACACACACACACACACATCATATATACACACACCATACACGCCACACACATACGCACACACAACACACTACACACCATATATACACACACACCATACACACCACACACAATACACCATACACCATATACACACATACACACTACACACACATGCACACACACACACACACACACACCATACACACCACACACATACGCACACACAACACACTACATACCATATATACACACACACCCCACACACAATACACCATACACACACATACACACTACACACACACACACCATACACCACACACACACACACACCATACACCATATACACACATACACACACACATGCACACGCACGCACACACACGCACACACCATACACACAACACATCATATATACACACACACCATACACGCCACACACATACGCACACACAACACACTACACACCATTTACACACACACACACACACCATACACACCACACACAATACACAATACACCATACACACACACACACCATACATCATATATACACACACACACCATACACACCACACACAACACACTACACACCATTTACACACACACACACACACAGCATACACACCATACACACCACACACAATACACAATACACCATACACCATATACCCCACTACACACGCACATACACACACACACCATACACCATATACACACATACACACACACACACACACTACAGACTTTACACACCTCGACTCAAACACAGTCAGACTTTATGGGTCAATTTCCAGAATAAGAATTAATCTTAATCCTGCATGTTCAGTCCAATGGAACCTCTACATTCAGAATGCTGTGTAGTAACGAGAAACTGTAGAACAGACTCAGTTTATACCACAATACCTACATTTAGAGCTTAGAGTTATACACTCGACCTAACGAGAAACTGTAGAACAGACTCAGTCTATACCACAATACCTACATTTAGAGCTTAGAGTTATACACTCGACCTAACGAGAAACTGTAGAACAGACTCAGTTTATACCACAATACCTACATTTAGAGCTTAGAGTTATACACTCGACCTAACGAGAAACCGTAGAACAGACTCAGTCTATACCACGATACCTACATTTAGAGCTTAGAGATATACACTCGACCTAACGAGAAACCGTACAACAGACTCAGTCTATACCACGATACCTACATTTAGAGCTTAGAGTTATACACTCGACCTAACGAGAAACTGTAGAACAGACTCAGTCTATACCACGATACCTACATTTAGAGCTTAGAGTTATACACTCGACCTAACGAGGAACTGTAGAACAGACTCAGTGTATAGCTGAGGAGGATTATTGAGAGAGCAGTATTAGGGAGAGCTGGAGGAGCTAATTGGTGGGACATTAACTTACATATGGATAATGACATACAATACAGGAGATATTACAAAATAATGTTAAAAACCTAAAAATGCAAAACTAGGCAACATATGCTATATAGCTAACACAGTGGCGGCCATCTGAAATCTATGTTTACATGATGACTGAGATGCTAATTGGTGGGGTATTAACTTACATTACTTGTTAACTACATTAACCTCATAGTTCCACCAATAAAACGAAAGAAGCAAACCTCATACAGCGAACCTGATCTGGCTGATTACATTTCATGATAAACTGCTGCTGTAATGACTCTGAGGTGCTATCAGACTGTCAGAGCAGAGATTAGATCTGATGCAGTGAATACATTTCACAGTAAACCATTAGCTCAGCACAAACAGCTTAAAACCAACTATCAGATTTAGAAACGTACAGTAATAATTTGTCTTCATATTTATAAAGATTTACATGTTGATGTTTTCCTGTATGTAATTAACTGCACATCATTACCAGCAGATCCTGAACACTTCCACAATGTAACACACTCTGAATCTGTTTAGCTTCTTCTATCTGCACTCACATTCCACTCTATCAGCTCCCCTGACCATATAGGACACTCTGTAGTTGTACAGGTCCAGACTGTAGTCCATCTGTTTCTCTGTGTACTGTATTACCCTGTGCTTCAATGGTCAGGACCACCACAGAGCAGGTACTATGTGGGTGGTGCATCATTCTCAGCACTGCAGTGACACTGACGTGGTGGTGGTGTGAGTGGATCAGACACAGCAGTGCTGCTGGAGTGTTTAAACACTGTGTCCACTCACTGTCCACTCTATTAGACACTCCTACCTTGCTGGTCCACCTTGTAGATGTACAGTCGGAGACGATAGCTCATCTACTGCTGCACAGTGCAGTGTTGGTCATCCTCTAGTCCTTCATCAGTGGTCACAGGACGCTGCCCCACAGGACGCTGACCCCAGGACGCCGCCGACAGGACGCCGCCCCACAGGAGGCCACCCACAGGATGCTGCCCCAAAGGACACTGACACCAGGACGCTGCCCCACAGGACGCTGTTGGCTGCATAGTTCTGGTTGGTGGATGATTCTCAGTCCAGCAGTGACACTGAAATGTCCAGCAGCACTGCTGTGTCTGATCCACTCACACCAGCACAACACACACTAACACACCACCACCATGTCAGTGTCACTGCAGTGCTGAGAATGATCCACCACCCACATCATACCTGCTCTGTGGTGGTCCGGTGGGGGTCCTGGCCATTGAAGAACAGGGTAATATGGGCAGTGTCTGGTGATGTGAGTAAGTGTTGCTCATGAAGAGCTCAGTGAGTATATTCTGGAAGTACTGCTAGTTAAGCCATCATATCACAAAACTGAAAATGGATTAACGTTAATATGCATATACCCTGTACATTACTCATGATCAGAATCATTTACTCTGAGAAGACCTAAGAATGTGTCGTACATGTGTTTACTACTGTACCTACAAGTGTTAACAGGAAATTTAACACCACACAGATTCAGTCGAAAGTATCAACTGGGATATGTTCTACAGTCGTATACACATTCAACAAACCTTACACCTTAACCCACAATTACATAGTTATACATCCCACTGATATGTGATATACGTCTGCTGATGTTGTTTAACTCTTCACTGGTGAAAGGATGTGCTGGTAACGTGCAGGAAAACATCATCTACAGCACGAGTCCACAAATCAACTACTCCATAAACCGCCATCTATACACTGTAAACGTTCAGGTTCTGATGCAGTAACGATTTCCTCACAGATATTACTGTTCAGTTAGTTCTGTAATAACGAAAGTTATTATAAAACCTCTACACGTGTCTAATGATGAAGCGTCAGAGACTAAAAGACAGACAGGCCTTACCTCAACCGAACTGCAGGTCTAACTGTGAATGGGGGGCTTAGAAAGTGCACGGCTCTGAAGTTTACTTAACTGTTTCTCTGATTCTCTAAAGATCATTTCCTCAAAAGAACTGAGCAAGTCACGCCTAGTGCTAACACATACGCGGTTTCCTGACTTCCTGTCTATCTGAGAAAGATCAAAGGAGGAAACAGCAGCTCAAAGTTTCTCCCTCACGCATGCACAAACACATCTGCTGTAACCTGCCCAAGAAATGAGGCTCCAGAAACACCATTCATCAATTAGAGAAGACAGAGGAGAAGAAGAAAGACAGGACTGAATAGGAGGAGTATTAGTGAGAGATAGCTAGGGGGAAGAAGATAAAGGAGGATTATTGAGAGAGCAGTATTAGGGAGAGCTGGAGGAGCCTCACACTCTTTGATCTACTCTATCCAGTGAACAGGTCACTGTGATCTACCCATAAAAACCTATTAAAACTTCAGGAGGACTTTAGAGGATTTATGTAGTACATGCAGAAATCAACCAGACAGCACTAAAGGTTGATAAACCACACTGACCCTACTGTGATCACATGGTCTTAATAGGGTCTGCCAGGTTTGGGCAATCTGGACAGGATCCTGATGCCAGTTCCAGGGTGGAGGACATTTGAGCTTAATTGGTATCATGTGGGAAAAGTTTGTTTGATGAAAGAAATGCTGTCAGATTTGCTGACCTAAGTACTTTATTAGGTCCCCCTCCCTGTATCTCCATGAACTGTCCCACTGTATCAGCTCCGCTCCGTAGTTGTACAGTTCCAGACTGTAGTCCATCTGTTTCTCTGTGTACTGTATTACCCTGTTCTTCAATGGTCAGGACCCCCACAGGACCACCACAGAGCAGGTATGATGTGGGTGGTGGATCATCAGACACAGCAGTGCTGCTGGAGTTTGTCTTATCAGTAGGCAAAGATCTAAACATGTAACATCAACACTAAAAGTTCTTGCAGATCATGTGACTGATGTAGCAAACTTGGGCAGTGCTCTTCGTCCAGTACCCGAAGCTGATAAGTGCTCACTGGCACTCTTGAGACATGTGGAAATGCCGGATGTAAACAGGTATACATAAAAGCCGTCTTTCTCGACTGGACTCAGTATAACTGGTCATCACAGCAACAGCGCATGGAAGTGATACTACAGATTTCGTTGAAAGGAGGCAACAAGACAAAAGACGGCTAGCTAACGGTAACAGAACAGTGTTTAGGGTAAAGTGACAAACCTCTCTGACCAATCAGCACTGTGCAGTGCTCTTATGTCATGCTTTGGTATTGGCTGAACTCACTTGGAACCTTAACAGAGGTGATGCCAAAAACAATACCAGGTATCATGTCTACCTAATGGAGTACCAAAAAAAGTTAAGCTGGTCTACCTGCAGTGGAACATTGTGGCTATAGTGCCCTAAATTACACAGCCTGAGTGAACAGCACAAACGGAGGCTCCATATCGCTGCCTGGCTACCGGGCCTGGTTCTGTGGATCTATACCGTCTGATGCTGAAGAGATAACTGACTGTTCAAAACCTTAAAATTCCTCACTACTACAGAACTTAACACCTCACACATTTTAAAGAAACTTTATTTCATCTATTGATTAAACACAAACAGGCTGAAATCCTTTTAGTGTAAGATCAAAACAGATAACCAACAAATGAGACACAAGCCCTCTGAGCAGTCATTAGTCCAAAGCCCACACCCTGGTAAATACTTAAACTGTCCTTCTGTATCTTATTTATTTATTTATTTATTTATTTATTTATTTATGTTCTGTCACTGTAAGACCTCTTATCTTACAATTCATGATGCAAACAGTCCAAAAATGTTAATATGCCATAAAACGCTTCTGCATATGTGATGAAGTCCCTGCAGGTCTTCAGATAAAGTGTTGGCAACTACTCTATCTTGCACAGATGAACTGAGGAGTAATCCCAAACCCTAAATCCGGCATACAGCGGCTCAGTGAATTTGTTTGTGAATGTGTGCAGCTGGGTAAAAGCACCTGTGTCCGGGGAGATACTATAGAAAGAGAGAGTGCCAAATCCCCAGTCAAGAGACACGCCTACCCTGCTGGAGCGTGAGAGTGGGTTGGGTATGGCAGTGATCTTATTGTTGTGACAGACAGAGTAGCCGTCATAAGAGCAGTAGAGCCTCCAGGAGTGATCATTGAGTCCAAACATAGAGTCGCTGTGTCCTCTCCTCCTGATCCCTGTATATGTGACAGCTATTTCAGCCCTCCCACTGCATTCAACCTCCCAGTAACAGCGGCCAGTCAGGGCCTCCGCACTCAGAACCTGCGGCCAGTCATCAAATCTGTCTGGATGATCCGGATATGACTGTTCCTCTCCCACATACTCCACCTTTCGGTTCCCATTAGACAGAGAAAGATGCCTGTTTGCTGTGTTTGGATCCAGAGTGAGATCAACAGCATCTGTACACACAAAAAAAATATTGTTACAGATTATAAATTAATTAACAAAAACAGTACATGTGCGTCTGTGTGTTGAGCGTGTGACTTACATCTCCTTAGTTGTGGGTTCATCTTGATCTCTCTGTACTCCACACTAAAGACGCAAACAGTACATGTTTTCAGGGTCAGTGTGGTGTATAATTACAGTCATTCTGTGTGTACAGACAGTAACTTACTGTAGTTGCTCCAGTGTGAATTCTCCAGTAGATCAAAAAACAGCTGCACTCCAGACTCTTGTGGGTGATTATAGGTCAGATCCAGCTCTATCACACAGGAGCGGGTTTGATTTTAGAGCTGATGCCAGAGAAGAAAATCCTTTCTTCTGTAACCATACAGACAATCCAAAAAAAAAAAGATCAAGTCAGAGATCAAGATTACATACAGCTATTAACCAGTTGCAGAACAGACCAAACAGCCTAAAGTCTAAATTCAGTAAAGATCAACACTCAAACAGGACAGAACAAAATCCCACTGGGAGCAGGCAAAAATACTACATCACAATACTTTACAAAATCTTCATACGATATGCATCACAATATTCAGTTTAATAACTTGGACAAGACAAAATTAAACCTGGTGCGTGCCTTCTTCTATACACTGCTGCCCAGAGATACAACCTTCGGTAGTATCCACACGACTGGTATTTACACGCAATACATCAATAAGACTATCTTGCTACCCGGAGCCCTACGATGTGATCCCACTCGGAACTCTTCCAACTGCTGCAATTTGTTTTGAACTCTTCACCGAGACATACTTCACTCGCAACCACCCACTACCAACACAACAGCACGAGTCAGAATGGAAAGCACATGTAACCTTATAGTGTCAGTCAGGTACAGCGATAAGGCCTATCCTTGCTTACGTGCATGAAACTTGAATCATTAGCATGTCAAATGTACCCACCAAGTTTCATTTCTGTCAGTTGATTCCCTATGGGTACAGCTATTCTCCTGATGATGAGCGTATAATATTAATAATAAACCTACACTATTAATAGTTATAATAAACCACAGTGATTTTTTCAGTGTTTTACAAACTGCACTGCTCTAAAGGTCTAATAACACTCACTTTGTAATGAAACATGTAGTTGGTCAGTGTACTTCTAGCCAGTCACTGCTCTCCAGATATTGAACTCATAACAGGCAAAGTTCAACCCTGTTTTCTGCCCATCACAAGCTACATCAGTAAATGCACTGATGACACTGTTCAAAAAAATCAATGTCAGAACATTTCCCAACCAGAAGCCCTGATCAGCACTGAGGTTGAGGTTTGAGCCAAACTAAGAGCTCGGACCACAGCCTACAACATGGACCCTCACCAATTTGCATACCGCTCCAACAGATCCACAGATGACGCTATTGCACTGACAGTACACACTGCCCTCACACACCTGGACAGAAAGGACACACGTGAGAATGCTGTTCATAGACTACAGCTCAGCATTCAACACCATCATCCCTGCTAAACTCATCCCCAAGCTCACAGACTCAGGTCTGAACTCCCATCTGTACAACTGGATTCTGGACTTCCTGACAGGTAGACCCCAGGTGGTGAGAGTAGGAAACAGCTTCTCTTCCATGCTGACTCTGAGCACAGGGGCCTCAGCCCCCTCTCGTATTGCCTGTTTACACATGACTGTGTAGCCAGACACACATCCAACACCATCTTCAAGTTCCTCGGTGTACACCTCACCGATGACCTCACCTGTTCACTCCACACCAACAAAGTAGTGAGATCTGCCCTTCAGCGCCTCTTCTTCCTGCGAAGGCTCAGGAAGTTTGGTCTGCCTCCTGACATCCTCATCAACTTCTACAGATGCACCACAGAGAGCATCCTCTCAGCCAGTATCACTATCTGGTATGACAGCTGCACTGCCTACGACCTCAAGGCCCTGAAGGGAGTGGTGAGGACACCAGAGTCCATCATAGGCAACAAACTTCCTGAGCCTTCACGGGACATCCAGCAGCCCCGCTGCCTGAGGACAATCCCCCAGCAGCCCCGCTGCCTGAGGACAATCCNCCCACAGGCCATCAGGTTCCTGAACAAGCTGTGAGCCTTTCACCAATACCACTGCACTCTGACACTTAATAATAATAATAATAATAATAATAATTATTATTATCATCATTATTAATTCTTCTATTATTATTATTATCATCATCATCATCATATCACTGCTACAGACAATATCACTCAGTCACAATAACACACACACACATATATATATTAGGGGTCTCAACATTAACGCGTGCGATTAAACTTCAAGGCGTTACATTTTTAACACATATTAATCAGTTTGGTCCCAGCTGCCTCCTGTAGATCGCCGCCTTCGAGGGGAGCTGTTATCACAAGAATTCATGAACTGTATGCCGGTGAAAGGGCAAAGAAAGCGGAATAGTTGACACGATCTACATGGAGAGACCTACTGGAGACCACTGGTCATCGGTAAGCAACCATAACTAGCTCTGTGTAACGGCACGCCTAACCGATGATGAACGGCACTTTATGTGGTGGTCTGATAAGCCTGCAGTTCATTCTGGATGCTGTAGGCAATGCCAAGCACAGCCTGAGACTCATTACCCAACAAATTAAAAGATTTTTATTCAGAAATCATCAAAACTAAGCTGAGATGTTACAATAAAGAAAAAAATTATTCTGACCTGTTTTCATACATTTATTCCACATATGTATTTGTTTTATCATATGTATCTGTTTTATCTCCTGCCACAAATACTAATAAATCCTAGTATTTTAAATTTGTGATTAATCATGATTAATTACAGCCTATTATGATTAACTCAATTACATTTTTCTCTTTCATATCTCTGTTTATGTAGTATGTTTAGTTAGTATGTATATTAAAGCTGTAGAGTATTAACCTGAGCCTCACCACAAGCGATATGAAGAGACATTCTGAGAGGAGACTCCAGACACAAACCAGAACCCATTTTCTTCTAGACCGAGCTGTTAGAAACAAAGGAAATCAGTTATAAGTGAAAAATGACAATTAAAGACGTCAGCAGGATTTTGTAAGAAGACTTTAATTAACTAATATATACTATTTCCAGTATCCGCAACCTGAAAACCACTGTTCCACTTCAGGATGTCCAGAACTTCTCTGAAAGCTCTATCAGAACTGACTGCTTATGTTTTTACACGTTCCCATCGTTTTGTTTTAGGCACATCTCGGAGCCAGCTTACAGGTGACCTAGTGTTCTGTGGGAAACGCCTCTGGCAAGACCAGTCAATGCCAGCACCTCCTGCACCATCCCACCACGGGCCCTGGTGGACAAGGCCTCAGACCAGATCCCTGCTTTAGCCTCATTGTCCAAGTCGTCCTCCACCATGCATGAAACACTGATCATCTGAGACTCCACCATCTGACGACAGATATGAACTAGACTGACCGCATTAGCTCACACAGAGCTTCAAGTCTGTCTTCCTGCACATCAGAGTGAAGCAGCTTCCTTCTGGAAGGAGGAACCGAGTTAAGACAACATCACGGATATGGATTTATACGTGTTTGTGTAGTTCTAGATAAATAAAAGCAGTGTGGATTGTGTGTGTTTGTGTAGTTCTAGATAATTAAGAGCAGTGTGCATTGTGTGTGTTTATGTAGTTCTAGATAAATAAGAGCAGTGTGGATTGCATGTTTATGAAGTTCTAGATAAATACGAAGTTAAAGAAGAACGAAGTTATGTGTATTGCAGTGTGCAGCTGTTCCTGAGTGTGATGGCGTGTGGGAGGAAGGTTCTGTGTAGCCTGGTTGTCTTGATTCTCAATTGGTTAAAGGGCCGGCCTGAGGGAAGACGCTGGAACAGGTGATGGCCAGGGTGTGATGGATCAGTGATGATCTTCTCTGCACGCTTCCTGATTCTAGAACCACAACCTTGAGGAGCTGTGCTGGTTGTCTTGGTACCTGAGATGATTTTCTCCAACCTCACCTGCTGCTCTCTGCCAGTGAGGAAGTTTGTGATCCACTGGCAGGTGGAGGCAGGCACATTGAGTTGGGTCAGTTTGCTGTGTAGCTGTCCTGGAATGATGGTACTGAAGGCTGAGCTGAAGTCCAAGAATAGAATTCCTGCATAAGTGCTTGGATGGTTGAGGTGCTGAAGGATGTGATGAAGTCCCATATTCACTGTGTCGTCCACCACCCGCTATGCAAACTGCAGGGGGTCCAGCAGGGGATGTCCTTCAGGTGAGTGAGAACCAGTCTCTCAAAGGTTTCCATGACTGCAGAGGTCAGAGCCACGAGTCTGTAGTGTTCAGTCCACTTACAGTCTCTACTGCCATCTAGTGGACAGTCTATATCATCAGTGCAGTTTAAGCCCTAGTCCGTTTACGTGTTCCCTTGGTTAACTTTACTTCACTGTAATAAGGTTCCTGCCGTCTCACAGGACAGTTCCTCCATTACAGAACCTAATACCTTAATGTTCTCTTAGATACTACTCTGATAATTACAGATGTAAACTATCCACCGGTTTAAACACACGTTCAGTTCTAACACGTATTTCAGAGCCCTGATTTATTCTGCAGCTGCTTTTCACCCTTAATTTATTCGTTTGTACCACAAACGTTCACAAAGCAGTTTCACAGAAATGCATCACCAAGAGCAACAGCGGCCAGACACACAAGAGTGAGAGGAGATCGTGAACAGAGCCACAATAAACCACCTTAACAGGAGGAACCCAACCTCCAGACAGCACCGCAACCCAACCCAACACGGTACGAGAGAGACGATTACTGAACCCACAGCAGTGCAGAACGGATCAGACCTGCTAGGGTGAGAGGTGAGGAGGTCAGTACAGGCCGAGACTATGGAAGAGGAAGTGATGATGAGCTACTCACGAGGGTCACCATGACGCCCAGTCGAGGTCTCCGGTCTTATCAGGAGGGTGAGCAGAGCATGCAGGTGTGAGAGAATCAGAGCCCACCTGTGGAGAACGAGAGCAGGTTCTGTCCAGGCTGATTGGAGAAACATCCTTGTCTGACTCTGTCTGAGAGGAGTGTGGGGGTGTGTGTGTATGAGTGTGAGTATGTGTCAAGTCAAGTAGTTTTACTGTCAATACTTTTATATATACAGACACACAGAGGACTGAAATAGGGCTACTCTCTGACCCACGTAAACATTTAACGACAAACACGTTACAATAAAACAAGAACAAGAGCACACTGAATAACACTAAACATAAACTAGACGAACGCTAGACATACGATAAAATAAGGGCGTGCGTGTGTAAAAAAGTGTGTGAGAGTGTGAGTGTGAGAGTGAGAGTGAGAGTGTGAGTGTGTGTGAGAGAGAGAGTGAGGTCAGTGAAAGGAGGAGAAATGAAGGGGATTTTCTCTTTAGCTGGTTATTACATGTGATCACTCCATACAGCTCCATCCCACTGGAACCTCATACCTCCCTGTGTTACTGGAGAGAACCTAAAGAACCGGCTCAAAGCAGCCACACCAGCTTCACTCACTAGTCCACACCTTCAGATACACACACCCATACATATATACATACACACACACCTCTCTCTCTCTCATATATATATATATATATTTATACTTACACACACACACGCCTATAAATCTAGGCTGAATTCCTAAAACACATGATTACCTCCTAAAAGCAGCTCCTCCGCGTCCAGCCGTGCAGTCCACTCCGTGTACTCACTGTTTAACTCCACCCACCTGCCCTCTCACACCTCGGAGCAGAGGAGGAGTGACCCCTACTGGCCGGAGGTAATAATGGCAGCACCAGCTCCGTTAACACTCAGTAAACCTGAACGCCTTATGGTGTAGTTATACAGCAACTGTCTGTCTTTCTATCTCTATCTGTCTGTCTATCTATTTATCTGTAGCACTGTAACTCTCACAGCTCACAACTCATAGCTTGTTCCCAGGAGGTGAAGCGTTCCTGTCTCTCCGTCCATGTCAGGGTCACTCTGAGGTTACAGGTCACTGCTGGGTGTGGGAATAATGAACACCTGTCTCAGTAAACTCCATTACTGTTCTCTGGTCTTATACCACACAGCCTATCAGATGAGCAGTGATGAAGTGAGTGGGCAGACCCACTCCCAGAGTCTATAAACGTGTAGATCCAGTTAAACTGACACACTAACGATCTTACACTGTTATTACCAGTAAAACGTCAGATATCACCATCAACGTTAATCATCCTCCTTCGTCAACATGAACACCACTACAGTACTGTCCTGGAGTGGGATAGTTCACCACCACAGGAGGAGGAGCTGGAATGTTCTTCACAGGTTGATGTGGGAGGAACTGATGTTTTACTGGACCAATTGCAGCTCTCTCCTAAACTACCTGGCTGGACAGGTGGGATTAACAGACGAAACCTTCTTTTCAGGGTGAAAGGCTACTGATGTGTGTCCTGTACCTATAATAAACTGACTCAGAGGGGACAGTCCCCCACCCATAGGGCTAAAAGCTTCTTTCTTGTTGAATCTTGAACATCTAGATAAGATGTAGATATGTTAGACGTATGACTTTTTAGATTTCGTTATTTGTACTCCATGTAAGCTTAAAGTCATAAAGATATCTGTGGTTCACTCACTACCGTTACTCTGTTTCTAAGTAATTAATAATCAATAGCAACCCTGGAACAGCTGGACTTCTTCTGGATGATCAGTATAGTAATCCCATCACAGCCGAAACTATCAGACTGATTACATGTAATGGATTACATCTTGAGTAAAGACCGTAAACATCACCAGCATTTTAGGCAGTAATGTTTGTCCTCAGGGACTCTGTAAAGAGTTTCACATCTGCATTTCAAGATTTAAGATTCAGGAGTTCTCCAACCCAAACCTGCCAGACTACAAGTACTAACAACTACAGTACACATACTCAGTACTCAGTACAGAAGCACAAGAAGAATTTGAGTAATTGCCTAATAAGGTCTTCTATGGTTAATCAGCAACAGAGGCAGGAGCTGGGTTCACTATTTTCTAAAATTCACTAGCTAATCTGTGGGTTCCTTATATTTACTGCATCATATGCCTTAAAGGTACAGGACTTGTAAAAACTGAAACACAGAGCAAAACGCTAGTGGACCGCCAGCTTTGCCATTAGTGGGCCGACAGTGGTGCACTATGATCTCGCTATCAGGGATTGTGAAGGCTGTGTGCCTCCAGGACCAGGTTTGAGAAACCTTGATTTAGCTTAGCCTTCACCAGCATTAGAATCTCACATGAGCCAAAAATATCAATCAGTCCAAAAACGACTTTGGCAGACTTATTCACAGAACCTCTCAGACAAAGCGTGTTCATGACTGATTTTCAGAAACAAGAAAAGACGTTACTACACCAGGGTTCACAACCTTCACAACCTTGAGATTAAGAAAGGCTATGGCCTTATTTAGTCCTTTGTTTTGGAGGGTGACTATATGGAATGTTATGGGGCAGGGTTGGGTCGTAAGGCAATACGTGTAATGAAGTTGAGTAATCAGAATATAAAAAAGTATAACTGTATTTCACTACTGTTACAGTGTGAGACAGTATTCAGATTACAGTACATTATAAACACAGACTAACAGTGGAATTACATTCAAACCACATATCAAAAAGACCTGCAGTGTTTTTCCAAAGACATTTAATCATGTGTTAATCACTAAACTACAACAGGAAGCTCTTTGAACAGTGAGCTCCATTATTCAGCACTTGTTGCTTCAATACTGTATATTTGACTGTATATAAATCAAAACCATGTGAACGTTAACCTGCCAGATCTGGAGAGAATGGAGAGAATATCACCAGAGTAAATGTGACAGCAAGTTAGCTGGCAATACACAGTGTTGTTTATGTTGTAAATTACACTTTACTATAATTACACTGTGTACTGAAGATCTTTAGGATGTTCTGATCTTCTTGTCTGTGTACATCTTTACACTATGTAGAATGGCCATGTGGCTACAGCAACAAGTAACCCAGTTGTGGTTGATGCTTCTCTTCTCCAGCCACCACCAGATGAAGATCGATGTGATGAAGTTAAGAGGGTCAGGCAGGCTGTAGATTCACACACCACAGAGCAAACATCTAAAATAGCATGAATGACAAAAAAAAAACAGCTGAGTGTTCAACTTATATTGGTTCTGTCCATTAGGGGTTTCACAGACTAGTTCACTAGTGAATGTTACTGGTCAGCAAAGACACTTTAGGCTTGACTGTGACACCAACACCATGGACACCACTGAGAACACAACATGTGAGGAGCCTCGTTATTCCAGAGTCTGCATCTCCTTGTTGGAAACAGCATGTCACTCTCTGATGACCTGTGGATTTTGGCTCGTTGATTTCTCAGCTGATCTACAGAACTTCAGGGTCAGATTTGAATGTTATCTCCAGTTTCTTAAAGACTACAATACAAGTTCATTCCCACTACAAAACTATAAAATCTAAAGGTCAGATTTTTGAAGTTGCGTGGTGCAGAATATTCCTTTCCTCTACTGGTTTTATTCATGCTGTCATCAGCAATTAATCAACGTCAGCTCAACCTTCATAACATGACTGAATGCTTAAATCTTAAGTTGTGCAACTCCTACCATCTACATAAATAAGAAAATATCTGTGCAAGGACACTTCCAGAGCCAAGGGTCAAGTGGTGACACTTGGGTACAAAAATAGCTGATACCATATCTGAAATGCATGCATATCTCTTAGGGCAGGACCATCCAATCTTATCTGTAAAAAGCTGTTGTGGCTGCAAGTTTCCATTCTAAACACCATAAATGACTCTTCAGCAACTTATCATGTGTGTTCCTGCTGAGTTAGAATGAAAACCTGCAATCATACCGGCCCTTTGAGAACTGGACTGAACACCACCTGAACAGAGTTTAACTCCAGAATATTAAGGTTAAATCATATTAGAACACTATGTCTATAGAACTTGACAGATGACCGGTGACGTCTCTTATTTTAATACAAGAAAACATTAAAACTTAACTCACCTGGGCACAGTTCTGATCAAAGATTCAAAAGGTGCCCTTCTCGTTCCACATTGTGCTGCAGAGTTGGTTGTCCTCTTGACTTGTGGCTCTTAACTGCTTACTTCTCAGAAGAGAAAACCTAAGCTTTCAGAAGATGAGACATGCACATTAAAGAGAAGATGTTTTTTTGGACCGCTTCCATGGCTCCCTAAATGTAAATTTCTTTAATTTCTTCTTGGATCAAAAGTGCCTTGAAGATGTGAATAGGTCAGCACGTTCTCTTCAGTTATCAACTCTCTTCGTCTTGGACAGAAGAGAAAAACATCCATTTCAAAGGGACAGTTAACTCTTCAGTCAGTCCAAACACATTCTTCTGATCAACTGATGTCAATCAAGGTGTGGTTAGGCTGGGGTGCAGGCACCTTGACTGGAAGACCCAACAAGAGCTCAGGGACACCAGAACAAAAGAAGAGCTTTTGCAGTGGGAGGCTCTGGGATACCCTCTGCTGATGTCAACACAGGAAGCCGTAGGTTGACACAGTGCTGCTGTAGCCATTTGGAACATGGAAAACCTTCACTGAAGATAAATGCTCCCTCTGTGAACCTGTAACCAGGAGAGAAGCTACAGGCCTCAGGCTTGTCTAACAAAGACCAATAAAGAGAAACAGATACAAGGTAGGATTGGGAGGGTGCCATCATTAGAGTACTACGTCCCCCTTCCAACAGTGAGAGCAAGGCAGCATCGTCAAGGGGTAGGAGACACCAACTTGTTGAAACACCAACACAAGTGAACCCAGTGCTTTGTTTAAACACCACTAGTAAAAACACACCAAATAAACTCACTTCAAGTTCTTTTTCAGGCTCTGAACATGCACCACTGCTATGTTTTGACATCCCTCTTAATGCATTTGGAGGTCTGAGGCATCCCCAACACTGGTACAGATTATCTTTGTGTGAATACAAGGATGAATTTGGAATTGACTCTGTGCAGTAAAGCTTTTTCCACACTCTGAGCAGTGATCCGGTTTCTCTCCTGTGTGAACGCGCTGGTGCTTTTGAAGATTACTCTGTCTAGTGAAACTCTTCCCACACTCTGAGCAGTGATACGGTTTCTCTCCTGTGTGAATGCGCTGGTGTCTGTGGAAACTACTCTGTCTTGTAAACCTCTGTCCACACTCTGAGCAGTGATAGGGCTTCTCCCCAGTGTGAACGCTCTGGTGTATTTGGAGATCACTCTCTCTAGTGAAACTCTTACCACACTCTGAGCACTGATACGGCTTCTCTCGTGTGTGAACAATCTGGTGTTTTTTCAGAGTACCACTGTCTCTGAAACTCTGTCCACACTCTGGGCAGTGATACGGCTTCTCTCCAGTGTGAATGCGCTGATGTCTTTGAAGGCTACTCTGTCTAGTAAAACTCCTTTCACAGTTGGAACAGTGATACGGTTTCTCTCCTGTGTGAATGCGCTGGTGTGTTTTGAGGCCAAACCTGTTTCTAAAACTCTGTCCGCACTCTGAGCAGTGATGCGGTTTCTCTCCTGTGTGAATGCGCTGGTGTGACTGGAGATGACTCTGTACGGTAAAGCTTTTTCCACACTCTGAGCAGTAATACGGTCTCTCTCCGGTGTGAATGCGCTGGTGTACTTGGAAATTACTCAGGAGATTAAACCTCTGTCCACACTCTGAGCAGTGATAGGGTTTCTCTCCCGTGTGAATGCGCTGGTGCATCTGGAGATGAGCCTGTCTAGTGAAACTCTTCCCACACTCTGAGCACAGATACGGTTTCTCTCCTGTGTGAACATGCTGGTGTTGTTGGAGGGTACGTCTCTCAGAAAAGCTCTTGCCACACTCTGAGCAGTGATAGGGTTTCTCTCCCCTGTGAATCCGCTGGTGGATTTGAAGATTACTCTGTTGATTAAATCTCCTCCCACACTCTGAGCAGTGATACGGTTTCTCTCCTGTGTGAATGCGGAGATGTATCCGGAGATCATTCTGTCTTGTAAATCTCCTCCCACACTCTGAGCACTGATACGGTTTCTCCCCAGTGTGAATGCGCTGGTGTTTTTGAAGATTACTCCGTACAGTAAAACTCTTCCCACACTCTGAGCAGGTGTATGGCCTCACTCCCGTGTGAATGCGCTGGTGTATTCTGAGATTGTGTCTGTCAGTAAAACTTTTTCCACACTCTGAGCACTGGTGATCTCTTTTTTGTGCTCGTCTGCAAGACATTTTATTGTGGACTGTAGCAGAGGAGTTTTTCTGAGAACTGGTGCTTGTGGAGACCATATTCTCACATTTAATTTCTGATTTCACATTTAATGTTGATTCCAACATTGCGACTTGCTCTTCTTTGTGGCATTGGTGTAATCATGAACGCAAAATCAGAACAAGGTGCAGGAAAGGACTGAAAGTGAAAAACAGGGAGAATCACATTCAATGCCAAAGGTAATAAAATAACGAGAACTACAGACTTTATTTAATCCATAAGTAATAAGTACCTCTTCATCAGGCCAGCTGGAAGCCACAAGGACAATTAGTAATCATCACAGTCAGGACAGCAACCATCAGAACCTGGAATGTGGAGACCACATATGAAAAACCAAGGATAAGTTTTACAACACTGGTTACAAAGACTTGGATTGACGGCATACGTTTGGAGACAATGAACAAGATTAGTGAGAGGTTTACACTGTGTGAATTCAGCAAATTGGTCAAGATCTACATCAGCAAGAACTTCTTAGAACTGCATCCGACCATCATCTTGTGCCCATGCCAAAGCCTAGAAATATACAGGACGGGGTTGAGGATTCCCATACCGCAGAGAAACAGAGAATTCAGTCTACACTTTAGAATAACTCTGATGACCCGAATTCTGCAGTCAGTCTAACACTTCTGCACCACACACACCAACAGATGCAGGAAAAATCCAAGATTAAGACAAATAACAGCAGAGGACAGAGCAGCAGCCAGTGGAATAAGGAACCACGAGAACACACTGAAGATGAACTGGCACAAATACCACAAATGTTACCATGCAAGTCATTACCCAGAATCCCCAAAGCTAATGGAAAAGAACCTTATCGGGCAATGCCTGGACAGAGACCTGGAGGTGGACCTAACCAAAAGCAATGAAGAGACTGGATGGGCAGGGATGGCCAGAGGACCCTTGTCTTATAGAAGGGGTAATAGGTAGGGATGCACCGAATGTTCAGCAACTGAAATGATTAATTTATACCAAACAATGTAAGATGTTCCAAATGACGGTGTTAACTTTCTAGTTCCCAGATGTAGACAGCAACCAGAGTGGAACTTTTACTCCTTAGCTACAGGGCTACAGCCAACTGCTCTACGCTAATACCCACTTTAACACCTTAGTTTTCTCCACTCCAAGAATTTTTTTCTCCACACCGGATCATGCTGACGTTTCCCAGCTCTTATTCAGTTTCAAGTATTCGAGCCAAACAGAGCTCCAGACAGAGTAAAGACCAGAATAGAGCTGCTGGCTTTAACGAGCCTCATAGTGACAGACAGCAGCTTCTCAGCATGCACACACAACACACAGATGCATTCACTATCTATCTGTCTCTCTTACGCACGCTTCTCTCTGTCTCGCTCTTTCTGTCAGTGGGCATGCCCGCACCCTCCTTAAAGAAAGGCAAAACCCAATTTTACAACACTGCGATAAAATCCCAGCCAGCTTGGAGTGAGGCACTCTCTGTGAATGCCGCACCTCTGACAACATCCCAGCAGACACACCAACAACATGGATGGTGTCGGTGTGTCTGCGGGGATGTTGTCAGCATGTCTGCTGGGATTTTGTCGGTGTGTCTGCTGGGATGGTGTCAGGTGTGTCTGTGGGGATGTTGTGGTTGTGTCTGCTGGGATGGTGTCGGTTAAATGCAGGTTGTAAATATGTGGGCCACCTTTGGCTCACAGCAGATTGCCACTGTCGACAGTGGGGCAGCAGTGCCATACCTTTACCAGATGTGGGCCACATCCACTTGCTATCTGGTACTTAATTTACGCAGTGAAAGAGTACCAGAATTAAACACTGTGAAAAAACGAGTTCGTAGGTGCATCCCTAGGAATAGGCTTAAATATAAAGACTCCTAAAACAACTGAATAACTTTAACTCAAGATTTGAAAGAACAGGAACGCACATAAAACACGTAACTCCCTCTGTCAGCAAGTAAACAAGCAAAAAATGCCAATTCAGATGTGGATGGATGGGACTGATCTATTGGATAGACTGGTAGCCATAATTTGCCAGTTAGAATGAAGTGATGCTACATCAGGTTAGAGGACGGTGGTGCAGGTGTCTGTTCATGCTCAGAGAGTAGGCACAGTTTTTGCAGTTTGCCGTAATGATGCAAATTTCCCCATGTGGGATAATAAAAGGCTCTTATCTTAAATTAGCCATTTAGTGGACAAAGGAAAGTTATTTGCAGGATATACCTTCTACACATATGTTGAGGCTCCCTGGGGTTTTCAAATTCTATTTTGAGGTTAATCATCAACATCTTTAAATTGCTCTTTACCCAAAGTTCATTCATGGCTGATGTTTGTGCTCACAAGGCTGAAGCTTAGCGTGGCTGCTGTGGAACGATGTTAGAATGCCACCTTGTGTCCGTGGCTGTCAGATGTTGCCTTGAAATTGTGGGAGGCATGACATTGCTGGATGTAACCTTTCCTGAGAAATTAGTGTACTGGTGTATAATTAAATTCCCAGCTTTCAAAACTCAGTATATTTACTCGCCGTCTTGTAATAACAACAACTGGAACTAACTGAACTAAGTCCAGATCTACTCAAGCAATCAGAGACAATGCAGACTGATCTGCTAAGATGAGCAATTTTTATGAGATAAAAACAAACAAACAACAAAACATTGTCTAATAGCCACCCTGCTCTCAAAATACTACCTAACACCTAATCAAACGTTGTCACATACATAGTCATACACTGTACAACTAGCAGTGAAATGCTGTATATGATGCTGAATTATGAGCACTGGCCACGCAATAACCCATACCTGAATGACTGTTACAACTTAGTAGAATTAAGTACATTATCCAGGAAGTCAAAGCTGCACTTAAAACTGCATTAGCTGTAGTAGCTGTTTTAGAACAGGACACCCAAAATTAACCAGCATAAAGGACAAGGAGCAGTACAGGAAGTGACGTTTAGTCAGCTGTGTTTTTCTCCTTTCTATTTCTAAATTACACTTCCAAAGTGAGAGGAGTGATGAACAGCAAAGCAGACCCGGACCTGAACCAACACAACAGAAAATAATTAAACCCAGATTATTATTACTGACTGAAAGGGTTCTGAGATAAAAGTACTTTTATTTATTTGCTGATACCATCACACAGAAAAGCACACAGAGATGGTCTCCTCAGCTCAGTCTGGATGAAGGCTGCTTCTGTTAGCGCACACATTTCACATATTTTACTTCTTACTTTTAGAGAGAGAACATTTCTCCTCCTGTTTCAGTAAAAACAGAGTAAACAGAGTGATAAACAGCTCTTTACCTCCAGCAGATCAGCTCCTGCTTCTCTTCTTCTGTTCCTCTCCACTGTCGTTAGTGAAGCAGTGTTCTAGAACTAGCGCCCTCACCTGGACTGTAACCATCGCTGTAAACAAACTTCTTTGAACCATCTAAACAGTCTAAAATTGTTTGAGTCTCCTCTAATCGGTATGTATTTATGTGTGTGTGTGTATACACAGAGGTGTGTGATCCTACTCTGGGTCCAAACACAGTGAACAGATATCTCTCTGTCTCAGAGAATCTGCATTATCGGTCCCATCCAGTCAGATTTTATTAGCGACAAAATCAGCCGTACACACGCTCAGAGACAAGGCAAGTTTATTTTTATAGCACCTTTTATGCACTGTAGTCATTCAAAGTGCTTTACAAATAAGGAAATACAAAAACTATACAAACTAAAAAATTAAAAGTCATAGGAAAATAGAAATTAAAACATGATCAAAACATGAGTTAAATCTTTTGTTTGAACAGAAGAAATTAAACATTCAATTACAAAATAAATACACATTAAATTAGGATCATAAAGTGCTGTTACAGGATAGAAGTATTGTAGGGCTAACAGTGTTTAAACTGAGCTGAAAGATACTCAAATAGAAACATTTTCAGCCTGGATTTAAAAGCATCCAGTACCAGGTTCTTTTATTGCTCTCTGTCAATTTAAGAGCAATATAGAATCTAAACACTCCTTTTCAATGTTCAGTCTTTACCTTAAGCAGGACTATTTGGCTAGTTCCTAATGGCCTCATATTGATGTAGGGAATCAGATACATACACTGGTTCTATGCCATCTAGACATTTATAGACCAGTAACAGAACCTTAAGGTCTATACTGGAGCATACTGGTATTCAGTGTAAGGACTTAAAAGGGTGGGGGAGGTTGGGTAAGGTGTCCAGTTCGGAGACCATTACAGTGATCAATCCTGTTGAATTAAAGGTGTGGATAACATCCTGTTTTAGTTTGACAGTCTCTAACTGTGTTGATGTTCTTAAAGTGATAGAATGCTAATTTGGTAACTGCTTTGACCTGAACTGCTAAATTTGAGATCAGATTCCATCAGAACACCACCATTTCATTAGGGCAGCTAGTCTGTGTCTCTCGTTGCTGTTCCTCTATAAAATCATCTTCAACGTTTTGTCCCATCCAGTTAGTGATGAGTTCAAGGCACTTACAAAGTGAATCAAAGGGACTATAAGTGCTTGAGAGAAGGTCAAGTAAATCTGAGTAACATCAGCTGTGGTAAGATCTCCCATAGTCTTGCAGGATCTGCCCAAGAGGAAGAATTTTATGGTCAATGGTAATAAATGCAGTGCTGGGATTGAGCAGTAGCAGAACAGACATTTTTCCAGAGCCTGTATTCATATGACTGTCATTAATAAGTTTAATTTGAGCAGTCTCAGGCCCACGATTAGGTTGAAATCCTAATTTACAAAATCAGTATTTCTGACTAATTCACACTGCCAGTGACCAATCAATTTACACCTTGAATCAGCAAGTGCAACTCAGCTAAGCTTTTAAAATGCAGTGAGGGAAGTTAGATTCAGAAACAAAACTTCTGAGTTACACTGTCAAACGTTTCAACAGAAGAAAAGAGAACACAACTGAACAACGACACCTTGAAGACAAAACAACAAAAAATTAATCTGCAGATTCTGAAGTGGAGCTCTTTGCCTGGTCGTCTTCTTTCTTTTTTACATATTGCTTTTCTGAGATCCCCTACACAAGAGGCTTTCTTAAGTGGGGTTTACGGAGGGGGAAAGAATGAGTATGCAAATCTTAATCTTAATCTAGGTATTTGCTCAACATCCACTACAATTTCAAACCTGAACTGCAAGCATGTCATTTCAAACACAAGCAATATTCTTCTAGAAAACTACTAAGCATACAAACTATTATACTTTTCTAACTTCACACAGTTTACACTAAACTAATCAAGACCTCAAACAACCCTAATGCTACGAGAAATAATATGATTAACAATGAGAAGTACATCTATAGGGTATTAAAACTAAAACTCAATTCAAATCCATAGAAACTGAGTGTACAGAGTTTCTGCAATCCCCAAAAATGCTTCACGTAAAAGACATTATTATTCATCTTCAATGTCTTGTAATCTTAATCTCTAAACAGTTGAGAAATCATCAAATATGAAAGAAGGAGAAGGCAAAATCAGAAGAAAGAAATAGTTTCGACAATCGACAATTCTGAAATGATGATGAACTTGAGAACCAAATGTACATTGTAGCAAAACACCCAGAGGATCAATTCTCTCACAGTTCAGTTATGAAAGGGAAATACTTCCGTTTGGATGCCTTTAGAAATTGATGGCATCTCTGTAGTTTACTGGAAGCAGGGTTTCAGAGACGGTCTCATAACATGTCCTGGATGATTTTATGATCTCTTGGAACGCTGCTCTGAGGTGGGGGACAGGACAAAGAAACCCTTGAATCCCAAGTTGTAGATTTGAGAGGTTTGTCCTTTCGCTGGCTTCTTGTATTGTTTTCCAGCCAGGGCGTACACAAGAGAGCCAATAGAGATAGTAAAAGATGAGGGCTGGTGTAGAGCTCTTCCTTATCTGGCAGTGAGGATCCGTCCTCACTACAGGACCATAAAGATTAATGTGGCATTAAGTGTTCATGTTCAGTTAATGAATTAAAATAACCAACTAGAAGCATAAGAAGAGTGTCAGTGGGAAAGGCTATATAGAATTTCACCTAAACACTATTCAAACTGGAACAGAACATAAATAATTCAATAAAACATAAATATATATTTCAATCATTATTTGTTTGTGAATTACTTATTTAAAGGGCATTTTAAACATGTAGATTTAGAAAATAAAGCTTTTTTTACTTTACATTTGGTGGCGCTGTTGGCCTGTGGTAAAATACCGGTCTAAACAGGAGATTAGTATCTTAATATTCTTCAGAATAATTTTAAGGTAGTTTAAATTGTCCAGGTTTCAATACAATGTTTTGCTCCAGTGTGAATAAGCTGGTGTTTCTTGAAGCCACCATGGTATCTAAAACTCTTTCCACACTCAAAGCAGTGATATGGTTTCTCTCCTGTGTGAGTAAGCTGGTGTTTCTTAAAGCCACCATGGTATCTAAAACTTTTCCCACACTCTGAGCACTGATACGGTTTCTCTCCGGTGTGAATGCGCTGGTGTGTTCTGAGATTACTCAGTGTAATATAGCTCTTTCCACACTCTGAGCAGTGATACGGGTTCTCTCCTGTGTGAATACGCTGGTGTGTTTGGAGACTACTCTGTGTAGTAAAGCTCTTCCCACACTCTGAGCAGTGGTATGGGTTCTCTCCGGTGTGAATGTGCTGGTGTATTTGGAGATTACTCTGTCTAGTAAATCTTTTTCCACACTCTGAGCAGTGATACGGTTTCTCTCCTGTGTGAATGCGCTGGTGTGCTCGGAGATGACTCTGTGTAGTAAAACTCTTCCCACACTCTGAGCAGTGATACGGTTTCTCTCCTGTGTGAATGCGTTCATGTCTGTGGAGATTATCCTCTCTAGCAAAACTCTTCCCACACTCGGAGCAGCGATACGGTTTCTCTCCCGTATGAATGCGCTGGTGTATTTGGAGATTACTCTGTTGAGGAAAACTCTTCCCACACACTGGGCAGAGATACGGTTTCTTTTGTGTTTGTCTGCAAGGTGTGTTTATGTTGAGCGCAGGGGCGGATGTTTGAGTACTGGAGCTTCTGGACAGCATATTCTCACATTCCATATTTCCTAATTTCAGCAGTGTAGTGTATTCCTTATGGAGAGAAAGAAGGGAAAAACATTAATGTGAAATGCACCAAAGTTGTGAAATCAGTTGATGAAGTTAAAATGTTTGAGGTCACTCTGGGAATCACCTGAAGCAGTGTCAGCAACTTCTCCACATAACCGTGTTTCGTTTAACTCAGTAGTAGTGACCTTTCTTATTGCACTATAGATAACGTGGAGGTGTCGAGCTTTTAACAGCAAGCACAAATTGTTCTTCAAATCCTGCTTCTTAAAGGCACAATACAGCGCACTCGTCTTATCAAAAGCATACAGAGAACCCCCCCTTTACCCAAACTGTAGAGTGAGCCTTCCCTTATCAAAAGTGTTCACTGAACATTAACCCTGCGCCTGCGAATCTGATCCGTGCTTTAGTTACCAAAACCCCCACAGGCAGAATATAACCTGTTCAGAACTCTGCAGCTAGAGTACCAAGCCTGGAACCACAACCCTTACCTAAACTCAGTCAGCCTTCATCTGGTTAATGATGAGTGTTATGATGCAAGAGCAGATACAATACACACTTAAGTTTGCCTACATTGCATGGTCATTCAAACTACATTTGTAAAAACATTGGGAGCTGGTAACACCCCATATTCAGCCAGTGTAGCCTAAAATTATTAACCAACATAACATACAACAAAATATTTGAAGTGGATCATTAAATTGAGGAATCAAATTCATAATAATTCAGTTTCGTCATGGCCGTTAGTAGAAAATCTAGGGTTAGGGTTGGAAGAAATGTTTCTTCCAACACTCTCTCATTATATAATACACAGCTTGCACACAGATGTCCCACACAGCAACAAGACAGAACTAAGAAAGGCTGGGAGAAGGTGAAAGAATCCCAGCTTGACTCAGAACTTCACTCCTACCAATCGCACCTTTCTAAGATCCCAAATGAATGTAACTACTGCAGAATCAACTTTATATATTTATTTATACAGACTAGTCCTCCTCACCACCCTCTTACCCTACCCTGGAGAATTTTGTCCTCTTAGAGAAGGTTTACAAAGTCCACTAGTCTTCTACCAGTGTGTCTCCATTCCAATCTCCATTACTCTATCCATTAGTCCTCATCCTCTTGCTACCAATTTTCTAAGCTTTTCTTCTTTTTCCACAGATGTCCAACAGCTACTCAAATCTAGCAATCCAACCACCTGCCTACTGGATCCTACCCACACTGCCCCAAGTCAATCTCACCATCGCTCAAAACTGAGATTAACGTTTCTTCTCTCTAGGTATGAGCACTGGCTTTGGATTGCTAGGTAATGCACCTATGCTGTATTTAACTCCGTATTCTTCTTTCTAGGTATCAGCACTAGCCCTTGTTCGGGCAGCCTTTGAACTCATCCGAGAACTCCTTGATCATCTCGTCTGAAGATGCAGGAAGTCTTGGTGTAATTCTGCATGACCAACTTTTGTTCTCAGGGCAAACCTGACATAGTCATGCAGATTTCTCTTCTACAACATCTGGCAAATTCAACCCTTTCTCTCTCAGGTGCTGGGCCAGTCTCTTGTCATTTCAAGGCTCGTCTGCTGCAATGCACTCCTGGCTCTGCGGGCCATGAGCCCCTTGCAGCTGATCCAGAATGCAGCAACACGGCTGGTCTTCAATCTACCCACGTTCACTGATATCACTGGCTTCTTGCAGCTGCCCTTGGCTTGACCTGCCATCCTTCAAGATGCACGGAACAAAAATGTCATGGCACCCAGATGGTAGAATGAACTTCCCTTGGCTAGCCTAACAGTGGAGTCTCTTGGGGGTCTTCAAACCCAGACTTTAGACTCTGTGAAAGATCTCTCTGTGAACCACTTAAGTGAGCACTAAGTGTATGTCTAAGTCTAAATGTCTGTCTTAGTGATTGTAATTTATATACCTTCCAAACAGTAATGTTTTGGCAGAAACTGTGGAGTTATTATATTATATTATTATTAAGTGTATCCACAAGTTATGATAAAGTTCTCCTCTCTGGGGATTTTAACTTTGATACACTGATAACCTATCAGACAGTAATGCATTAGAACTAGAACTAGAATTATTAGAGACATTTACTTTGTAGTAGCATGTGGGCAGATCTACCCACACACTAGGTCACATCCCGGATCAGGTTATCACTAAAGGTTTAAATACAGAGATGTCCCTCATATCTGATGTCTTTCTGTCAGACAAGATCAGTGTGTTCTCTCAGGTCAGTGTAGCAGTGAGGAAGGAAGCCCCTGACAGTTCCTGTATAAATGCTACACTGGTTCAGGAACAGCTGAGAAGGTTATTTATGCAGCTCTGGCCTCCTCATGTAATCATTTCGTCTCTGATCTAAACTCTAGATTAAAGGAAGATCCTGACAGTGTTGCACCAGTCAGATGGAAAAACCTGTGGTCTTCTAAAACCTGCAAAAAGTTTACGGTTCATATTTATAATAAAGTAGCATTAATAAGACAGAGTATAGCTCCGCCCACTCAAACAAGCTCCAACACACCTTTGTGAGGAACGTACTAAAGAAGAGAAACATGAATCCAACCATACTAAATAATTTTAGATTCATTTCAAACCTTCCTTTCTTAAGTAAGGTCTTAGAAAAAGTTGTTTTCAAACAGTTAGATGCTAAAATCAAATATCTAACAATTTATATGAAAGGTTTCAGTCAGGTTTTGGTTCCAACCATAGTACTGAGACAACACTGATTGGTGTTGTGAATGACCTCAGCCTTTGATACTGTGGATCACCAGATTCTACTCCATCGTCTTGAACACTGGGTCGGCCTCTCTGGTTCAGTTTTAGACTGGTTTAAATCATGTTTAACAAACAAACTGTTCCTGGTTTCACTGGGAAATCACTCTGGATGATGTCATCAGGAAACATGATGTTAACTTTCATAGCTACGCTGATGACATGCAGTTATACATCTCCATTCCTCTGGATCATCTAGACTCGGTAAACTTGGAAGCTGTGTGTCACATATTTCTCAGTGGAGTCACAGAATCTTCTGCAGCTAAATGAAGAAAAAACTGAAATACTGAATCGGCACTAAAACTCAGAGAATGCTGCTTTACGACAAACCCGGTTCTTTATCTCAGTAGATCAGATCTGAAGTAGGAAACTTAGGCGTGATATTAGACTCTGAGCTCAGTTTTATCTTGCATGTTAACAGTTACTAAAGGAGCTTTTTATCATTTGTAGAAATATGACTAAAGTTCTGCCTTTTCTATCTCAGAGCCACGGATAGATTTTACTAGATTTACTAGTGTACAGTAGTCAGAAACACCCTAACCTGAAATCAGAGAGCTAAGTGCTAACATTAGCCTCCTCAGCTCAGCTCAGTCTGGATGAAGGCTGCTTCTGTTAGCGCACACATATCACATATTTAACTTCTTACTTTTAGAGAGAGAACATTTCTCCTCCTGTTTCAGTAAAAACAGAGTAAACACAGCTCTTTACCTCCAGCAGACCAGCTCCTGTCGCTCCTTAATAACGCAGAGTTCTTCTTCTTCTCTGTTTCATTCTCTTTGGAGAACCACAGTTATATATTTAGTGCCCCCATCTGGCCTGAAGAGGAACTCGCACTTGAACCGCGTTATCACTGGGATTCTGGGGATGACATTTTTGTAATCCCACCCGTATTCAGGCAAATCCCGCCTACTGCGCTACGATTGGCTAGGAGTTCTAAACAGCAGTAATTTGATTGGCTGTCTGAGAAGCAGTTCTTGTGACTGTGACAGCGGTCGAACATTTAATAGTTTTATCCCAGTTCAGCACACTTTATCTCTACTGCTTTCAGAAACACCACTATTTCTGTGTTTTAAGTGTTTTGGCCCAGTTACTGTGAGCGGATGCATAAACCCACATGTACAGTATAAGCTCAGAGCCAGACATTCAATTTTACATTTTACATACACAAGTGTATATCTGTATATGAGCCTACCCTCACCCCAAGTGGATCAGCCCTGATTTACTGACTGTAACTGAGTCTACTAAAGCATGTACAGATCAAATGAATCGAAAGTTAGTTTTTTATTCTCACTGCCTATTTACCATTTATTGATGTAGCAATTACATTCAGATGCCTGTGTAATCACTATTATTATTTACATTTATTATACATATATAATTGTATTTTTTTATTCTACCTTTCACGTAAAGGTAAATATTTGTTAAATATTTGTCCTGTTGCTACCAGTTTTCTAATCTTTTCTTCTTTTTCCACAGATGTCCAACAGCTACTGTGACATTCCTAAGAGGAACTATATTCAGGCTGCTGGTTCTGGATGCATTTAGTTTCCTGGGTTTTTCTCTTTGTAAATGTCCTCCTTTTCTGCAGTTTGTATGGTTACAGATAAAGGCTGTTCTTCTCTGTATTCGACTTTAAGCCCAGACCCCTCCTACATGAGAGAACTGGATCTGACCTATAATTATCCAGAAGAGTCTGGAGTGAAGCTGCTCTCTGCTCTACAGGAGAATCCACACTGTGCACTGGAGAAACTATTGTGGATTACTGTCTCTATACACTGACTGACTGTAATTATACATATTATACACATTAATAAATATGAGATTTTTCTGGATGTGTATGTCTTAAGTGTGAGGTGGGGAGTTGTTCTGAAAATTAGTAAGTCTTCATTAAGTTTGATTTATTTAACTAAGAGATTGTTCAATTGTTTTTTTTTAATTATATAGACAGTAATAATAGTAATCACTGGTATAATAATAACAGTAATGTGAACATTGGCAGCACGAGTAAACATGGTACAGGCAGCATGTATCATCAACAGCCTAATAATAATAATTACAAGTAATAATAATTATAATATTAATATATTGTTTAAATAGTTTCAAAATTTCAGTGCATTAGCAAGCTGCAATCCCTTTCGGTCATGAAGATATGGTATTGTTGTTTCTTGCAGTCAGTTGCCTGAAACAATTGTGCCTAATATGTGCAGAAATACACCAAAAACTGGAAAGCATGTCTATCTGTCTCCAGACCCTGCTTGATATCAGAAGTTAAGCCGCAATAAATGAGACTGTCAAAGGTGCTGATAGTTATCTGAATGGTTTGTGAACCACATGGATTGCGTGATGCATCTGGAAAAGAGAATAATTGCAAATATGGTGCTAAGCTTAAGGCTAACCATAGCCTCCCAGCCTTACTCTGTCTTCTCTTTAAAACAGACAGCTGACTTCCCAGTCTGAACTCTGCTAGGGTAGTGGCACTGTCCAGTAAGACCTACAGTGGTGACTTGTGTGTTTTAGTTTTAATAAATGGTGTAGTAGCACTGAATCACGTCTCTGTGCTGGTAGAGTTTATGACTGTAAAGACCTGACCATTCTACCTCCACAAAAAATGTACCACTATACTCATGTACTCACTATACTCAAAAAATGTACCACTATACTCTATGGGCTTTCAATAACTTACAAATGCCACATTTTTAAAACATTAATTAGTTTTTATCAGCATACTGATTTCATCTTGCCTGCTCAGATCACATTTCTGTTATGCTAATTGCAGCAAACAAATTTCTCTACAAGCAGATTCTGAAACTTGTCTGAGGGACTGAGTCCTCTCAGCACTTCAGGACTTGAACATGTTTAAGAACTCTGCTAGATATAACAAAGTCCTGCTCGAAAGAACTGGACCTCGGTAATATTGACCTGCATGATTCCAGAGTGGAGCTGATTTCTGCTGGAATAAAGAATTGAATGTAACTGGAAATACTCAGCTGAACATTCTATTAATTCATTCTGTTAAGTCAGGAATCATTTCATTTATTTGAGGATTCCATAGGGTCTCTCACTGAAACATCACTATAACATTTAAACCGACAAAACCGATATATAGTGTGTGCATCATATTTTTTTATTTTCTCATTCTATTCACAATCCTTTTTTAATGTTTTGTATGATCTAAAATAAATTCTATCTTTCTTGGCAGACTAGCTGTAATCTTGGGGGAAAATGTTGGGTCAGTTCTACAGACAGTGAAATCCTTGCTGAAATAACAGAACATCAGTAACAATGACCTAAGGGATTCAGGAGTGAAGATACATCCTGCTGGAGTAAGAAATGTATATTGTCATTTACTTGTAAATTAGATTATTGATAAAGAATCATACACATCAAACACCCATAAGCTGACCTTTGGGGAGAATGACCAGGTTCAATGATGATTATGCTCTTTCCATGAAAAGTGAAGATTTACAAATTGTCTATTTGTTGGAACGGGGGACTTGCCCCCTGCAAGGAGAGTTTTAAAAAAGGGTTAACCCCTTGCCCAGCATTTTTATATAGCTAAATAATCTAAATGATAGAAATAATATTTTACATTCAAATAAAAGATTTAGAACACTTTCCCAAAAAATATGAAGTACTTACCCATTTGACCTGTATTTTTATAGCACCCAGTTCTTCAGCGACATATTGATCTGGAGATAAGCTCTTTTATTCTAATGGAATTCTAGAGTTTAAATAGTTTTTAATAAAATTTTCTAAACATTTAATTGGATAATCAACTTTCATCAATGTTTTTGTTTAATTTCTGTTGGAATAAAGAATTGAATGTAACTGGAAATATTCAAGTGAACATTCTTTTAATTCATTCTGTTAAGTCAGAAAATCCAGGCCACTAGTAGTATTATTTAATTTATTTGAGGATTCTGTAGGGTCTTTCACTGAAACGTCACTATAACATGAAAACAGACAAACCAATGTATAGTGTGTGTATCATATTTTTATTTTCTTATTCTATTCATCAATGCAAGTTGGTTTCATTTCTGCATGTATGAGTTCTTTTCAGTATGTTAATCCATATACTTTAGGAGCTGCCATAGTAAAAATAGCAGAAAGAAAAGTTTCATTCCAATATTCAAATAGAGCTCTAGTGTACTGCCACATGTTTTAAGCAGAACTAGCCCTACTTTTAATACAAGAGTTATAGGAAGATCAATAGATAAAATCATAAAACATTTAGGAAATGAGTACAGCCCCTTTGAAAGCAGACTGTGACATCCCTAAGAGGAAGTACACTATATTACCAGAAGTATTCATTCACCCATCCAAATAATTGAATTCAGATGTTCCCATCACTTCCATGGCCACAAGTGAAAGCCAAGCACCTAGGCATGCAGACTGCCTCTACAGACATCAGTGAAAGAACAGGTCACTCTCAGTAACAATAGTAATCACTGGTATAATAATAACAATAATAAGAACATTGGCAGTAGGAGTAAACATGGTATAGGCAGCATGTATCATCAACAGCCTAAGAATAATAATAATTACAAGTAATTACAATTCTAATATAAATAGATTGTTTAGTTTTTTTCATAATGTCAGTGCATTAGCAAGCTGCAGTCCCTTTGGGTCATGAAGATATGTTAATCTTGTTTCTTACAATCAGTTGCCTGAAACAATTCTGCCCAAGATGTGCAGAAATACACTGAAAACTGTAAACTCTGTCTCCAGACCCTGCTTGATATCAGAAAACAGAGTGCAGCTAGAATAAATGATAGACTGTCAAAGGTGCAGAGCGATATCTGGATGCTATGTCAACCACAGGAACTGTGCATTGTTTGTAATTGAGTAATTGAAAATATGGCGCTTGAGAAAGGACTTGAACATGTTTATGAACTCTACTGATTTCATGGCTCATGAGTGATCACATGGCTCAAAAGCTCTCTACTCAGAGAATGATTGGCCTCACGATTTGATTTGATTTGATTTGAGAGCACCCAGAGCTGTTGCGTCTGGCTTGCTCACAGGGGGCTTGGACCTGGATTTCCTTTCCCTAGGTCTGTACATGGACTCTGTGTTTTTCTTTTCCTTTATATAAACTGCTTTTCTGTAAAGCTGCTTTGAGACATTAGTTGTAAAAAAGCAAAAGCACTATACAAAAAATATTGAGTGATTGAGCTCTTGAGAGTGACCCATTCTTTCATAATGTCTGTAGGAGCAGTCTGCATGTCTAGTTGCTTGGTTTTATTCACCTGTCACCATGGAATTGATTGGAACACCTGAATTCAATGAATTGGAGGGGTGAGTGAATACTTTTGGCAATATAGTGTAAATAATTTATTAACGTTTCTATAAGAATTTCTACTAGAAAAATGTCTAAACCCTATACTTTCTTCATGAAAATAATTACAATTACAATAATTACACTTTTAATAAAAAAAGAAACATGATTGATGAAAATAACACTGTGAATATTTCAGAAGTGTATTACACATGGAAGTTTAGCTTTACTTTAACCTACTACAATAATCACAATCTCTTTTCATCTCAAGGAACTGTCATAAGTCCAGGGATCTGCATGGTTTGTCATAACACTGACTCACACATTAGGCTTGTTTTAATAAGGGTTTATTTACTGATTGCATATCAATAACACTGTAAATAAGCCATTACATAATACATTTGATTAATATATGTATAACAGGGACAACAAAGACATATTTGAAACTGATGAAACTGCTAGAGTTTGCTGAATCTCAGAGACAGCTATTTTACAGAGAAATAGAGCAGTATCAGAAGGGTGAATGAAAAGTAGATATAATAGATGTAATATAGCAGCTAGTTTACAGGTTTATAAGAAATGAAGGGAGACAGTAGCAAACAGAGTCAGGGCAGAACTGAGCTGTCTTAAAGACTGTGTGTTAGAGGGTCAGAATACAGCAATACTTTTGGAGAGTCAAACCCCAAAAACATTTCCTCTGCGCTGGCTACTCACAGCAGGCTGCAGCTCACATAGGCAGAGTGAAGGCACCTTCTGGGAAGGCGTCTGAAGCATCTGTACTGGCTTTTTTCTGTCTGTAACTCCCAACTATGCTCACAAGAGATTTGGCCACAAACTATTGTTGGCCACTATATTTACAGATTGAATCAGCAAATGCGGCTCAGCTAGACTATTAAAATGCAGTGAGTGAAGTTAGATTCAGAAACAAAACTTATGAGCCCCAACGTAAGCATTTCAACAAAAGAAAAGAAACACAGCTGAAAACCGACACCTCAAGAACAAGACAATGAAAAATACATTTTTAAGGTGAAAAATTGGAGCTATTTGCTTGGTCTTTCTTCAGTTACATTTCGCTTTTCTGAGTACCCCTTCAATATCTGTGTTTCCTGGTACATAAAACATGACTTTTGAGGTGAAGTCTATGGCAGTAAAAAGGGGAAATGCGCCAATGAATACACACATTCAATGTCTGCGTATGCAGATTCATATAAATATTAGTATTCACTCAATTTTTACCATAAAATTACTTCACATGCACTATGATATTAAAGAATGGTTGTATGGCATACAACGCTCAATACAAACATGTCACTTCATATATAAGTATTAGTATGGGTTTAACAAAAAATATTCTAGTAGAAAAATTAATGGGCATACAAAATATCATACAACAGTTACTAAACTAATCAATGCCTCTAACAATTCTGCTGCTGGAGAAATAAGAATAACATGCTTAACAAAGAAGGCAAGACAAGAGAGTTAGAGATGGTAAATGGTGGGCGCTGTTGGAGAGCTCAGCGTTTCGGATTCAGGGTTCTTCCTCCCAACAGGATCAGAAAATTTAATAGTTTAATATCAGCAGATCAATATCTTGATATCCTTCGGGAACATTTTGAGGGGGAAGTTCCGATTGTCCAGGGTTCAATGCAACGGTTTCTCTCCAGTGTAAATAAGCTGGTGTTTCTTGAAGCCACCAGGGTATTTAAAACTGTTCACGCTCTGAGCAGTCATCCAGTTTCTCTCCTTAGTGAGCGTGCTGGTGACTTTGTAGGTTACTCATCCTAGTAAAACTCTGTTCACACTGAGCAGGGATAAGGTTTCCCTCCTTAGTGAACATGCTGGTGTCTTTGTAGGTTACTCAGCCTAGTAAAGCTCTTCCCACACTTTGAGCAGTGATACGGTTTCTCTCCTGTGTGAATGTGCTGGTGGGTTTGCAGAGAACTCCTTCTAGAAAAACTCTTCCCACACTCTGAGCAGTGAAATGGTTTCTCTCCTGTGTGAATGCGCTGGTGTATGTGAAAATTACTATGTATAGTAAAACTCTTTCCACACACTGAGCAGTGATACGGTTTCTCTCCTGTGTGAATGCGCTGGTGTACTTGAAGGTCCCTCTGTGTAGTAAAACTCTTCCCACACTCTGAGCAGGGATACGGTTTCTCTCCTGTGTGAATGAGTTGGTGTGTTTGGAGATGACTCTGTGTAGTAAACTTCTTTCCGCAGTCCAAGCAGTGATACGGTTTCTCTCCTGTGTGAAGGCGCTGGTGCGTTTGGAGATTACTCTTCTGACTAAACCTCCTCCCACACTCTGAGCACTGATACGGTTTCTCTCCTGTGTGAACGCGCTGGTGTTTCTTGAGGTCAAAACTTTGTCTAAAACTCTGTCCACATTCTGAGCAGTGATACGGTTTCTCTCCTGTGTGAATGCGCTGATGTTTCTTACGGTCAAAACTATGACTGAAACTCTTCCCACACTCTGAGCAGTGATACGGTTTCTCTCCTGTGTGAACACGCTGGTGTTTCTTGAGGGCAAAACTACGTCTAAAGCTTTTTCCACACTCTGAGCAGTGAAATGGTTTGTCTGCTGTATGTATGCGCTGGTGTGCTTGGAGATCACCCTGTCTAACAAAACTCTTCTCGCACTCTGAGCAGTGATAGGGTTTCTCTCCTGTGTGAATGCGCTGGTGTACCTGAAGGTCACGCTGTGTAGTAAACCTCTTCCCACACTCTGAGCAGTGATACGGCTTCTCTCCTGTGTGAATGCGCTGGTGTATTTGGAGATGACTCTGTCTAGTAAAACTCTTCCCACATTCTGAGCAGTGATTCGGTTTCTCTCCTGTGTGAATACGCTGGTGTGTTCTGAGATTACTCAATGTAGTAAAACTCTGTCCACACTCTGAGCACTGATACGGTTTCTCGCCTGTGTGAATACGCTGGTGTGCCTTGAGGGCACCACTCTCTCTAAAACTGTTTCCACACTCTGAGCAGTAATACGGTTTCTCGCCTGTGTGAATACGCTGGTGTGTTTGGAGATGGCCCTGTCTTGTAAAACTCTTCCCACACTCTGAGCAGTGATACGGTTTCTCTCCTGTGTGAACACGCTGGTGTTTCTTGAGGGCAAAACTACGTCTAAAGCTTTTTCCACACTCTGAGCAGTGAAATGGTTTGTCTGCTGTATGTATGCGCTGGTGTGCTTGGAGATCACCCTGTCTAACAAAACTCTTCTCGCACTCTGAGCAGTGATAGGGTTTCTCTCCTGTGTGAATGCGCTGGTGTACCTGAAGGTCACGCTGTGTAGTAAACCTCTTCCCACACTCTGAGCAGTGATACGGCTTCTCTCCTGTGTGAATGCGCTGGTGTATTTGGAGATGACTCTGTCTAGTAAAACTCTTCCCACATTCTGAGCAGTGATTCGGTTTCTCTCCTGTGTGAATACGCTGGTGTGTTCTGAGATTACTCAATGTAGTAAAACTCTGTCCACACTCTGAGCACTGATACGGTTTCTCGCCTGTGTGAATACGCTGGTGTGCCTTGAGGGCACCACTCTCTCTAAAACTGTTTCCACACTCTGAGCAGTAATACGGTTTCTCGCCTGTGTGAATACGCTGGTGTGTTTGGAGATGGCCCTGTCTTGTAAAACTCTTTCCACACTCTGAGCAGTGATACGGTTTCTCTCCTGTGTGAATGCGCTCATGTATTTGGAGATCACTTGGTCTGGTAAAACTCTTCCCACACTCTGAGCAGTGATATGGTTTCGTTCCTGTGTGAATGAGTTGATGTGTTTTGAGATGATTCGGTCTAGTAAAACTCTTCCCACACTCTGAGCAGTGATACGGTTTCTTTCCTGTGTGAATGCTCTGGTGTATTTGGAGACTTCTATGTGTTGTAAAACTCTTCTTACACTCTGAGCAGTGATGAGTTATTTTTTTGGCTGTAGCCTTTTGTGTTTGTCTGCAAGGTGTGTTCATGTTGAGATCAGAAGAGAATAATTGTACTGGAGTAGTGGAGCTTTTGGACACCATAGTCTCACGTTCCATGCTTCCTATTTCAGTATTGTAATATATTCCTGATGGGGAGGTCTCTTCATAGATTTGTGGATGAAAATTAGAACAGTGCAGAAAAGTGGACAAAATGACCAGGTGATGACTTGTGAGAAGAGATCATTCTGTAAGAGAAAAAAGGTAAAAATACATTAATAACAAATGCACAAATGTTGTGAAAAACATTAATTTGTCATAGTTAAAAATGGGGGGAAAAAAACATATTGTCTGTGACAAATTTGGGAGTCACCTGAAGCAGTATAAGTATACATACTTTTGATTCATTTAACTCAGTAGTAGCAAGTTTTCTAATGTGTAGTAGGTAAGTTTCTTATTGTGCTACAATTAACTTCGAACCCGCCTTCAACAAACACAGCAGCAAACTCCTTATAGTCAAACTGTACCATACAGGGAACTCCCCCTTACCCAAACTGACCTACCAGAAGGGTACAGAAAACACTAACCTTTCCATTACTGTACACACAACCCATAACCCCCTACCAAAAGCGTAAAAGAAACTCTACCTTTAGCCAGTTTGTACAGCAAACCCCCATTACCCAGACTGTACAGAGAACCCCATTTAACCAAATTGTACAACAAGCGCAAACAGCGACTCCCTTTCACCCAAACTGAACAATTAACTCCCCTTACACAAAGTGTACAACAAACTATCCTACCATGTACGACTGTACAGAAAACCACACCTTTAAATAATCTCTACAATAAGCCCCCTAACCCACACTGAAACAGCAAACCTCTCACCTTAACCAAACTGAACAGCACAGCCTTCTTACCAAAAGTGATCAGCAAATCCCCCTTTACCCAGCCTATGGAGTGAACCTCCCTTACCCAACCTGAAAATCAAGCCTCCCCTTATCAAAAATAGTCAACAAACACTAACCCTACCCTTGCAAAACTGACCATGCTTTTGTTCCACCTCGCATAGACTACTACAATGCATTTTTACTGGGTTACCTAAAACACCAACTGGCTAACTTATTCAGAATGCTGCAGCTAGAGGACTAACCCTGCATGCACACCACACGCACCCCTAAAACTGTATAACACTGCCGAGCACCTATCAGCCTTCACTGTCTTCATCTGGTCGCTCACAGATAGGTGGTTGTCCATGGCAACATCAAACAGAGGCATTATGCCAGCTGGCTTCTCCATCCACTACCAGGACAGAATGCTGGACTCTGGTCAGGGCAGAGGCGGTGGGATGTGTGTGATGGTGAACTCTCGATGGGAATCAGATGTAGCAGTTCCAGCCAGTCACTGCTCTCCAGATATTGAACTACATCCCACCTCAGTCATCCTCACTACAGTCTACATCCCACCTCAGGTGGTTAAGTCACATGAATTCAAGTCTCTGTATGAGACCATCAACCGACTTGAGAAGCTGTTTTTATTGTGGTTGGGATTTAACAGGGCAAACCTGAAGATGGTTCTGCCAAAATACTACCAGCACATTAAATTCCCCACCCGAGGAGAACAGATTATTGATCACTGCTACACTGCACTTAAGGACAGTTACAAACCCCTCCCCCGCCCTGCCTTCGGCAAAGCTGATCACACCTCCATTCTTCTCCTGCCTGCATACAAACAAAAGACTTAAACAGGCAAAGCCAGTTCTCAGATCAGTCTACCAATGGAGTGAGGAGGCCATCTTCACACTTCAGGACTGCTTTAAAACCACAGACTGGCAGATGTTTCATGATGCAGCTGGTACTAACATCAATGAATATGCTGAACATATTACTGAACAGTAAATGCTCTGATGACACTGTTCCAAAAATCAAATGTCAGAACATTTCCCAACCAGAAGCCCTGGATCAACGCTAAGGTTCGAGCCAAACTAAGAGCTCAGGCTATGGCCTACAACTCTGGTGACCTCGCAAGTTATAAGAAGGTCAGATATTACCTTCAGAGGACCATCAGGCTGGCCAAAAGGAACTATGAATCTCTGTCTCAACATCAGCAAAACAAAAGGAGATGATCATGGACTACAGGAAGCTGCAGAGGGGTGGGCACTCTCCCCTGTACATCAATGGAGCTGAAGTGGAGACAGTCAGCAGTGTTAGGTTCCTCGGTGTACACCACACCGATGACCTCACCTGGTCACTCCACACCAACAAAATAGTGAGGTCTGCCCATCAGTGCCTCTTCTTCCTGAGGAAGTTTGGTCTGCCTCCTGACATCCTCACCAACTTCTACAGATGCACCATAGAGAGCATCCTCACAGCCTGCATCACTGTCTGATTGTCACCGCCTGAGGACAGCTGTGAGCTTGTTGAGAAACCATCAATACCATCAATACCACTGCACTCTGACACTTTCTTATTATTATCATATCACTACTTTGGACAATATCACTGAGTCACTTTATAAGAACACACACACACACACATGTCTAACATATTTATTTAATATCACTCTTTAATATCTCTTTATTTAGTATGTTTATACAACTGTTGGTGAATTTGTCGTTTTGAGTATGTTGCAACCAACCTCTTCAGTGACACTTGTGTGTTAGTACTTGTAATTTATAGACCTCCCAAACCAAATAATACTTTTTTTTTTTTACCAAGAATTGTGAAAATAATTACAATTGTATCCACAACCTATGATAAAATTCTTTCTCTAGAGGCGTTAACTAACATAATGATATCTCACTGTACATGTTCCCTCTGGGTGATCTCATCAGGAAACATTATGTTAACTTTCATAGCTACGCTGATGACACGCAGTTATACATCTCCATTCCTCTGGATAATCTAGACTCAGTATAAAGACTTAGAAGCTGTGTGTCAGACATTTTTAGTGGATGTCACAGAATTTTCTACAACTAAAAGAAGAAAAAACTGAAATACTGATTCTCGTTACTAAAACTCAGACTAGTATAAACCCTAAAGTACGAAACCTGGGCGTGATCTTTTTCAGTTTTATCCCGCATGTCATCTCAGTCACTAAAATAGCTTTTTATCAATAGTAGAAATATCACTAAAGTTCAGCCTTTTCTGTCTCAGACCAACACAGAGAAACTCGTTTATGTGTGAGTTGATCAATGTAACGGCCCTCTTACTGAGGAGAAAAGTCCATCTCCTAAAACGTGTACAGCAGCTTGGATCCAAACAAACACTAAAGAGAGCTCATATCACTCATGTGTTAAGCAGCTGCTCTGTCTACCTGCATCTATTAGAAAAGACTTTAAAGTTCTGCTGCTGGTCTATAAAGCTCAACACAATCTAGAACCTGCTTACATCACAGAATGTGTCTTTGTATATGCTCCAGCTCGTTATCTTAGATCTGCAGATGCTGGCCTTCTGCACACACCTTCAGTAAAGTACAGGAACCGTGGAGAGACGCTCAGTTACTCTGCTTCTAAACTGTGGAGCTCAAATCAGCTTCTATTAGACAGTCAAGCTCAGAGCTCACTCTGATACACACCTGAACATGCCTCTCTGTAACTCAGAGCTCACTTTAGTACACACTCTCATTAACCCACGGTTTAACAAACTCTATATCTTCTTCTTGGTACTTAATATAAATGTGATCAGTGCCATTGGCTTATTAACACACATATTCATATTCTTTTCTTCTTGTTGTTGTTGTTGTTGTTGTTACTGATTGACAAAGCTCCCCCTCAACCAAAAACAGCCCTCACAGAGTGTACAGCAGACCCATATCAAATCCTAGAAAGTCCAGCACTGACCATCACAGGAACATAAGACTGTACAGCTCTGTTCTTCTCTTCTCTGAAACTCTGAAAGAACAATATTGAATTTCCAAAGTGAGAGGAGAGATCAGCAGTAAAGCAGAACAGGAGCTGAACCAACACAACAGAATTAAATTAACCCCCACAAACAGAATCAGGAGCTCAGTGTTAATATACTGGAGTATTAGCCAAAATATTAGCGCTTAGAAACACACACAGCAAAGTACAAATAAATCAGAGTGGTTCTTAAATGTGTAGACAGAAACAACCCTAACCTGAAATCACAGAGCTAAGTGCTAACATTAGCCTCCTCAGCTCAGTCTGGATGAAGGCTGTTTCTGTTAGCGCACACATTTCACATATTTTACTTCTTACTTTCAGAGAGAGAACATTTCTCCTCCTGTTTCAGTAAAAACGGAGTAAACAGAGTGATAAACAGCTCTTTACCTCCAGCAGATCAGCTCCCGTCTCTCTCTAATAACGACGAGCTCTCCTCTGCCCTGATCCTCGCTGCTCTTCTTCTTCTTCTTCTTCGCTTTATTGTCTTTGGAGGACCTCTGTTATAGAACTATCGCCCCCGTCTGGTCTGAAGAGGAACTCACCCTGGGGCTGACATTTTTGTGCTCTTTTTTGTGACATTGAAGTGGTTCTCGTTAATGGATCTACAGCAGAACCAGAAGATCTAACAGGACAGTTTTATCCCAGTTCAGCACTGCGGGACACTTTAATTCTCTACTGCTTTCAGAAACATGACTATTTCTGTTTAAATCCAGCACTTACACTTAAAGAATGGATTAGATTAGATCAGATTAGATTTAACTTTATTGTCATTTTGCAGTACAGAGTCATCGAAATATAACTAGAAAATTCAGAATTATTTATATATAAAGTGCAGGAAAGTAACCATGGCAGCGATGTACAGTTCTGGACAGTGGAATGGTAGAAAATACAGATGTTAGCATATACATAATGTATAAAAAATATATAAAAACATCCAACAACATATCTTGCATTATACTGTTTCATTCAAATACAAGTGAAAAAATATTTAGTCACTGCTTTTATTTTTATTTGCATTTTGCCTACTGTCCCACAATAATAATAATAATTTTCATTATTTTGAATGATGTTTAACAAAAATGCAGAATCTTTGTGCTACTGTGGTTTTATTGCCTATTTCACAATTATAAAAATGGTGTATATAAATATTTATTAAATTATATTTTATTAGCCAAGTATGCTAAATAATAAAGATTATAGGTCCAGTCAACAAAAATAAAAATAAAAAACTTAAAGACAAAGGTGCCTAAATGTAGGGTACTTACTCACATGTTATTCACCAATTTGATGAATGTGAAGCACCATTGACTGTGAAAAGAAAAAGGCTACAAACATCCAATGCAGTTATTTCTAGATGCAAAGATAAAGTAACACATGGTGAGTAACATTTTGGTTAATGTTCTTGATTTAAATGTATCATGTACTGTTTACTCTGGCCAACACAACCACAACATCCACAATGTCCTCTGACCGATACAAATCAGCTCTGCAATTAGCAAATGCTTCCTGAAAGAACTGGACCTCTGGAACAATGACTTACAAGATCCCAGAGTGGAACTGATTTATGCACTAAACTCAACTGCAAAGTGGAGACATTCAGATGAACTTTCTTTGAATTCACTCCTGATCTGTTAAAAAGTTGGGAAACCCAATGTACAAGTAGTTAATTTGTTTTAGAATTCTATAGTATCTTTCACTGAAACCATCAGAATAGCATTAAAACAGACACGCTGATGTGTAGCGTGTTGTGTAAACAGCATCATATTCTTGTCTCCTTTTTCCATTCAAAAATCCTTTTAGTATATTGCATGATCTGCTGTAGGTCATATGTCTTAGTGGACTACATATCTGTATTCCTGTCAAAATCTGCAATCAGCAAATCAGTAAAATGCTCCCTGAATGAATTGGACCTCATTAACAATGACATGTAGGATTCCGGAGTGCAGCTGCTGTCTGTTGTACTGAATAACACAGATTGTAAACCGGAGATACTCAGGTTGGTTTTCTGTAATTTAGATTATTAATAAATAATTACAAACATTCTTGTAGTTATTATATTTCTATATATCTGTCCAGGGCTGTCAGAGATTGTTTGCACTTAGAACCCACTGATGCTTTCTAGACACCAAAGACATGTAGCATATAACACCATATAGTAAATCAGCAGAAATATTATTATTGACAGTCACAGGAGAGACCCACAGAGGATTGGCTCCTGCTGTTTTCTGGATATCAGTCATGATTGGCTGTCTGTCAGTGTGCATAATAGAGCATAGCGCATAGTGCATCTTATAGACTTAATTGTATGTTGTTATTGGGGTTTGGGATTATTACTCCTCAGCACGTCTGTGTGAGTAAGAGAGAGAGACAGATCAGATTAGGGTGCAAACTGTTGCTTGATAAAAATCTTTCTTTCTTTCTAAAAGTCTTTGTTGTTTACTAGTGTGCTCTCTCACTAAAAACATGAAGTGAGACATTTCTGTTGCTAAGAAAAATCTAAATGAAAATAAAAAAGAATTCTAAAATACTTCAAAAGGTTTCTACTGACAGGACAACAATAAATATCGTTTTTTCATTAAAAGAACAGGTGAAGTGAACAATGACATGTAAATAAAGTATCCATAATAGTTAATGTATAGCTTCCTGCATAGCTTGCCTGTTTGAATGTCCACTTATCCAGACTTATACAGAAAATGTAATAATTAATTAATAGTTTAATCAATAATTAAAATTAACTAATTTAAATATATTTTCATTCATCATTCATTGTATTATTATATTTAATATTTATTAATAATATTATATTTCAATATAACTAACATACAAAGAGACAAAAAATCAGTGCTTATACCTCAAGTAAATACATGTAAATACATTACTTAATGTCTTGATGTGAGTACAATTTTTTTTTTTGTTGCCATCCGTCTGTCTCGGGAGACAATGGAGATTGCGCCATGGGTATCAGTCTGTGATTGAACTACAGCGCCGGCTGTGACTG